>JAWLRI010000837.1:787510-807001 GCA_034781795.1 Crypturellus tataupa | reverse complement strand
TAAAGTGATCCTCAAAAAAGTTCTGAGAGAGCTACAACAATTTCATTGTTCCTGTTCCCACCTAAACTGAAGTGATCTTCATAGCAAATTCCATCAGAGCTATCACAACTATCCTTTTTTTCATTAGTCTAATATAGAATTTATTATATATATATTTTATAAAAATAAACAAACTATTTTTGGATATGAAATTGTGAAAAAGTGAATCTTTTTACATGTGATTTGCTATAAAATTTCTCCAGCTTGATAAATTTGGCATGGTATGACAATAACTATAAATACTATATAACCAAAAACATAAAACAAATGGTGGCTAAAGTGCAATGAGGGGATAACTCACATTTTACGGAAATTAATATTAAGGAGTTGTGCTATACCCTTATCACAGTGTTTAAGCGTGGATGATAAGCATCTAAATATTACATTAAAATTACAGTCTGTCACTCTGTGACCTATTCCAATGATTAATTATTAGGAGAGGGTAATAAAGTTGCAAAGAGGTAGTATTTCATTAGTTAATTATGCTGTCCATATGACATGGCTTATCATCATGATATTAACAAATTCTTGCCAGTAGTTATGAATTCAGTAGAGCAAGTCCTTAATGGGAATTTTTATGGCTTTGAAGGAGAAGTGTTCTTATGGAGAATGCTTGGATTTCTACTGCTGTCTTGGAAGTGAGAACAGAGCTTCTTCCATTGCTTTTAGCTGATGTTTAGTCACTCTTGCTTGGTTTCCTACATTACAAACATTGAGGTTTCTAACAGACAACCTCCTACAGCTGTCTGTCTTAGGAATTGTTAGAGCTACTCTGATTCAAATCGCCTCCTCTGCAAGACTGTTAGAGGTTGGACCCCTATGAAAAAAAGTTTTGTGAAAATAATGCCTGTAGTATGTGCCTGCGGCTGGAGATGTGGAGGTGCTAGTGATGTTGAGGTGCTGTGTTAGGAGCCTGAAAAAGATTAATGTTTTGAAAGAGATACATCCAGTCCACAAAATGATGAAAAAGAAAAAAGTATATTTGACAATAGTTTGTATTGGAGTTTAAGAAAATAGGTAGTGATATGCTATGTATTTTTATGGTCTAACAGATAAAAAACCTGCAGATTTGAATTAAATTTTCTTAGAGGACACTACTCTTTTATACACATGTTTATGAATTGTTAAATTAGGCAAAATCATAATATCCGCAGTCAAATAGTCGACTTGCTTTCTTAATGTGATTTATGCTCCGTTTCTGTCATAATTATTTTCTTTGCAAAAACAAGATTGTTTACAGTAATTGATTAGTTAAGCACTAACCTGGGCTTTCCGTTGTTTAGCAGGAGTTTTGCATACATCAAGTCTCATGCATTTTTCAATGACATGACTAGCAATTTTCCTGTTTGGCAGCTCCAAAATGTCATTTTGCTGTAGCACCTATGTCAGGAGTGGATACAATTTCTGTTAGTGTCTGGGAAGTTTTCCAATTAAGTGAGTTGGAGCTGACAGGACTTGAATGAGTTATTGTCTGCTTTTATATCTTGTTAAAATTTGACTACTTGATTTTTTAGCACTTCAGCTGGGCTGTTAACATAACTTAGACTTTTTGTTAACTTCCCCAAAGTGACCTACACTGTTCCAAATGCATATAAGCCTTCACTTTGCTGGATTCCTCAAGAGCTTTGTATATCTGGGCTTGTGTTGCTACACGTCTGCTCTAATTCCCAGTCAGTCAATCAGATGCTTTTATTTTAATAGGGCTCAGAGAAAAGACTAAAAGGCTGAACTGGTCTTGCTACTTCAGCAAGAAAAAACCTTGTTGCTTTTGAGTGGGAATAAACATCATCACTAATTATCATTAATAAATTATTAATTGCCTCTTTAATAAATAATTGAAAATTACAAAGGAGTAAGTACTTAGTGCCAACTATTAATTACATTTTAAAAGAATCACTGATTTTCCTAAAGCTGAATCTGCCTAAATCATGTATTTCAGAGTTTCTTTTATATTAGTTTGAACTGTTTCCATTGTGTCCTTTGCCTTTCAGAAAAGAATTACCGTATTTGTTAGTTAAAGCAATTCTTTCTGAGAAATGATATCCAAGATTTCTAGCTTTTCTACTCAACAGGGAAAGTGTGGAAGATGTTACCTTTCTTACTCAGCTTCTTTCTGTCAATTATTTATTTCATGCTGTTTTTTCCAGCCTAATCAAATTTCACACATTTTTTTCAACAGTCAGGCTTGGAAAGTAGAGAAAATCCAGTTAGTTGAGGTGGTGACTTCAGTTAAACAGAATAAGGAAATCTTGTATGCTATGATTTATTTTATCAAATGCCTACTGAAAACCGAGAAAAGTCCCGTGCGCCTGATTTACATGACAATCACATTTGGCATTGAGCATTTGGCTTTATTACTGCTTTTTTGAACACGGGCCTTTGTTCATCTGTGGCATGTGAGCCAGAGCTGTTTGTTTGCAGTTGCCAAACCAGGGCTACCAGTTTTGTGGTCTGTTGTTTAGCACTAGGAACAAAGCTCAGCTAACCTGAGGTATGAGCAAGTAGGGAAACTTCCCTACTTCCACTCTTGGAAACCAGAAGCTCTGCAGCCAAAAGCCAGACAGGATGTTGCCCTGGCTCCAAAATGCTGTAGCCTTCTACCTGATGTGCCTAAATCCATAGCAATGGATGAACCACGAGATGCTGAACCCTCACCAGGACCACTATGAACAGCCATGAACTGTTGAGCAGCAAGTTGTTTTCCTTTGGAATCTGCAGATGCAGACACTGATCGTCAGAAATCAGAAGTTTTATGTCCTCTCTGAATATGGAAAGATGTCAGGAAAGTAAGGAAATAATTTACCAATGTTCACTGCCCTGAAGGTAGACAGATGAGACCTGCAGTTATTATTTCATGCTGATATAAGGATGACCTCAAATCTCAAGAAAAATTGCCCCAAATATTGACTTAAATTATTATTTTCTCTTCAGAGTGTATTCTTTCTACACTTTGCAGCCACAGATGATGTCAGGTGGCATCTTGTTGTCCTAGACCGTGTCCAAATACACTGCAATGAACATACAGGGAGAGCTTCGGAGAGCTTCTCTCTTGAGCAGACATGAACAGATAGACATGTAACATGGAAACAGGGCGATGGTTTGCAGTATAATCACAATATTTACTTGGTTCTACAGTTGCAAAGGGATTTCCTATCTCAAAAAAAGGAAAATATTCACTCTAGAAATCTGTTGGTTAACTGCAAGAAGGCTTGTTTAGAGCTACAGAAAGGCAATGAGTAACAGCGGAGAACAACTATATTTTCTCTTCAGACACATGAGGTTTTGAGGTATTTTTGTTAAACTGGAGATAAAGTTGTAATCTAGAGGTTATCAAAGTCTACTCTCCCCAGTTTAATTTCTTTCTCGTCATTATCCATCAAGCATGACTAGAATAAGGAGTATCTTATTGCTAGCGAAATCAAGCAGACACTGCTATCTGAGCTTTCTAGTTCTCTCTCAGCTTTTCTTCACTTTCGGGAAACTTTGCCACCTACATTGGAAAATACTTCCTACTAATTGTCCTGAAAAATTTGATGAAGCTGATTTGCTTTTATTTTGTGTTTTTTTTTTAAAAAAACTTTTTTTTGTTTTGGTGATGCTAGGGAAGAATTTTGTTTACCTGCTCTTCCAGTGCTCCAGCATTCCTTTAAATGTTGAACTGGTAGGTTTACAGAGAAGTTCGAAAGATCTTAGCACTCGAGTAAAGCTTAATGGAGTTTGTTTTACATTTTTATTACAGTGATTATGATCCTTTTATAGTATTAATATTTTCACATTCACATTTCACATTCAATTTCACATTCAGTCTTGCCAATTTTTGATACTTGGATGGCTAAAATTAAAGAGGTTTATCCATACTGAGCACCTGCAATGGGAAATAGTCTCCTGTTTAACAGGCATTTATGGACCTGCTACATTAGGTCTTCAGGTAGGTTATTTTCCCTGTTCTTTCCCAAGTGAAAATAACCTAGTTTTCAATGGAAGTTAAACATATGTTCAAATATTGTGTTGAATTAGACTGTGATTACCCACTTGGTTAAAAAAAAAAAAAAGAGCTGTCCACCTCTGCTAAAAGGGCAACACAAACACAACGGCAAAATCCAGTGGTCAATTGTCTTGCATACTTTGTATTCGTCAGTTTTTTTATAAGCTAGAATTTAAGTCACTGTGAATATATGCAGGGAAATATAATTTATACTGTGCACACCATCTAACATGACGCCTAGCAATTCAGAGCTCTACTTAGACTTACCCAGTTCCTGTCAAACCATAAGAAGAGAAATCCTCCTTAGAGCGGGAATTCTCAGACTTTTAATAACCAAGTCATTAGCTCCGGACAATAAGAACAATAAGGCAATAGGATTTCTTGCAGAGAAGTTATAAAAAGGAATAGCAGAAGCAATACCTCCTCAACAGGCAGGCATGCCCTGTTTTGCCTGAGGCTACATATCTCATACTTAGGAAGCAAAGGAGAAGGGAAGCACTGCCCATTTTTGTGGGAGCTCCAGCCCGTGATGAAGTCCAAAGCTATATAGTGCATTGTGAATGCTACTTATTGACCAAAGTGGAGTATGGGATAAAATTAAGTAAGACTAGTTTAAGGGATAAGCATTGTGATATATTAGTAGAATTTTGTAAATTCCTCAATCTCGGTGATCTGTAGGGTTTTGACTTAAGAGCTTTAGGGCCACAGTCGGCTTTTCTAAAATAACATATTTTTAAGGAAGTGTGTGGGAAAATTTCAATACTCTATGTAATCAAATCCCTTGAAATCATTTGGCAGTCATGAATTATAATTACCTTGTATTTACACTATAGTGTATTTGTTGAAATTTCCATAATGAGCAAGATATATATTCATATCAGCAGATTTTACTTTGATTTTTCTAGCTGTTCAAAGTTGAGCTCTCCTTAATGCCTCCTTCCCAAAGGGAAGATTTTGGTGTTCACTCTGCTTCATAACAAGTGCTCCTTCCACTACTGTCAGTCATCCTCCACAAGGGCCCTATTCTTTCCTCTACTAGATTTTTCTTTTATTTTTTCCAAATGAATGATTTTGAATAGCCATTTTCATTTCTGTTGGAGCTTAACTATTACTTAAGTGAGTTGCTTCAGGAAATATTCTCATTGTCATTATTATTAAAAATATTCAGAGACACGGTTCCAACCTATATGGAAATCTCCATGGTCAATGATAAAGTATTGTTCCGTCTTCAGTTCTGTCTTCAGTCAGCAAAGCACAAGCTTACTTAAAAAGGGGGAGTTCAAAAGTTCACTGTGATCTGAAAAGTTATTAGGATCACTTTCCACTAGGGAGAGACAATAAGTGATAAATGGTTATATGAGGGTATTGGATTTATTAATATATATTATGGCTCCTGAATCCATTTTAAATTATATCTGAATAAATTGCACTGCTATGACCAGGCAAATCACTCAAGATGGTGACCAGTTAAATATGAACAGATGGGAATAGTCTTAAATCAACCAACCAGAGTCTTTAAAAGATACACTTCCATATATGTAAGAGTCTTGGAATAATACGTGTAGTGGGAAAACGCCGCAGAATGATCCAAAATAAAAATCAGTAGCATAGATCATGGAAACAGGCAAACAGACACTGCATAGTTCCCCATCTGACCTTGCTTTCTTTTTTTTCAATATCTAATCTAAACCTCTCTTGTTATATATTAAGGCAATTGTCTCTTGTCTTGCTGATCACTACCATGGAGAATAGTTGACTGCTGTCCTCTTTATAACAGCCTTAAATATCTTTAAATTATTATAATGTCTTGTCTCAATCTTTTCTTTTATAGATTAAATGTTTTCTTCAACTTTTCCTGTAAAATTTTCCTGAGTACTTGTCACTTTTGTTCATTTCCTGGAGATCATTTCTTGTTTACTTATAACATTTTAAAATGGTTGTTTCCAAAATGGTACATAATACTGTCATTGAATCTCTACCAGTTGCTCAGGAGAGCTTGATAATTGCTTAGCATGTTAATAACTGCCTGCCTGTTAATAATTACCTAGCAATAAGCCTTGAGATTCCAGAATGAGATTTGTCCCTTTTGTGACAGTATTACAAATGCTGACTCATTTCATGTAACACCCCCCACCACAAGTTTTGCTTGCAGTGCTGCCAGCAAACTTCTTCATTTTGCATTTATGATTATTTTTCTTCCTGGAGAACATTTCAGTTGTCCTTATTAAACTTCATTATATTGATTTTAGATTAGACCTCTAATTTATCGAGTTCTTTCTTAATTCTTCTTCTGACCTGTGAAGTGATTGTAGCACTCTTCAACTTGCTACCATGTGCAATTTTACAGGACTATACTTCTATTTCATCATCCAGCTTATTAATAACGATATTGAATATTAATGGAGATAGACTTTTTAGGGCCTTCTAATTTGATAAAGCCTTCCATTTTGAAAGCAAGTTCTTGATAAATACAATTTAGTAATATTTCCTAAATTTGCCAAAAGCTTTACTAATGGCAAGATGTGCCATATCCAGTCCTTCTGTCATCTCCAGTAGACCCTATCACCCCACTGAAAGAGGCATTTACATTGATGCAACTACTCTTGACATGTCCATGTGAGATATTTTTAATTCTTTTACCACCCTTTAGATGATTCCAATCTGATAGTTTCAAAAATGTGTTCCAGTAGCTCTCCAAGTAACGCAAGTAGGCTACCTGTCCTATGGCTACCCTTTGCAAAGGCTGAAACCATAGCTGGTTTTAGCTTCCTGGTGAGAAAATTAGGGAAAATTATTTCAAGGGTCTTTTTTGAGGTCCAAAGTATAGGAACTCTTTTGGCTCGATTTTTGAGAAAATGCAGAGTTTGGTGCAGGGAGCTATAATACTAATTACAGACACGCTGTTGCTTTCATGTGCTGATGGTCACTACGTCCTGTGTTTTCTTTCTGCACATTGACACAGAAAAATGGGAGTCATCTGCTTTTGAGGAAGAGGAAGCATTTATATTATTGTTAATATTCTTGGTTAGTTGTCTTGACTGTATAGACACTTTCGGGAGGAAAAGATCGGAGGAAAAGCAAAGGATTTCTTGATCTCAGGGGAGAATTACAAGAAGCAGGATGGGTTTATTCCTTAGACAGTGAAATAGGTCAAATTCAGAAGGTAGGTTTTTGGTTACAACCCTTGTCCCAAATTTTCTGAGACACTTTTTATAGTCCCATAAGATGACTGTCTGAAGGTGTCTAAATATTTCCATCCTTTACTTCATTTTCCATCAGTAAAGTGAAAGCAGTACTACTCCCTTGCTTACGTGTTTTACTCCTAAATAACTTAGTATAAAGAGATTTAGATGCTTTTTGACTACACCTGTACCATGTTTAATAAAATGGAGTCCTGATACCTGAGGACGCTATGCACTGCTGGAATATAAAAAGAACAATATGAATGTCAATACTGTGCCCAAGGGGAGGAAATTGTTCCTGTTCTCCTCAGAGGATTGTACTAGAAATCCAGACTAGGCTAGCTGCTGCTTGCAGAGATCTCGACAGTAGAAGGGATGCCAAGCATGATTACACTGTCAAAAAGAAGTATATAGAGGGAGTATGCATGGGAAAAACAAACACAGAGAGACACGGGAGCAGCGTGAGAAAAGGACACAATATGACATATAGAGGACAGCAAGCAAGCAAGAGAGAGGCAGAAAGCAGCACTAAATCCAAGCAGGTAAATCAGCCACGTAAGTCAGGGGCATGCTGGGCACCGGTCTCTGCTTCCGCAATTTTATTGCCTGTCATTTGTCTGAAGGTTGTTCTCCTGCAGGACCAGGCACCTCCTGGTTGCTTTCACATGGAACAAGTGCTGGCTGCTTCCCCGCCGGAGGCTTTGCTGCTAGGGGAAGGAGCGGAGCGAGCTCCTGTGGTCACAGGCACGGCACGTACCCTGGCCGAGCGGGACAGCTCCCGGGAGCGCACAGGAGGACTAACCCCAATTTCTCCTTCCTTGGTCAATGCTCCAAACAGTAAAGTGGACTTCAGCTCCAGAATACAGCCCCCCAAGAGCGATGTGTTTACATGCGTGGAGGGTATCTAAGCTCCCACAACATTCAACTGGGATATAAATGGAATTCAATTGCCTAAGCACGGGTGTCTATTGCCATTGGAGTTAACCTCTGCTATTGGAGCCGTTCACACTGCTCTGGCAGACAGGACTCAAAGCACAGAGGAAACTCACACCTGAGGAGCTGCAGACCTCCAGAGAGGCAGCTGGAGGGTTAGGACCGCTCAAAATAGCATTCGATGGCCATGCTTAGGCAAATGGACAGAGCCCTAAATCTCCATTGACGGTAATGAGAGCTTAGATAACCACTTCACATTTTTAAGCCTCCCAATTGATCAACAGTCCAACTTCCAAACTCCAGTGTTGTGAATGAGGGTGGGGGAGTGACTCTACTCACCCCTCAAAGGATATGGGTAGACTAACCCAGAAGTTAAGCACCGCTCCTGCCCTTATCTCCTACCTGAGAATCAAAGCTCAAAAAAGGGTAGGTGCAGCCTCTGAGTAGGTGCAAAAACACAGCTCTGCGGAGGCATCTGTGGAACTGCAAACTAAAAATAATTAAATACATTCATGGTACTTCCAGAATTAGCAAACAATTCAGTAAAGGGGTCTTGTGCAAGGGCTGTGTATCGGTGTGTGTGGTGGAAGTGTCTTTGCTCCTGGTTCTGCTAAGCCACAGGTGACAACCCTCACTGGGCAGGCAAGCCATGACCTTCATCCACCCAGCCCAGGGGATAACCGGTAGAGAAACAGGTAATTCTCTCCTTGAACAAAATACCCAACACAGGTTCGTGCATGTTGGGATTGCAAAAGAAGCCAGAGAGGAGTGAGAGTGATTGAATTCAGCTGCTGTGGGTTATCCTGAGAAGAAAGAGAAAGGATTTCTTCCCTGAGTTCTGGGCTCAGTGAAAACTAGACATTGTCAGGAGTCAGTTAGATAGGAGGAAGCTTCTTTGGACTTCATTTTTTAGCCATGGATATAGGAAAAACGTTTGTTGTCGTTTATCTCAGCCTAGGCTCTGGTTTATTCTAAAATTAGCCAATCTATTGCCAATCTGCAGAGCAAGAACTACGAATATGATATGAATATTCTCCCAGATCTCAAGCATACTTCGTGATCTGATAAAATTTTTTCTTTTTTTAACTGCAAATTCATTTTTAGTAAGAGCTGCAGAAAATTAAGACAGCTCTATTTGTTAGATACCTCTTTAGGCAGGATTTTATCTAATAGAGGACCTTGATAAAAGAGTCACATGACATGACATTGCTGTTTACAGGGTGGATGCTGAAGTACTATCAAAAACTGAAAAGAAAACAGTCTCTTTAGCCTAGAAAAATGGAACTTAGAAATTAAGCAAGATACAGAAAGACAGTAATATTTATCTGAATTTAAGATAGTAACAAACTTACTTTCCATAATGCCAAAAGAGAAAAAAATATATAGTGTGTTTGCATAATATGTCACCATGTCCAATATTTGTAACACTTAAAAGTGGGAAGTTCATTTGGACAAACCTCTCTTTCCACACATACATAGCTATATAAATCTATATTCTATTTCAAAAGTGGAGAGGGAGATCCAGCTAATGTTAACTGCTGAAAGTTTGGCAAATATTTTTGTGAGAAGATTGTGGTAACTGTACACTGAATTTTAATAAAAAATCCTTGGTCATTGGCAGAGACAACATGTTTGTGAGATGAAAAGCTGATATGATCTAGTATTGTACTTCCATGTGTCTGTTAGTGCAATAACTTGATAGTTCTGGACAATCTGGCTCTTGCTCTCACTTAAGTAAGTCATAGATGATGATAGATTAGTGGTCACTCTAGCCTATTTTTAGAAAGATCTAACAAAAAAAAAAAAAAAACAAACAAAAAAAACCCCACAAAATCCAATACATTAAGTACAGACTTAACACCTGTGCATTCTCTATATGCTTTTATTCTGTCTATATATTATAAAATACAAATTTAAACAAAGAGCCAAAACATTAAAAACTGACAGACTGGTTAGAATTGAGATGTACTGTCTTCAACATGAAGCACATGTCAATACTACTATTCTATGCATGCAATTCATTCAAAATGTGATTCTAGTAATGCATTTTCCTGATAGAAACAAAGCACAGATTTGAGATGTTTTCACAAAATAATAGCTTTTGAGAGAAAGATGTTTTATACAGATGAAGTTTTATAGAAAGTCAGTGAATTAGTAGCAATTGCAAAGATTTAATTGGAATTGTGTTGTTTTATTTTACAGAAATCCATTAGGTCCTGTTTAAAGCAGGACATTTGTATATTTTTAGAGAGAAATTTGCATTATACATTTTTACTCAAAGTTCTCCCTCCCTTTCTCAAAAGCTGATATGAGTCCTGGTATCCTTAAACTAGGTAATGTGCTCCATATTTTATTACTGTATTACTGTTATGTGCTACCATTCTTTCATTTAGCCTCAACACGGCTTGCAAATCAGGGCAATAATATTATCTTCATTTTTCATAAAGAATTTTTTTCATAAACAGAATTAAATCTCAGAGAAAATAAATGGTTTGCCCAGTTTGACACTGGAAGATCATGGCAGGGTCAAAAATCAATCCGGAACTTTTTTCTATGTAAGGTCAGAAAATGTAGCAATTCCATGAAAATGTAACCATTAGTAGCATGAACGAGTGATATGAAATTACTAAGGCAGTGACAGTGCAGACCGGCATGTTTTTCCAGGTTTGAATTTAGCACTGGTTATTTACAAGTGGATACTTCAACTTACACAAATAGAAACCATATTAGTCTGAGCAAAGGAGGGAAATTAGATTGGGTGAACCCCATAGCATGTTGGTAACTATTTAAATTGTGATTGCATATGCTATGCTTACTTCTGATCTAGGAGCAGTATTTTTCCTGTGAGTTCTTTCCTAGTTTTCACCGTAAAAAATGGTATTTTCCCCCAATATCTACAGGGGCACCTATAATACTGGCCAGTTTGTTGTTGTTTTTATTGCTTTTTAGCCTAAGGTCTGAAATAGTTGTTCACAAAAACATTTAAATGATCAGGAGATGCCTGAGTAACACCTTGCTGAGATGAATCCAAATCTCACAGAGCTATTCTTCTTGCTTTCAATCAGCTCATGTAGTCGTGCCTGGCTTGAATGAGTCACTGGTATTTTTTTTCACAGCTGCAACAGCTAAAGTCTTATATTTCACAAAGTTTTTTTGGTCACAAGAAATAATTAGATCACTTAATCTGATTTGCCACTTACTGTGCATCAACTATAAAACTCCTTTGTCCCATTATACGGCTGCACTAGTGCTGATAGATAATTAAATCTGAGAGACGAAGGACAGTAACCTTGACCTGCAAGGTGGATAAAGGAGATGATAAGGGGTATGGACACTGTGGCTCATGCAGTATGGGACTAAGTTATGTTGTTTCCTGTCTTATCACAGTAGATCAATACACCAATCATTAGAACTACCTTTAAAATAAAAAAAACATAATAAAAAATAACAAAATGTCAAATTCATACGACTTCTACACTGCTTTTTCAGTGATACGGTCGGTTAATTGGTCTTGGAAGTTTATGTAGCTCTACCTACGAATGCCATTCCTTTTAGGTTTTAACTAACTCATTTCTTTTCACAGATCAACCAGAGAAGAGGATATGAGTGTGCTGATCGCTTTTACCCTCTGCGTTGCACCCTCCTGATTAGGTCGCTTTCCTGGGAAGTGAGACCTGGGTCATGTTTACAGGATGACCCTACTTCTCCTGTGAGATTACCAGTTTCCAGCTATGGGCACGCTCTGTTAAGATGTAAGTCCTCCTTTGAAAGGCTCTGTCACTTGCACAGCCAAGAACATGGTGTTAATAGAGCAGGATAGAGTTAACAGAGCAGAAGAGGCCAGCTGTGACTCTCTAACCGGGTTGTAGTGGTCCTCGCAAATGCTCATTCAGTTCCTTTACACCCAGGGCTGCTTACGCACTGCGCTCCTTCTAAAGAAACAGCGACGATCTTAGGAGTCGTGGCTAGAGCTCCTGCTGTGTGCTTGGCCTGCTCAGAGCAGCCACCATGCCCAGTTTCTCACGGAGCAAGGCAGCACCCTGATGAGTTTCTGGATCCCACTGGGGCTTGCTCCAAAGCCACGCGCCAGCCTGCTCGTGCCAATGTGCTGCGCTCACTGCTGCAGCAGAAGAGGCGGTGAGCAGGCACTTGCAGGTTCAACAGGGAAGGACCGAGTATGTCAGGTGCCTGCAGAGTCAAGCAGTGGATCTTTTTTCAACCACAACTTCAAACACAGCTGTCCAAAGTTTTGCCTGCAATATCCACCAAGTGTCCCTGGTGTTGAAACAGTTCCTGGAAAAAAAAATGCAGATAATTACGTAAAAATTATCTTTACAAAAGAGTAAAGGCACTTCACACAGAAGGAAAAAAAAAAAAAAAAAGAAAAGAAAAAAACCCACCTTAAGTAGAGCAAGAGAGGCTTCATAGCCAGGTGGCTTCTCAACTGCATTGCCCAACAAGATTTCAGCATCCCACAAGTGCTACCTCCTTGTACAGAGATTACGCAAAGGTCTGGCTGTGGGGCTTCACCTTGTTGTGCTGCCAGAACATTTTCTGTAGCTGGAATGTCTTCATGTCTTCTCAAGAGCACGCTCATAACAAATGCACCTCCTTCAGTAACCAGACTCCCCAGCCAGTTCGATTGCCTTTACTGTAGTAACTCATATGCACATGATAATTTAAAATATAAATCTTTCGCTAATTGATTCAGTTTCTGTTATTCTTAAATTGCTCTATCTTTTAATTCACTTAGCAAAATTGTACTTAAGGATAAGCTAAGCATTAAACTTAATTTTGCACTAAGACTGGGCTTAAAAATGTGCTTCTTTTGAGTATATATTTACATACTTATCCATTCAAGTAATCTCAAAAGCACACTAAGTTTATTTCATCTAGGTTATGAACACGTTGGAAACCAGTAACAACAGGATGTTCTTTTCAGCTACAGATTAGATTAAATGTACATAATTTATTGTAAAATATACATATTATACCTAATATACTACTGACAGTCTTTAATATATGTAAGTCATTCTGCATGTTATAATTCCAAACTATCATTCAAATACGGTTTTGTGTTGAGTCATTTTTATTTTTAATTTTAATCAGGGAGTGTGACTAATAGGAAAACAAAGTGAAAATGAAGTTTCTTTAATAATATTTTCCTTGTATTCTTCGCATATCTGATGTGAGTTAGCAACACACCTAAGATCTCAGTGCAAATAATACTCCAATAGAGTAACATAAAAATACATCTAATTCCGTCTCGCAAGCTTGCAAGAAAATGTCTCTTTAAGGCTGCTCAGTGTGCTGCAAGTAGACACAGTTGCTGGATCTCGTGTTTTTTCAAGTTATTTGGGTCTATACACTATCTCGAGCTCTTGACACTTAGGCACGCACCCTGCAGCTCGAGCCACTTGCCTGTCACCCTCTGGAAGGGAGTGCGATGCAGACAACCTGAATTTCCCTGAAATTCAGAGCCTGAATTTCTATTTCTTTCCGAGGTGTGATCATCTCTGAGGCCTCCTGCAGGTATCTACCTTTACGTGGCAGCAGAATCAGAAGAAAATTACATACCCTGTCTCCCAGCTGAAGAAATTGCTAACCCAAGCTATGCCAACTCCTCAGCACCGCCTGTGCGCTGGAGACTACTGCACGCTCAGTGCCAGAGTCTGGAGGTGAGCTGCTCACATGAGGCCTTTCCAACTCGTTCCAGTCCAAATGGGGAGGGCGGTCCAAATACCTGATTTTTGTGATCTATCCTCATTTCGACTGAAACGATTTCATGAGCAGCTCTGAGGAAACGGTAGCTGACAGCAGGGGCCACCAATAAACAGCTGAGGCTGCAGAGAAAGGGAAATTATGATTTCTTTAGCTCAGCCAGCCAGAAATGGACGTAATCAAGCAGTAACGCCGCAGAACTAATCAAATCTGAAGTGCCCCGTTAACGAGTTGGTGGTTTCTCACCTCTCCAGGCCAAGGCAGCTGTCAGAAGCACAGTTCAGCAGGCCTGCCTTTCGGCAAGCTTAGACATGTGGCCAAAACGCAACTCATAATTTGTCACTGTCACAATCACCAGCACAGCAGTCTGTATGCTGGCTGAATGCAGCCTTTTTTTGTGTTTATTGCAATAATGAAAGAAAAAAAACACAGTGAACTGTATGAAAATGAAGAAAGGGACACTGAGAAATTCTTAGTTTGGATGTAAAATGAGAGAGAACTGTATTAATTTGAACTTTGTCTTCACGCAAGCTGAAATGAGGTTTCTGGGTACAGATAATTCAAGACATGAGGGGATTAGTCCTCAGAAAGGAATTTAATTTAAATCATAGCAATCATCCAAAATAGGACATAGAGGAAGATTTAAATGTACATTTAATTATCCAAACTTCATGGATTATATAGCAAAATTAACATGTAATCACATTCAAAGGTTTTGCTTTTAGTCAGCAAATTAGGTTATATTTGAAGTAGTGATAAATAGATTACAGTTCTACTGACAGAGAAAATTATAACATACCATAATTCTGCTCTTTGGTAGTCCCTTTTAATACAAGAGAAGGGTGGAAATTGATCCACACCTGAATGAGCTGAGTCGCATGTGGAATGTCAACCATGCAGATGTCTCTTCAGCTTTCCCCTTAGTGCCCCCACAAGTCCCTACAGGAGGCAATTCAGAGCATCTCCATTGGGGTTCCTGTTCTGAGTTGTGCCTGGGAGAGACCTTCCCAAATTAGAGGAGTCTTACGAGTTAGATCCTCACAGTTAAACACAGGCTTTAACAATAACCTCCCTCATTTCCTGTTGCTTTTTCTGACAACTGATTCTGTCTTTCTGTCCAGAGGGTTCAAACACACACCCACATCTCCCTGTGCTCTCAAAGATGGAAATATTTCACAAGAGATAGGATGTATTACGCATTTAGAAAAGGAAGTACTCATGTATCAGGAGATCTGATGTAGATAGACATTTAATTTAGCATATTAAATAAAGAGAAACCACAATGGTCTGCAAGCATCCTGTTGATATCCATTTAAACCATCCCTGGCACTACGCTTGTCTCCTCTTCATTCTTTCTTGGATGAGACTTCAGTTACTGAGTGGATGGGAATAGAAAGCTCTGCAATTCAGCTCCAATCCTATCTTACTCAAGCAGGAAAACAACTGAGCCACAATTACTGGCAGGCTTCTTATTCTGGTAGTCCTTGAAATTTGATGAACTAGAAAAAAAGGATAAGGAAAGAAAGGAGTCAGGAAAATATGTTCTGCTATCCAGGTCATCATACATACTCTTTTGCTTTTCTTCTTTTTATATTTCTTTTGTTTTAAACGTTTATGTCAGTAAAATAAATGGCAATAAGCTGTCTGAACAATGACTAATCAGAAATACAAAGTGCAATATATCCTCAGCTCAAATCAAACCATTTATTACAAGACATTTTTTTGCTTCTCACCTCTCTCTCTTCCTGTACTCTGCTCCACCTCCAGGAGTTTCCTCTTAATGAATGGTAGAATATTTCAGAAAAAAGAGGTTATGTTCTGTCATTTCATTTATCTGCAAGTCCAAAAACCTGACATTCTCTCTTGGAAATGAGTTAAAAAATACTCGCAGAGCTGGACGTGCATCTGAAACCAATTTGAAGGTTCCAGAAGGTTTTTCTTTAATGTCACCAATTACTTCCTGCATTTCATTATGTCTTTGTTGCCCTTCACTTTCATAATTCCCATAGGCATCAGCAAATAGGGTTTAAATTGAAATCCATTTGTCTAAACAGATATTTTCTATCTCAATTTACCTGTGACAAGCTTAATGAAGTCATATGGACAACATGTATTTGTGTTCCAATTAACTTTCAGAAATTGCCAGCTCGTGGCCAAAAAAGTTAGCTATTGGCTTTTGAAGAGTCAAAATATCTTGAAAATATAGGAATAATCTGATTTGCAACAGCAATAACTAGCTGCATACTCATGTCATAGAATTGCTTTCTTTCTGCTCCTTTGCTTCTCTGCATTATTTGTCACTTAGTATCACACAGAGAAATGTCAGAAAATCCAGAAACTAGGATTTCCTTTTCCTGCTACCTTGAAGAAACTGTAGCAAGAGGAACTCAGAGCCACATACTGCAATTGTACCACATAATGCTGTGTACAATATGCCCATGTCCACTGATCAGTAACAAAAAACAGATTATTGATAACTGAATTGTATTTTATTGGTATGACCTTTCTGTTCAAAGGTAAAGCAAAGAACAGGATGAAGAGAAAGATTTAAGCTAGAGGGAGGAATACAATTTCTACACAAGCGAATACAGTATGCTAGCTGATAATTTCCAGGAAGGTATAAGGTCATAGGCTGTTCTTCATATATAAAATATTTCCTGATGCTTTGAAAAATATCTCCTGCCTAATACAGAAGAAATATTTCCTGAGTAAGAGACAGAGATGGCTTTGCCTTGACTAAAGCATGAGGCGATGCAAAAGAAAAATACAGAGATCCCAGATGATACTTGTTTTTAAATATATGTGTTCCCTGCATATCCACTGTTCTTAATTCATGTACTAGAGTGCTATAATAATGTGCCTTTTCCAGTCACATGCCTTTTTTTTTTGTTGTGAAAATTCTCATTGCCTAAACATATTTTTTTCCCTTTGCTTACTTTGTAAGTAGGCAAGAATTTAAAGGCCACTATTTTTATTTCTTTTAACAGTGTATGTTTTTAATTGATCTTTTTTCTCTGGAAGGTAAAGATCTAGACAATTCTATATAAGCATGAGTTATTCATGCAAAATAATATTGCTTAGAGAACAAGACTGTAATGTCAGAGTTTTTTAGAACTGTGTATATTCATGCAGTAATCCTGAGGTTGTGAGTAGGTCAAGCTGAAGAGAAAAAAGTGAAAGTGAAAGGTCAGGATACAAGCTAATTTTGCTGCAAGGTTTTCCATGATATGACAATTACTTAGTGCTAAAGAAGGAAAATATATGTTATAATTTTTTCACTTGCCATATACAGCATTTCCACACAAAGAAAACTTCCCACACAATTTCCATTTCAAAATATTTCCCACCACCACCACAAGCAAAGTTATTACTTCTGAATTACATAGCAGAATAGTCTTTTTTGCTAACTCTAATAGCAATGTCTCAGAGTGACCAGTCTGCAATCAGTAATCTCTACACGACCTTTCTAAACTCTAATTATTAGTTCATTATATACCTTATAAAAAACAATGGATAGATAAGTGATGTGAAGATAACACATTCTGCAAACAGGAATATACAGAGTAGTTTCTAATTCCATTTATTACATCCATTTAAACTGGATTCACATGTCTAACTTCAGAGGAGTTCGATAACTTCACTGTGGTGTAGCTCAGCACCCAGCATCTTAGCTCAGCATCTAAGCTTTTAGCAATAAATGGTCTCCATTTCTGCAATGCAATGAGCAGAATTTTCTGATATTCAGGGGACTTGAGAGTTAACAGCCCAGAGCAAAATCAGTGAGACATAGATCAGAAAGGTAATGCATTTTGGCTTATGGAAATAGCAGAGCACACTTGCTGGAAGGGATCCTAGGGACTGGATATACACTGCCCTGCTTAATTTTTCACAGTGTTTTGCATATAAAATACACATGCATCTCACCGGGTGAACACTATTTCTGCATTTAGAAAAGGCACCTCAGCCTGGAAGCCTGTGTTAGCCTTCACTTTCTCCACATTCAGAAGGGCTGGTTGTCCGAGCTGAGAAGGGAGCATCCCGCAGCCCCCGTGGCGCCGGGCAGTGCTGCTCCCAGGGGCTCCCCGCTGGTGCAGGCGGGCTGGCGAGCCCCATGGAGGTCTGTTTGCATGTGTGCACGGGTGTGCGTGTGCGTGCAGGGGCGTATCGAAAAAAAGAAACCGTGTTTTAAAGCTTCTCAGGAAGCTGCTCCTGTAGGCCGTATACCTAAAGGGCATCGTATCCGACACAGACGCTGGCTGTCGAGGCACCAAGATTCCTCCAGGGGCGATTTTATCTGTCTAAATGTCGACATTTATAATGTGTGCACCTTAATGACGTTGGAAGTTGGTTAGCCTCGAGCCAGTGGAGAAAACCGGCACTTACAGGGTGCTGAATCCAGCAGCACGATGGAGCTACTGCAGCTCCATGTCCTCCGGCCCAGCTAGGAGCGAGGCTGAGCAGATATTCCCAGTGGGAATACCAGTGCACTCCTTGGGCACACGTATAGACATGTCTGGCCACATTAATCAACACAGAACGCACAGGATTAACCGCAGCCACATGAGCCCTAGGACTTGCGATCTCCCTCCTGGCACATACACCTCTGTACACAGAAGTTCAGAGTCCCCTCATACAGGAAAACAGTTACAAAGAATTTTAAGATAACTTTCTTTGTTTAGTTTTCCAGATGTAGATAATATAGACAACTGTAAAATCCACAGATTATAAAAATCATGTATTTTTAAGGAGAACGATACATTTTTCTAAGGACTAATTGTCATGTAATTATGATCAGAAAGATCAGAAAGTAATGAGAGCTTCTTGCTACACAGCCTGTCCTGTTAAAAAACCTATGTGACACAGAATGTAGAGCGAATCGATGCATGCACTCATGTGCCTCATCAGGCACCAACACAAATGGATTAACAGCAGAAATTGCTTTGATTAGGGATATGATCAGTTCCAAAACTATTGGTTCCAAACCCTTTAACTAAAACTCAGAAGCCACTCCTCAATTAGTGGCTTTATTTCATCTAACTCATATCCAGGAAAAAAAAAAGAAAAAAGAAAAAAAATGAAAAAAAATGAAAAAAAAAAGAATGAATTCTGATTTATACCAGCAAGAGTGAAAGGAAAATAACCGTCAATGTCTTGGTGGCAATGGCATTATCTTGGTGAGAGGCAGTCTGAAAGGGAGTAAGAAGCAGGATAATAATTAATCAGTGAGGATGATGAGGGGTTTAGCATCCAGATTCTCTCTCGGACCCCCTTTTGCTTCCCAAATCAGATAAAGATTTCTCTCAGTGCTTCTGGATCACATATAACAAAACTCTAGCAGTGGCTCCGTTCTCATTCTTTTCATCTTTCCTTTTCCCTTGCCTTTGACATGACTGTGATTACAAATTACAGGTCCATATCCTATTTACTAGTTACAGTGGCTCCCGGCCTACAACCCAGGGAGCACTTCCACTTGTTATTCTTGTCTCAGGGACAGACTTACTGAAACATGTTGAGAAAGCAGCGCTGAATTGAATAAACTAGAAAAAAAAGAGACAGAGAAGAGAAGAGAAGAGAAGAGGAGAGGAGAGCAGAGGAGAGTAGAGGAGAGGAGAGGCGAGTAGAGGAGAGGAG
>JAWLRI010000837.1:702836-750680 GCA_034781795.1 Crypturellus tataupa | reverse complement strand
GATTGTAAGCTTTGCAACACTTGTGTTAGGAGAGTATAAAAGAAGTTGGTTTAAGAATAAAGTTGTCTCACTCTGCACCCCAGATTGAGTCCGGGCCTTTACAGGATGCAACAGTATTTAATGTCTGAAATGAAGGGATTTTAGAAATGGAAATCTATGTAAATATGAAAATATACTTTCAAAACTACAGTTTCAAAAAAACAGCAAAAATGGACTGTTTTGGCATTCTAGTATTTTTGCCATTTTCCCCATGAAAGTTCACAAAGGATGAATGCATGATTGCTGCTAGTCTAACACTGCTTCTTTTTTTGTATATTTAAGAGATTAAATAATAAAATTTAAAAACGCATATCATATATGAACTGCTGTAATCACAGAAGTTGTCACGACGAAACATCGTGGTTCCTGTGCCACCAGTGTGCCAATTTGCTTTTGGCAAGAGCCCAGGCCCAGAGGGAAAGGGCTGATGCCCCCTTGGGTCTCACCCCAGCATGAAACCACGATGTTGATTTGGATCCAGGAGCTCAGGACCTCTTGTATTTGTAGTCTAGTGGAACACAGTGTCTGCAGCGATGGCTCAGAACAGCAGTACCCAGGGACTGGAGAACAGTTCTGCCGCTAGGAGCTTAAGTGGCCATGCCCAAGGCCAGATCATTGGTAAGTGGTTGTGCACAGCTCAATTCATACATCATCTAACAGTTGTCAGCACAGGTTTCCTCAGAATGCAGAGGTATCTGGCTATACAAAATCAATGGAATTGAACTTGTCTGTGTAGAAACAGACCCTCCAAACCTGAGTACTTAGCTGCATAGACCTGACATGAGACACAGAAGCTCAGTAGTGGAACCTCACCCACCAGTCGTGTGGTGTCTCTCAAGGAGGCAGGCAGAAGACTCCCGGCTCTCTGCCTCAGTTTATTGCCAATTATCACACAGGGACTTACCTATTAAAGGCAAACAGAGAAAGGAATGAATTAGTGACTATATGGACCAATGTAAGTATTTGACAAAATTAACACAGTAGATGGAGTGATATGTGGCAGAGCCTCTAAGGTTTTTTTTCTGGTGTCTTTTCACAGATGCCTTGTTTAGGCAAAATTCTATTGTATTTTATAAGTATGAACTTAAGAGACAACACAGTCAGGAAATTTTAAAGGTTTGAAGTGTTAAATTTACTACTCAATGCTTATTTCTAATCATTGACTAACCTAAAACTGGTTCCTGCTAACAAACAACTCAGAAGAGGAAATTTAAGAACTGTCCAAGATCTAATAATCTATTGACAATATGGCAGATAATTACTGATAATCCTAGCTTAAACTGTATGGCCTTCAGGCAAAAGATGCTCTTTCTTTCTGTCTTTTTAAAGCACCTGCTGATCTGAGGTCCTACAGCACTGTCACAGAAACTAAACACCATATTAAATTAAGAGAACCTGTCCTGAATTAAGTCTCTATCTACCTCCACAGCAGGTCTAGAATGCAAAAAAAAATCTATTTTGCTTAAGGGATTTTTTTTCACAAAATAGAAGTTACCATAAATTAAAATAACTTTATAACAAAATAGGAAGAAAGGGAGCGTGTTTAGAAATTAAGTGAATACTTAGAGTGCAGACTAAGAGGATAATGAATACAAATGTACTTTTTTTTTTTAAGGTGAAATCTTTTACACAAAAATATAAATTCCTGCTCCATACAATAACCCTTACAAAGCAGTGAAATGAAGGAACAAGAATATTAAGTTAGAAAATCATACCAGTGTAATATGGCTACACATTTTGCTAGATCTCTTCAGAGTTGTGCTTTTTCTCAGAAAACTCATTCACATATTAATTGCGAATTTCATAAGTCGTGCTAAGTTCTATCTTCGCTGCAGTTACCCACATCCAAAACCTCTCATACATAACAAGAGATACAGAGGGCTAAAATGGGTATTGAGGGGCTACTTTTGTCAATGCTAAACCAGAGACACTGAGGGTGAAGAATTTCCTGAGGTGCTGCAGGGCATGAGTGGTGCCCTGAAGGTGCTCTGGGGGCATCGAGGGAGGTCTTGCAGCCACGCACAGTGTTAGGCAGGTGCAGGAGACTGTGTAGACGTCACTTTGACCTGGGTCTGGAGGCACCGTTCACATTATCCTGAAAAAGTCTTCAGGAAAAGAAAGGTTCTGCAGAACTGTGTTAAGCAGTATGCAGTATGGCCAGAGGTACTCATGGAGCTCTGCACCTGGCTCACATAGAGTCATAGGCAAATAAGGAAATTTTTGCACAGAGGTCAGGAAGTTTGAAGTGATCTAAAAATGATGGGAAGGTGTTTTCTGGGTCATGGGAATTTGTGAGCATAATGAACACAGAACACGTATGATTATTTCTCATCTTGATTGTACTCTAATACATTAAACAGATATGAATATTCACAGACAGGGAGTTATAAGAACAGTAATCAGACGAAGCTTCTGAGAAAAATATTAACAATGCTTTTTTAATTTCCTTTACTTATTTGAGTCTTTGTTCTTCAAGGTTTCAAAACCCATGACTTCCCTTCCAGGAAATTGTGTTTATATGTGTACTTTTAGATCTCTTTGGTGCTAGCAGCAGTTAAGCAAAGGTTTAAAGCATAATGCATCATCAACAATTTTTCCGAATATGACTTGGAAGACTGGCACTATAATCACAATTAGCACCCTGAAAAGCCCCACTGTGACTTAGGACACATGTGAATGAACCTCCAGTAGGGGATTATTATCCTTTTTCTCATATTGAACAGCAGAGAATAGAGATCCTATACATTGAAGTTTACTGACTACTGTCAGTGAATATCAAAATTTTGTCCAAATAGAGTAATGTCCAAATAGACAAACAGTGTTTTCTAGGTAGCATTTTAGAGGACCAAAAAATTTCATGCTTAAAGCTAATTTTTAATATGAGAAAATACTGAATGTACTTTAGAAGGGCTCTTCAGGGATCTGCAGTTTTCATTCCTTAACTGCATAAAATAAAAGATGCACATTTTAACAAAACCTGATTGCTGTTAAAATTCTTCCAAGAGCAGAAACATTTTTTACTCTGATAAAACAACCCAGCTACCATTGCTTGAGTTCAAATTAAACTTAACTACATTTTTAAAACTAAGCTTGGTATTAAATAAAGGGTATATTTAATCAATGTAGATTTTAGATAATCAGAATTGTAGAATAGTTACAAGCTGTGCTTTTTCATCATAGACATTTATATCATCTCATTCCAGTTTCCAAGCAAGTGTGAAAAGAGTTCAGACAAAAAAGAAAGAACGAGTCACTGTAAGACTTGCACTTTAAACTTCTTTCATTCAGGGATTTTTTAAATATATTCTGGAGAACAGACTACACAAATTAAAATAGCACAAATATCAACTGGAACAGGTTGTAATAGTCTGCCTTTTTTTAAAAAAGAAAAACCTTTTGTCATGTCACAATAATGACTACTTTCAAAGGTGCCATTTGACAGTCCCACACAGTGTAGGAGGGCTGAATGAAAGCTGCTGCTTCTGCCTTCAGGCTGAACCACACAGCAGACCTGCCCAATAAGCAAGAGCTGAAAGGATGGATGCTATATAACATCCTTTTACAATCGTTGCTCTTATAGCCATGCTTTGAGTTGCTCTTAGGTTCAATTTTATTTTTTAGGGGGTTTTAATGAGAGTAAGTGTCTATCATCTTCTAACCCCATTTTTGCTTTTAACTATTTCACCTGTATTTCAGTGAACAAGAGGCATGAAGAACAACTATTTTCAAGCAAAGATAAAGCAACCTCCTATTATTAGGCTGCAATTTTCCTCCTCTGCAAACAGCCTACATAAAGACCCATCCATGGACATTATTTAAATCTCAATCAAATTCTTGAAGACTGACCATCCCTGGCACTGATTTATGGCAATTTACAGAGGTGACTCTCTGCTCCTTTGCTGACAAGCTAATGAAGTGCACAAAATTCTGAGTGGTTGCTTGGTTGTACTGAATTGTACCTGAAATATAATATGTGGCTGGATTTATGGGTCAATGTCTAATTTTTTAGCAAAAAGATAGAACAGACACTTAATTTTTTTGCCCATAAACAACCCACAGAAATAAAATCATTTCTAGTTCAGCCTGGAGCAGAATTTAGTGCCTTAATTTGTTCTCTTATACCGATAGTATTTCTGTTAATTGATACATTCCATTACTTATTTGTGCTCTCAAACTACTGTTACTATTTTTAAGTCCTTCTGTTTACAGTTTCATAGAGCATGATTCCCACTCAGCTCCCACTAAAGCCACAATATCTGCTCAGTAGTCACTCTTTGAAGGCAAGTGCTGAGATTTCACCCAGTCAGGTTCACGTGTCATGTGTCAGTTCACCCAGCTGTGTTCACACTGCAGGTCTGATTGATAACTACCTTATACTTGTCCTGTCCTCTTCATTTTCCAGCTGTGGCAAGATAAATCTGGGCATATTCCTTGCCTTCCTTGTTGCCCATATGTTGTCCTCCAACACTAGTCGGGGACTCTGGTATTCATTGTTCCTCTTTTTATGAAATGCATGAAGCACTTCATGAAGTCAAGAGCCAAGAGCAAAACTGTGGGGAAAAAGAAGGGCATGTAGGGTAAGAACTTTTCATCTTCCTTCTGAGGTCGAAGTATTTCATACAAGTTCTCAGCCATCTGCCTAACAACTCTGAATACTTGGAGCTTTATGAATAACGGGACATGATTCAGTTGGACCCCAGTTACTGACGTGCTGCTGGCAGAATGCATTCGGTCTGCAGAACATCTCATCACAGGTTAGAAGCTCACTTTGATGGAAGCTCATCATGTTGGACACAAAACTTCCATGTGCACAGGTCCACTGTGAAAAGCAGATTCTGTTTCTACAGGAACAGCTTTGCTCCTCAAAGCAACAGGAGTTTCTGCCACAGGAGTAGACGGGGGACATTTGGTTGCCTGTTCAACATGGCCAGACACTTGGGAAGTGGAAGTGAGGATCTTGGATAACTGCTTTGGAAGAGGCAAGGATGTGCATTACTAGCATTGTTATAAAGACAAATTATTCAGTATTGTCAGTGAGCGTGGGATGCAATATGACAAACACGGTGGTTGACACAACACTTTCCAACATGAGAGGAAGTCCCCAGACAGGATGTACATCTTGTTATGCCTATTGGCTCATACAATTATTCAAAACAGAAAAACTGTCACCTATTTTTTCAAGACAAAGTGAATCATGCTATTCCCACAGAAACATTATACATACCAGTCAAAATTATGAAACCACCTACTCCAAAGTCTATATGACCTGGAAAAGAATCTCTATCACTGGAGAGTGGGTATGCTCTTGATCGTGAGAGCGGATGCTCAGCCTCTCTTTTGTCTTGGAAGGCAAGGGACATATAACCATTGCAACACGTCACTACTGCCATATTTTCCATGTATGCATTCAGATAGCTGGATGGGAACTGTTTCCAACATCGGCACGCTCGGTGACTGCTACATGAATGTGGTCTGCTCAACTTTAAACACTTTCTACAAGAATGTTACTCCAGCCAGAAATGACACTGGGAGAGAGTAAACTGGTCCTTGCTCCTGGGCCCATGTAATCTGCACGTATGTTGCCAGAATAAGAAGTAGTGCCTAACATGTCGGTACTTTTTACTCCAAAGTATTTTTTTCCTGCAGTGCCTGCCTCCATAATTTCTTTGCAAATAACAGGCAAAGGCTCCCCATGTCCAATCTGTAGGAACATCAAGATGCCTCTGCCCACCACCTGCTATTATTTGCCACCTTGAGGTTTTTTTCCCCTTACTTTATTCTAGAATGATGCCTATACAGAGTGCAGCCCACTCTATCTTGCTACTCTGGGACCAATTCCATTCCAGAGCCCAAATCCCAGTGACAACCTCTTTGCTTCATATGGTGCATATCAGCCATTCAACATCCAGGTAAGCTAAATGTTTGCAGGACTTTTCACAGCATAAAATTCATAGAATCCCTCTCTCCTCAGACCTCTGCCCCTTCTGAGGTCTGTGCAGAATAAAGACTGTATAGTCTGCTTGGTGAGAGGAGGTGCCTCAAGAAGCATGGCCTTCTGTGCCTCTAATTTTCTGGTGGCTTTACATTTACCCCTGTTTCACGGTCATATTTGGCAAAGTCAAGAGTTGCTACCCAAATTCACGGCTGTTGACATGCCACACTGTGACTTTACTGGAATTAGTGCAAAATGATGAAAAAAATTAGTGCAAAACATGAAAAAAGTAACTCCATTCGGATATTTTGGCACTGAGAGTTGCTAAGTATCAGCAAGAATAGATCACTTCTAGTCACTGTGCACAGTTGGTTGAATCTGTACAAATTTACAGCTAGTCTTCCCTGTTATAACAGAGAAGATCTAGACAAAAAGTTCAAAGAAAGGAACTAGTATTAAATACATACTATAAAAACGATGCAGAAATGGTGAATAAGAAAAATGATTATTCACTCTTCTTCATAACAACAGAACCAGTCAACACCAAATTAAAGTATCAGGTAACAGGTTCAAAACGAGGAAGAAAGAGAAATTGAACTCTCTAGCAATTATCCACCAGCTTCATTTTTGTGTAACAGCTAATCTTCCTTAGTTTGCGCTTCAAAATTGAGTGAGAGACTGTGCGTAAGGAAGTCAGCCTTAATGGTTACATACTGTCATGCATCCTATCAAAGGATTTGCTGAATGCCCAGCCAACACAGGAAAAACTGGGCCCCTGTCATGGAGGGTTCAGGCTTCATGAACTGGCAAATGTTGTTGCAAGTGACAGAGATTTAAGGTAAAAAAAAAAAAAAAAAAAAGTGATCTTTTCTGATAAGGTTTTGAAGAATCACTTGACAACAAAGGCCAAGCAGCCTCAATTATTTTGAATCGTGACAGCAGGAGGTACTTTCATACACAGTGATGTAGCACCGTGAAACTTCATATCATTGTTATTACTCAGGTATTTATGGCAGCACCAAACCGTTAAACTAAAATAATCAGAAAAAATGCAATACAAAAATGATATTTACATTCTTACTACTCTTTTGTATGTCATAACAGGAAAGTGATTTCAGGGAGTATAATAATAAGGAAATGATAGCAAAGTACACAATAAAATAATCTCTTTTGCACTTCTGGGAACATACGCAATTCTCAAAAGAAAACTGCAAAGCTCTGGTTGTCAGTAGAGAATCTGCAATGGCTCCGGTTAAGTGAAATATTCCAATTACATTAAACTAGTGAAACTGTGCATCTTGCTGTCAAAAACAGCAAGAGGAGGGGCAGCCTTACTGCATATCAGACACATCCAATCCCTCGTTCTGTGTTTTGGACCGCAGTAATATGGGGAGAGGCTCAGGAAAAACACAGCAGCAGGAAGATGAAGAAGGGTGGAGTGGGTGAGCAAGATTATGATTACAGAAGCACAACGTTTGCCGGGTGAAGCAGGTTTTGGAAGAACTGTCATTAATTAAGGGGCACAGTAATAAAAGGTTCAATTAAAACCCATTTCTCTGTTCTACTCTTTCCTTCCCTCCCCAGGGGCATGAGAAATCATGAGCCCGATGTGTGATTTTCTTTCTCTGGTAATTACAAAAAGATTATCATTTAAGCAAACTAAGAACTATCACAGCAGGTTATGATGGGAGTCTTCTGGTAGAATAGAGGAATATAAAGTACAGTCACCTACGGGAAATAATCCCCCTCCCTTTCATGAACTACAGAAGCAAGGCTTTGAGGGAGCCATAGATTGTAAGTAATAAGGACAATAGAGTCATTAATGTCTTAAATATGTCTTAAATATGACAGGAATTTAAGAATAGACTCTGGTCATAAATGAGGAGTAGGTTTTCACCTTCAGCATGCTGCAATGACCGAAGTCACCTTTACTGCACCATACCGAGGTCTGAGTGGAGAGTGACCCAGCAAATGCTAAAAATGATCATATGTGCATCAACAGCGGTAAATAAGCTGCTATGGAGTGATAACTCACATTTCCTTAAAAGAGCGGGTAGCATGAGAGGAAAGACCAAGCTTCTGCATTTTGCCTTTTTGGTGGCAGTTTTCTTACACAATTGATAAAGGACAGTTACCGACTTCAGTAGAATCCAGATGTTACCCAGGGTCCTCAAAATGCATGAGAAAATCTTAGATCAGGGATGTAGGTTTTTTTTTTTTTTTTAACCTGAGACACTGCAGGTTCATTTTAAGTTTTGTAGCCAAAAGCACAGTGCAATTTCATTTAAATCAGTTTGTAATGAAAGATACAGAACAGCTCTGTAAGGATCATAGCCACAGCATACACTACCTGTACTCTAGGTTAAAGTTTAGTGAAGTTTTTCTCCCTCAGATTGCAAGGGATAAAGTTATCTGAAAATCATATGTTCTACATTACATATCATGAAATATTTAATGAGCTGCTTGCAGGACTTTGTTTATGGGAAATAAAATAAATGCAGTATGAAATGGAATTTTTTTATGTCCAGGCTATTTTATCAGCTGTAATGACTTCAAGACCTTTTGAAATCTTGAAAGAGAATTGAGGATGTATTTTTTTTTCCTTCTCCATGAAAAGATTTATATAAAATCAGTTGTCTGGTCCCAAGATGCCCATGACTACTCTCACAGACGACTCTGAGATAAGAAAAAAAGATTTGTACTGTGAGCAAGAGGAAGTGTTTGTTACTTTTAAAACTTGAGATTACTCTTCATTTCTTATGGAGAAACATCAAGAATACCCTAGCATAAAGCACTAGATGGTGACTTAAATATATTGTTTTTTCCAGTGACATTAACTTGACCTTTGACAGTCGGACACTCTTTCTTCACAACCTAGAGAAAATTGAGGCTGTTTTCTAACAGAGAAAGTTAGAGGTTTCAGGAAATGTTTTAGCATCCTTTCTTCAAAATCCTGTTTGAGATAGGCTAGTAACTACGGACTTTTTTCATTTTCCACTCCTTTTAACAAGGAATCCAGAAAAAAAAAATTTTTGCTTCAGTAAAATCTGCTTCAGTAAAATCTGTTTTCTGGATAGGATTTAATGCTAGTGAATATTGTGCTACTGCATCTTAGGACTGAGAGTTTCTAATGTTTTGTTTTATTCCACTTCACCCCTCCTCCCCCTTTTTTTTAGTATAACATCCTAGCAACTGTCTTCTTTCAGGAGCCTCAAATATTATTAAAGTTTAGAAATTATTTGGACAAAGTATAACTCAATCATCTTTTTACTATTAGTACATCATTTTATGCTAACTCATAATTTCAGCTTCCCTTATTTGACACTTGTATGGAGATCAGGGCCACTGGCAAATCTGTGACAGACTTGTGATATTCCTGGTAGGATTCAGTAAGAAAAGCTGAGCACTGAGACACTCCAAAGCCCAAGTAACTTTCCAGCCCTCAGAGGACTTTGAAACAAGCCCCAAAGATGTATAGCAATTCTTTTTAAGGAAAAAAAAAATTGGTTTGTCACTCTGAGATGACAAGGCTGGTGCTTATGCCAGTGGAAGCTGATGTGACTTCATTAATGCTATTTCTATTAAATAAGATACAACTTTGAATTTACGTGTTTCATAATATATGAATGATGTCATCTAAGCAAATTTCAGTATTATTCCTTACAACGTTCACCAAAGTTTAGCTCACTGTTCTTTTCTTTCTCACTTACATCTACATTGATACTCATTTCTGTATAAAGAGCTGCACATACTGGTCATGTGTAAACAAGAGGCAGACTTTAATTCCTTTATTCAGGATATCCTGAGAGTCAGGATTAGCAGACAGATTGGCAGACCCACAGGAAACCCTTTCCAGGCACAAGAAGCACAAGAGGGAGCAGGACAAGGGGAGCAGGAGTAGTCAGTGTAGTTTACAAAGGGAAAATCATGCTTAATTCAATGTTCCAAACTTTCTATGGTTACATGACTGGCTTGGTGGATGGCGGAAGAGAAGATGTTGTTGTTTATCTTGACTTAATAAGGCTTTTGATGCTGTCTCCTGTAACATCCTCATAGACAAGCTGATGAAATACAGACCAGGTAAGAGGACAGTAAGCTGGACTGAAAACTGGCTGCTATTAGGAGCAGCATCACCAGTCGGTTGAGGAGGATGATCCATCCTCTCTCCTCAGCACTGATAAGGCCACACCAGGAGTGCTGGCCCAGTACCAGGCAGGCATGGACACAATGGAGCAAGTATGCCAAAGGGTCACCAAGATGATTGGAGCATCTTCTTTTGAAGATTGGAGCATTTTCTTTAAAATGATTGTTTTTTGTTGTTTCAAATAAGAAGCTGAGTACTTTAAAAATAGAAATAATTAAAGAAAAAAAAAAAAAGGGAAGGAGAAGGGGAGAAGCATGGATAAAACTGAGGAGTGAATGATGTTCCATTCTGGAGAAGATATTCATAGACAATGTTGAAGAAGTAAAAAATGGTGACATGCCACACACCACAGTCTTGCCTTTCACCTTTAAGCTTTACAGATTTTTCAGTGAAGGAGGAAATATAACCATGGGGTCTCTTGAAGTCACTTTTGGACTTTACTCAGAAAAGTCAGTCAGTCATACTCAGTCAGTCATTTGAAAAACCACTACCTCCAATATCCTCAATGTAGGTCAAACTTGTTCCAAGTCTAGAGTAAACCCCCTTTAAAACATTTAAGCAAACTGTACTTCAAAAACGCTACTGATATGCTCCAGCAAAAGTATTAATTGCCTAAGATAAACTGCAAAATCTTAATATATCAGGCTTTTATTTAACTACAAATAGATTTCAGCTAAAACTCCGGAGAAGAGTGTTAATTAATAATACAATAGAACACCTTATTTCATGGAAGCCACTAATACTGGGCAGCATATCAAAAAATATGTGCATATATACAGATGAGATGTATCTGATGCAAATTAAAATGTGCAGTTATACTACTGTAAATCATTTCACTTCCTTTTCAAATGCATCTCAGATATCAGGATTTTACTTATTTGTTTATACTGATTTATATATTTGATTCCGTTTGACACTATTTGGATTCAGCCATTAGCCAACAATGTAACTGCTCAGATTTGGGTCAATATCAATATCCTCCCCCACTAGCAGCAGGGACAACTAGCATAAGCTTTTTGCAAGCTGATGTAAGATCCAAAGTTGCCATTTCAAGATTCAATCAGGTGTTCTTTTAGTTTGGATAATGGAGAAGATCACAGTCAGCTTGATGTAGGAGGGATTTACTAGAAAAGTGCTTAGAGATATAACAAAAGAACAATTTTCAAGCGCTCTGCTGAAGTGGTAAAAATATTCACTTTGAAAAGGTTTACTTATTATGATATTTATGTCTAGACTCAAATATTTAACTCTTTAAAGCCCAGATATTTGACTGATTTTAGCACTCCGTCATTCTCATTTTACCACAATTTTTAATTGACAGTGAATTTTCATATCTTTGTGGGTTTTATACCTGTTGTCCTTTTATTCACTGAAGAGTGTTATTTTTGCAGCCCACACTTCTGGGCATAGCTGGAGCTCTCTTCCCTCTGGCCTCCATGTGTTACCAAGAGCTGTGACCAGAGATGATTTCAGGGGCAAACTGGGGAAACTGTCTGGAATGTTTTAAGGAGAGCTTAAATAGAAATGTAAGTCACCTGGTCATCACATAGGAGGAGAAAAGATGCTTCTCCCTTAGCTTCTAAAGGTGAGACACCTTTTGAGCCCATTTCCAGGTCTCTCAGAAAATACCCTATTTTTTTAATGATGTCACTTATAACGACATCCTTGGTGGTGGTGGTGGTGGTGGTGGTGTTCTTGTTGTTTTCTTTTTGTCTATGAATACCAGGTTGCACATTACTAGATTAACTCATAATAACAATTTTCTGTGGTTAGGAACCAGGACACAGCTATATTTTATTTCTATTATCCAGAACACACTGTGCAGTGTTTAACTGGCTTTATGCTTCATGCCAGCTGCATGGAGAGGATACCTGATCCAGCAGCAAGTCTGATTGGACAAAGTTACCACTTGAATGTTTCTTTTTACACAAGTTTGAACTGTCACAATATTTTTTACAATTTAGTGGTGAGCATTACGTGAAGGCAGATTTTAGATCTGGTAATGTGAACTCTAAAACTGAGTTTATTCTCTTACACAACTGCCATCCTGGTAGCCCCTGGAACACTGTCCGGATTTTGGGAAAGAAACTAAATCTCTTACACAGACCAGATCACTTCAGATCGCTGAAGTAATTGCAGATTAAAGACCATTTAAGAAAAGAGAAGGTTGAGCTCTTTTGGGGATATCTTATTTGCTCTTATGCAATGTGCTATCATTAACATCATGCAGATGTCCATGAAAGTCGCTGTTCCAAAAACACACAGGAATAAGGATGCATATTTGTAAATTAAGAAAATGAGCACCAGGTTTCATTACATATGATACATATGATGAACTGGCAAGTAATGAGGATATTAAAAAGGAGATGGAAATAGGCTTTGGATAGATGGAAGTCATCTTCCATCAACATTGTGAGTTTAATGTAACTATATAAAGATAATTTTGTAAGAGTTAATGAAGTAGCATTGATTAGAGGATACGATACATTAGTTACAAGAGCTTGCAGGACAGGACACAGGCCTGCTTAGGCAGGAGACATGGAGTATTATAACCCTTTCAGTCCTCATGGAATATCCATTCATGGCTATTGTGATTGGAAAAATACTGCAATATATATATATATAGAAAGCATTCTGAACTGGAACTTCTGAAATTCTATGTACCGTTGCTCTGTTTAGGCTTAAAAGTCAGTTCAGAAAAGCTTGTTATTCCTACAGAAATGTGGCAAAGGCTGAAGTTTCATCAGATATTTTCCTTCACATCCACATTTTGACCTGTTTGATTATTCACATATAATTCCCAGGTCTTTTTATTATTTGTGTAATCCTGTACGGGAGCTGCTATCTACAGGTTTTGCATTTATTATCTCTGGCTGCATAAAAGGGCCAGAAGGTAACTGCTCCCTACCATTATGCCATGGTTGATGGCGATTTTAAACATTCAAATAATGGGAAAGATCAGAGCCTGGCTGAGCAAACAGGTTTTTTAAGGAGTGCATACTAGGAGTGTGACAATCCAGAGAGGGACATGGAGGTGGAAAAGAGAATGCTGAGGAGGGGGAAGCCAGTGAGACAGCAGGCAGAAAATTGTTTTAGTTTAGTGCTACACTTTGGAAAATCAACCAAAGCCTAAAATGAAAAAGGAAAAATCAAAGCAATTCTAGAATGTGAAGCTATTTTAAGCCAAATAGTGCCTTGGAAGGCTTTCCAGCATGACTCTTGCTGACAGTAACTAAGGCTGGACTAGCTATAAGCTTCCCTGCGGCTACATTTGTCCTGTATCGTAAGCTTCAAGGTCAGCTGTGAGTGCCACAGAGTGCACGTGTCTCCTTCAAACAATGCGCTCTTCTTTATAACTTACTGCACACATTTTTTATTTATCTCCCTGCAAATGAGAGAGACGGTTACACCAGAAGAAAATTGTTCAGCAGCAGCGAAGGTCAGGAGCTGAACAGATTTGTTTAACAAACCATCTCAGTACCACCTTTTTAATCCTCTGAGAAAGGAGCAGAGCAGAAGTGCTGTTAAAATTCATTCTGCTCCATTATTATTTTGCCTTTCTTCCCCCCTCCTATTACCTCACATACTGTAACACCTTGTACCTCTGAGCAAGGGCCCCAGGCAAAGCCAGACTCTGGCTTTGAGCAAGAAACACAGACAGGTCTTGCAGGAGCTCTCTAAGACAGGGAGGACACCGGGCCTCCAGCCAAGGAAAACACCCACTTGCTCACTCCTGCTACCCAAAAAAAAAAACTACCTAGAAATGCAGGCTGCACCTACAGCATTGAAATGATTCTCCAGCTCCAGCTCAGTAAGCGCCCGCGGTGCTTGCAGTGCGGACTCGCCACGGGCTCCCCAGCTCTCAGTGCCCAGTGTAGCCTTGGCACCGCTACCAGCTCCCACACACACAGCTTCATTCACAGACCTGATCTGCCCGAGCACGCGGCGCACCGCAGAGCCAGCAGATACCCAGCCTGAGCAGCGTGCGCGCGCGATCGCTGGCGCATGGCCAGCCGTGATGGAATAGGATTGCAGGTGTTAAATTTATTCTTCAATCCACAGAACAGGGCTGCGTACAGAGAAACCCACAAAAGGCTTTTCCCTCTGCCACAAATCACACAGCCTGGGAAGTCAGCAAAACACCTAAATGAAAACATAAAATAAAACTGACTAAGAAGTTGGAGGAAAGCTGTATAAATAGCTAGCAATAAAATAACATACTGGGTAGGTCCTTCCTGAGCAATTCCCAGGATGTGTATGCTAGGAACAGCTCAAGTTTCATACTCAAACACCTCATCCTGGCGAGGTGATGATGATTGTAACAAAAGCTTGGCAGAAAGCAGGATGGCAGAAATGCCTCAGGGCTAGCGGTCTTCCTTGATGCCATTATTTTCTGAGGGGTGCTCAGAAGCAGGGCTGAACGTCTGCAGGTGCTAAGGGTTCTCAAGAAGGGTACATTGAGCAGCGTCTTTGGGCAAGATTTCTCTTTCCTCCCATGCAGTATGTCTCTTTTTCACACCAGCATGTTGTGGCATCTACCTGCGAGCTGTTTCAGGCCTACAGTCCTGAGGTCACTTCTCCCAGTGACTTTTCTTATTTTTCCTGTTTTTCAGGATCTTTTGACACTTTTCTCCCCTTTATGGACAATCCTATGCTTCACTGGGAAAAAATTCTTAATGACATTCTTCTTAGCTATTTGTGGGGAGTAGGACTCCGTGCTAGAGCCAATCCCCACCACACGAGCGTCGTGTTTGGGAGCCGGCAGTGACTTACAACACAAGGCCAAAGCAGGCACACGGTGAACTGCAGTTTAAGCTGCTATGAGCTAAACCCCCAGTACTACGTCAGTTTGAGAGGGCTGAGGAGACTTTTGACTTGTCCCCATGTGCAGCAGCAGAACTATTCTAGGCGCCCAGAAGAGTTGTCCCATTTACTGGCAGAAATGTAGCCCCTGGGAAACGTCCAGCGTAGACACTAGCCTGTGCTCACAGACCTGCACACATTTCACCTAAGTCGTGCTATAGCAGCCCTCTGCTTTTATGGATGTGGGTCTTAGTGTCACACCAGCCTCGAAGAAGAATATTTTGCAATAAAATAGGAGACTTTGAGAGAGAACTTTATGACTGAAGGGGGAAATTTGTGTTTCCACATGACTTTCCAGTTACCAATATCTTCCAAAACACATGCGGACTTCGGGTTTTCAGAGAACTAATGATACTTTTTTTTTTTTTTTCAGAGCAAAGAAAATGAGCTTTAAAACAAAATATTTTAAAAACAAAATCTCCCCCCTTCAGAGTACATTGCAGTCACTGAAAATCTTTCTGGTACTTCATGAAAACGGTAGAAAATCTTCCCAGAGTTAACAAAAAACACAGTTACCTTTTCAAAACTAGCTATTTCTACTCTTTCCCCAGGCATATTGTAAAATCTATGCACCAAAGATCATGTTGCAGGCTTGAGAGCGTTCTGTGACTGTAGTCACTGATTATTTTTATTCAAGGAGCCTGAAATGAACTCTTACTACTGCAGTCTAGTTTATAGCAGCAGATTAACTTCAGAGGATATTACTGCTACTTTTTCAATGATTCTACTCATTTCCACTTTTTCTTTAGTTCTCTGATTTTTATACAAGGCATCATGCCTTATGATGACCTCAAATATTTTTAAGTAGAATCTCATCTTATTATTATTATTAAACAAACTTCTTGATTACTAATTCGGTGGAAGTCATGCAGGACTGATGAAAAATAAGAGGTGTGAATTTTTCTAAAACTAGCCACAGGATAAAAAAAGTTTTTTCTGGAGACTTTTGAAACTGCGTTTATGGTTTGTTAGAAAAGATGCAGTGGCTTTTTGACACAAATAAAGTCTCATTAAAACTTGGATATCAGTGACCAGAATTGATGTCTATCAATTCTGTTCTGCCCAACTGAGAAAAAAAGAAGAAGTCTCAGAGTAAACTAGATAAGTACAGTAATATCTATTCAATCAAGAAACCCTACAGGATGACTTTGTGCTCTGATTAAGATGTATATCTGACACGTTTCAAAACAGCTCATCCTAAAATGATTGAAGCTTTCTCTATCAACTTCAACAGTGGTTGATCAGGCCTGAAGAGAGTAGCCTGCTTCATATCAGATGTACTTCCTACACTAAATTTCTCCAAATTCTTGTGACTCCTTGTGAGAATGTTTGAAAAACAGATAATTTTAAAGAACATTAGTTCTTTATATCTGCATATAAAGCTCTTCATAGCAACATATCTGTACCAAACTGCATTGACAGAGTCCTTACAAAAAATAAAAAGTAACAATAACTCTTTCCTGTCACCATGACAACATGAAAGACTCATCAATTTGTCATCAATGAGTCACATTGAGGTGTCTCAATTAATTGAGGTTTCTCTCACAATTAAACAGCACTATGGCATATTAAACTGTGGTTGTGTTTCATTAACTCCCCTATAAAGTTCCTTAGTCAAATGGATGAACTGCATTCTGAATAAAGATTCAGTTTAAAAAGCTAACAAATACCTAATTCACACAAAAAAAGGGAAAATATTAGGAAAATAATTCATGGGAAGAATGCATCTAGAAATAAGATCTATCTATACATTGACAACTATGATCACAAGTGATATAAGATTAAAGCCTAGGTCTTATTTAGGCACTTAAACACTTTCAAGGATCTGAGTCTTGAGACTTAGTTCATTTTATTCACTAACCTGTGACTGGTTTATATATCTGAGCTATAGATACAACCTCTTTAACAAGGTGCAAGATTTTCACTGCTTAAAATCTTCTTTGCTTATATTTTTAAAAGAATGTAAATCAGCAGAGCCAACTAGCAAGATGTAAATCCATATGAAGTTTGGAGAAGGTCACAGGAGCTGGAAGCCAGGAGCTCCCAATATAACTGGCTTCTACTAGTGGAAAACAACATTCTTTGTGAGGTGAGAGAGGGATATCATGACCATAATAGGTTTATAGTTTGCTTTGCTCTTTCCAAAGGGAAAAATGGGTTGTAAAACCACTTCCAGTACTAAGGGGGAAAGAGAAGAGCAAAGGAGGCAGATAGCAGACTCTTTAGACCTCATTAAAATGTTCTCATGGCCATTGCCACTGCCAGGTAGTCACCTTACACCAGTCTCATTAACTCTGATATTAAAATGCTAAAGTGATATTTTCTCTTTAGGGTTTGTACTAATGAGGAGAAATAGTTTGGGAACTACAGATTTTTTTCTTTAGATTAAATAGGAGCCATGGACCTCAGGCATATAAAGATTAAGAACTGAGTTTCATTTATTTGTGTCAATTTTCTTTAGTTTTTGAGTAAGCTTTTGACAGCTTGTGAAGTGGCAAATAAATGCTGGTGAGGCTGACAACCAGAAGTTACTTTGTAAATGATCTTAGCAGGAAAAAGGAAAAAATCACAGCAAAAGGGTTCTTGAAATAGGCCATCTTTACCCTGTTGTACTTAGTACCACTTATATGACAAAGAGTCTGGAGGCGGAACTCCTCTCTCTGCATTGATCTGCACAGGACGGGAGGATTTTGGATCACCAAGGTAGGTCTCATCTCATCAGTGTTGATAAGCAGCTTTTTCAGTTTCTCAGGGGGACTTGGAAAGGAAAATGGTCACCAGCAGCATTCACTAGGTGAACCAAGTTAGGAGCTATCAATTGGCCTAATATTTGACCTAAGCTGACCCATTCAATCTACACTGTAAGTCAAGGGAAATTGTCCACTCTGGATTCCTTAACTCATATTACTTCTGCAAAGCCCTTAAGTCTATTCTCCTACTACAAAGCCATTGTATGGCTGAACAGATGAGCTGGGATGTAACCTGGAGCTTGAAGGTTAGTACTAGTAATAGTCTGTGTATATTAACATTCTGTATGTATGCATATAATACTGTAGTCAGTGTTACCATGGAGGTTTGTGACAGCCATCAGCTTGTTCAACAGCAGCTGACAGGATTCACAGCTTCTGCCTAACATCCTGGTCACTGGCTACATGCTATTTTTCACTTGCTTTCCTTACCTTCATGAATGTTGCATTCTTTCCTGTAGTTTGACACAATGGTAATGGGTAAGCAGAAGATATTCTGGTTTAAGCTGTTGCTTTGTGGTTTGGACATACTTTTGGGAGGTGAAATATATGCGTTTGAATTTTTCAGTATAAAAGGTACCCAAACGGAGTTTTTATATCTGGGAGGAAACTACAATAGTTACTAGGGTACTATAAAACTCATAAAATTACAAGCAATAAGCTACAATTTTATTTTAGGAAGATACTATATGGACTATCAATATGCCCACCAGCATAAGTACACTCTGTGCCTCTGACAAACTTTCAGAGCTCAGTATAGGTTACAAGAAATTAGGAATCTAACATCTAGGACCAGGTAATTCTAGATAGTTGTCCCAAAAGCACACCTTAGGGGGAAATATTCATATTTTAAGTGAGGCATAAATGGGTTTAGAGACATTCAGTATAAAGCAGGAAATGAGTAGGAGGATTTTAGACTGCAATTTTGGACTTTGGATCTGCAGTCCACCCAGATTTGGCCTATAATTGCTAAATGCCACATTTCCTTGCACGTGTTATTTCTCCAGCTGATCTCTCTTAATTCTGCCCGTATCCAGTTTTTGAATCAGTATCAAGAGGTACAAGGTTAATGTATCTCACTATTGTGCCTGCTCATGCTGTTGAATGCCGAATTAATTTCAACAGTGAATATATTAAAGAATGCCAAGAAAGTCTTGCATAATGCCAGCTTCAAGAATTAGTGGGCTATGGGGAGAAGAAACATTCTTGGCACGTTACAGTTTTGATCTCCTCGGCTAATCCTGCTTTCAATTTAAACATTTCTTATAAAAATTCTTTTACTTCTCTGACAAAATAAGTGAAAAGTATTAGTAATTAGAAAAGAAGATTTTTTTTTCTTCCTTTATCTAGATTCAGAATTATTCCCTGGTTCTTGGTCTTTCCTAATGTCCTTATTTGTCTGAAATGGAGACTTTCAGTTCTTACCACAGAATGCCCACCTGTTATCGTTATGCAACTGACAAATTGAGAGGAAGACCATTCTTAAAATAATTTTTCAAGACTTAAAATCTTGAATAAAAAATCATGACCAAGCATCAATGAAAACTATAGGAACAAAGAGCATGCTGTCATATCTAGACCCACATAGTTTACTTTATGATAGGCTAAGGTGGATAAGTTGGATTTAAAGAGAAAAAATCATGTAATTGACATTAGAAAGAATAACTTAATCTCTGCTAACTTCCTAGAAAATTTGTTCCATTTATTCCATTCCATGGAACTCCCTTTTTCTCTGAATCATATCCTCACACAATTCAGCATAAATTCCCAAATATTCAATGATTTTCCTCTAAGATCTCTGTGTAAACCTCTGTGTAAAACATGATCATTAAGCACTTAGATATTTAGCAGACTTAGGGGATGTGTATATGGCTTGTTCACGTAGGAACTGGTGTAGTGAGCTTTGTCAGTTGTTTTCAACATTCAGATTTATATCCTAGGCACAAGGCAGTATGAGCTTGATTCTTGCAGAAGTGGTGCTGCTTGCTGCCGTTTCCCTGGTGGGATTAGCAGCTCTGCTATGTGTTTGTTTATTGTCTGCTCCTGTCCAAAGCCAAGCAGGTGAACCAGAACCATCTGTACCTAACCCTTTAGACTGACCTGTTTGTCTTTTTGTTGAGTTGATGACACAGTTGTCCCAACATGGAGTTGGTGAGCAGCAGAAGTACCTTGCAGCTGGTAGAGGGTATGTGGTGAAATCATTTTCTGCCATTTCAGCACATCACCAAAGCATCCTGACAGGCCATGTCTGTCTCAACTGTATTCAACAGCTTCATATGCCTTAATAAGCCAAGTTCTAACAGCACTTGGTATGTGGGCGAGGACAGGTATCCATCCAAGTTACAGTCAGCAAGTACAGAGCTTCGGCTTCACGATCCTCATCTTTTACTCCCTCTGAGAGAAGAAGTTCATGGAGAACTGGTACAGCAGACAGTGCAGAGACAACCCTTCCCTTTACCCCTGGGCTTAGAAAGAGACAGCAGGAAATGATGATCAGCTAGATGCAATATTAAATGCAGAGCATTTGGAAGACATTTAATGCAATGCATTTAATGCAATGCATTAAATGTCTTCCTTACAAGAGATGAAAGAGAAAGAACTAAAGAAAATGATCCTATAGTGTCCTTGGAGAAGGAAGTAAAAAAAGTGAAAATAGATCTGATGAGTGGAGAGAAGCCTCCATTCTCAGAATTTCAAAGTTCTCTCCCAGAGGCTAATCTTTAACATAATTCTCCCTTGAGAACCACTCCAAACTCAAGTGTTCCATAATGGGTTTATATGGCATTTTGAGCCCTTCCTAACACACATTGCATATATCACATACATTCCTCATCTTGATTTTGCCAACAATTTATTTCCTGTTCTTACCCCCTTCTTATTATCTGAACAGGACATCACTGTTTTATTTGCCATCTGTGAGCTCCATATGGTCACAACTAATGAAAGCAAGTAGTCTGAAAAAAGATGACACCATTAAATAACCTTCATTTGATTAAAAACACAGTCTACTTCTTTTGGACTATCTTTCCCATGTTTCCCAATGTTAAGACACATAGTCTTCTCGCAGGACCTGAAAACCAGAGTATGAGATGCCTGAAAAAAAGTTGCCTGTCAAATTACAATTTGGGGAAATTTCAAGTCCTTCTGTATCCACTTCCCTAGAAAAGATACTTCCGTATTACTAGCATTCTCCTAAACTCCACAGCTCCATCAGAAACAAAAGGAAGTTGTTTGGGCCATCAATTTTTTTTCCCTTGTCATTGAGGCTCAACCCCCTCTATCTATAGAACATATCTCATATTCAACCATCTGCTTTATCAACCCACTCATCTTGGGATGAGCAGTGTATGGATATCCTGCTGTGTTCCCAAGGACATTGAGAGGAATGCGCAAGAACAAAACAACTGCATCTCTCTCTCACTTGCCTGTCTCCTCACCACTCTGGGCCTTCAGTGGAGAAGAAAACATTCTCGGACCTCAATGTGTAACAATGAGGCCTCTTAGACTCATGCCTGCTCTTGAGGAAGTCCTAGAGACCAAAATGACACCTGTTAGGTGGCCCTGAAGAGCTCTCTGAGGAGGTCACTTTTCCTGAAAACTCTTGGGAGAAGAGGCCAGGATGCGCTCCTGGTCTATTTTTACACTTCAGGGATAAAATTATGCCCTGGCTTACATTTGCGTAACACCATTAAAGAACTGGCAGTCAGAGTCAAGACCTTTCAAGGCAGTGGGTTTCCACATTTGATTTTTAGAAGTGAAGCTGAAATGGATGCCAGCATTATGTGTCTGCAGTGTTGCTACTGTATACATGAAAAGTGCTTTTAATGATCTGTTAAAATCCCCGGGGTGTTGGATGCGGTTTGAAAATATTCTAAATGAAAATAAGTAAATAATGTATTGCTTTCGCAACACAACTATGTAATGAGAATGAGGGGTAATATACAATATTTAATTGTGGCCCTGGTGTTCTTTATAATGAAGCTTGAGTAATTAGTGGGATGATGACTGTGTACTTATTACTTAGCATCAGGTTTGTGTTCCATTACACAAAACATCAATCACTGGATCCCCATGACAGCTGTTAAGGCAAGTTTCTGTTTTTCTCTTTTCCCATGTCTCTGTCTGGATTTTAGAGTTTCCCCAAATTTTTGATTAAGCTTTCACTATCTGTGTTGATTGATTTGACAACTTCTATTGTGATCTCTATAATGCAGCATGAGTGGCTATTTAAAATGAGATTTATTCATTCTTTTGATAAAGCTCTTTCCTGCACAAAAATGCATACTTCAAAAATGGCAGGTTGGGTTTTTTTGACTTAAGTGCGCATCTGTGAAGATTTTATTCTGTGCCTATTTATTACAAAGTTTAAAAGACATTTTTGTATCAGTTGGAAAACTTTTCCCCCTACTTTCCTCTGTTCATCAGGAAGTTGTGGCCGTAGGGGGAAAAAAATCATCTGAGGTGACCTGCCCTGATCCTATCAATGGTTTTGAAATGTAAGAAATGTGTCCTGCTTCAGTGTTTAAATAGCTGCCCATATTTATGAAATGCTCTTTTTATCACATGTCTGTTAGGAAGAAGTCTCAACATCATCTCCCCTCAAGGTCATCTGAAGTTTCTTCTGTATCTGATGAGCCTGAGAGCAGGTTATTCAGAAATGGACAGTGACTTTCTGGCAGCGTGGCCCTTCTTTTCCTGCCTAGGGAAGGGATAAAGAAAATTTTTTATCTTCTTCCCATACATATATCTGTCAAAGACAGGTTAAGGAACAATCCAGAGCTCTTTTAGTGTCTGTGGAACACCTGCAAAGGTAAAGGAAGGGTTTTGACCAGCTCTCCAAAGGTTAGGCTCTACTACTCTGTATTTCCTGACTATCTTCCAGGCAGCTGTTCTTCATTCAACGTCAGATATCACCCAGGCCTTGAGCATTGGAATGGAGTCTTAGGGTAAACAAGGAAAATGACAGCCTCTTCTCTGTAACTGTTCAAGATCATCACACCTCCTTGCTAGCAAGCCATTCCAGAGCATCTAAATGATATTGCTGTCAATTTACTGTCAGAGTGTCTAATAGTGGCGCTGAGATCAATAAGGATTCTCTTAAACAGCACATCAGTGAAGGACAAATCATATATTGTAGCACAAAGAAGTTTTATCAGCTGCAGCAAGAAAAGGACTGTTTAATGGCTTAGAAAGTGCAGAGAGACATATTCCAATTTAGTGGTTGGATGTTATACTGTGAATGAAGTTAAAGAAAAGAGCTAGGTAATTGTTACCTGTGTTGGCCTGACCACAGAGGGGACTGCGCTAATGGTAACCAACAGGGTAAGAGTCCTCTTCAGACGCACAGATGTCATTGCAGCATCTTTCTAACACCAAGAAGAATGTGGGGAAAAGGGCCTTATGCACGATACAAACAGATTAGAAAACAGGAAATTGTTCCAACTTTTATCTTTTTCTTCCCTTCAGAAGGTGCTGAAAAAGCAGAAAAAGGCTGATCTGCATAACAAGAATTGTAGTGTGTGTTAGATAATGCTCTCGTTCTGAACTCTGCAGCCTCTGTGTTTTCATTTATCTTTCTTTTTCTTCTTTTTGAGTTTCTATCCCACATTTAAGAAATAATGAAAGATTTTTTTCAAGTATTTTCATATATGTTAACTGAGTCAATTGATATGCATAAATATTACCAACTTAAGCAATAATTTCAGTCCTGCAAAGATGAGGATTTGAAGTTGCCAGTTTGTTTGAATTGATCAAATAAGTAAGAAACTTTCTCAGAAGGAACCTTCTCTGACAAGCACTCTTGCTTATGCTCAGATTGACTCACAGTCAATTTCATTGACTTCCAGCTAACTCTTCAAGGTGCTGAGTGCCAATTCTTATTGATCTGAAACAGGTTTAAAGCATATGGAGGAGAAGAAACTAATGAAATATGTGATGAAGGCAGAACAGACCCCGGAAGAACATGGGTAGTGAAATGAAAAAAAGAACGGATTGAAAGAAAAAGCAGAACATGACACAAGCAAATTTAGTTTTTCATAACTTTAGAAGCCAAGAAGTTAAGTGTATATCCTGTTCTAATTGTTCGGATTCTCTCCGTAGTAACTGAAGAGAAGTAGGCCCCTACACAGAGATATTAATTTCACAAGTCTTGTCAAATTAATTTAGGATCAGATGAATCACCCTTCAGGGGCATGTGTCTCTCTCCACTAACTTTAAAGGGAGTCTAGGGAGTAAGCTTGAACTACCAATAGGCGAAACTAAGCTTTCTGTAAGAGATAAATGCATTCATTTGAAAGAAAACAGATGAGATATGGAAGAACAAACCACTATCCTAAAGATAAAACAATTCATAAATTGGTCAGATTTATTGATTTCTACTAGGTGATTTATTGAACTATGAGGTACTAAAGATCTAAAAGTCTATTTTTTTGTATATATAATAAATTTAATAAATTTAATAAGTTTAAATAAATTTAAATAAATAATAAATTTTGTTCAGAGCTCCATCCATTTTTAATCAAATGAACCAAAGTATTTTAGAGTATCTGAGTGACTATGCACAGAAAATGAACCAGCTGTAATGTGCTAAAAACATATCACACACAGTCATAAGCTTTTTCATTACTACCAATTAAGTCATAGTAGGTATGTACCATAATGTTAGTTAACTTCTTCACAGAGAGCTATAAACTCAAAACTTATATAACTAAACCCTGAATTTGGTCAGATAATTTACAATCATAAAACCTCTGCCCAGATCTAGACATATTCCCTATGTGATGTCTAACAGTCCACTCCTTTAATATTCTGCAGAATTATTCCCATCTGAAAAATAAGATGCAATGATCAATACCAATAGATGTCTACTAATAGATGCTATAAAGCACTTGCGGCTTGGGGGCTCCAGTGACTGTTTTCCAAATATCTGGACAGGAGCCTAGAATCAAAGAGTGAGAGACTGAGAAGAGGTGTAAACAAACAAGTAAGGAGCTGTCTTGAAGTAGCCACTAGGAAAGTTTTAAGCACAGGAAAAAGCAGGACTGTCTCATTAGAGCTGAGGTCTGCATTAGGTTAGCATTGCACTGTTAACATGCACATAATATTCATAAGCCAGGGACATCTCTAGAAAGCTGGCTTGGGACTTATCTGCTCTAAATTAGGCATGGCTAAGACAACTAAACATCTCTCTATAATGCATCCTGTCCACTTCCTTCATGCTCTTCTTCCCTCTGATGCTTGTACCTACTAGCATCTATATTTAGATAGCTAAAGATTTCCTGATTTTAGATGCTTTGTGTGTCTTCTATCTACTTACAGCACACGCACTCTTTCAAGAAGTCCTATAGCGGGTGCCATTACAGTACCCTTGAATTTCCTTGAGTTTTATATCTAACTTGCACAAAGCCCATACTTCTTATTTGCAGACTACTGCTAGTCCAAACTGTCAGGATGAAACCAGTGCTCATAGATGAACAGTGAGTCTTAACCATAAGTGTAAATACACTGATTCCAGTCATGCTTACTTCGGCCTCTGCATGAACAAGCATCATGACAGGAGGCAGCACACCAAGCAAGAACCTTTCCAGCCTCCCTTCGCTCATGGACTTGTGCATTATATTAGCATAAAGCAGCCATCAGGAAAACAAACAAACAAACAAGCAAACAAAAGGAAAAAAATGGGTATGGCCCAATGTGAGAGTGCACTAGATACAAGTTTAGGTATTTAGGCAGGGATTCCAAGGTCAGTTAGACAGGACTTGAACTGTGAGCAGGGAGAATGGTTTTGGACAAGATATTTGTTAGGAAGTTCAGAGGCAGCACATAAAGGAAAGCAAAATATTCCCCTAAGATTGTTATCATAAAAACACACATGGAAGAGGTGCAAATGTGGACTCTGAAGGAGAAGACAACCCCAGGGATATGCCTTGGCCCTGCTTCTCACCCTTCAGCTCTCCGTGCCTTGCAGGAATTTCAGAGTGAGCATGGTGCAGCTCCTTTGGGATGTCCTCCAGGAGATGTTCTCCACTGACTGTGCGGCAAACACGGCTCCCTTCTTTTAAAGCGTATACAAATGCCACCTCTCCATTTTGGTGACCTGTCCCTTCCAGCATTTGCTGCACTCTTGACTGATGGAGAGTGGGAGCCTTCATCTGCTCCTTCATCAGCCTGAGAAGTTTAAACCTCTGTCTCTCGAGCTCATTGCACTAACAAGAGAGTTACAGCCTAGAGTAAATGAAGGAACTTTCCCTCACTCCTTTTGAAGTCGCAACATTGTCAAGTATTAAATCAGTTGAGATTTCTATAATTAAAAACAGGGAGAATAAAGATAAGCAAGATGAGAAAAGGCCTGGGAAACTTGGACTTATTTTTGCAGGGGAAAATAAACTAAAACTACTGCCAATAACTTGAAACAGTTTGCACGAATCCCGTACACTTCCTTCTTGTGTGAATGCCCTGTTTACTAGGTGAGGAATCCTGAGATTCCTTCTGTTTACTCTGAGTCTTGAATTTCTGAATTGAATTCTTAGCTCAATTCAAATTATAAGAGCAGGGTTATTTTATATTACTATATTACTATTATTTTATATTACTATTTTCCCAGACACAGCCTCTTTTGCAACCCAGAAATCTCATCAATGAGTGGTTCAAGAAACTGATGTTTGCTCAGGCGCTCCAGCGGTGTGCTGCTCCTCAGCTCCAGGAACAGTACAGCCCTCAAGCCACGGCAGCGAGAATGCTCAGCTGAGAGCGTTTGACCTCTATAATATCCTCAAGAACAGTGGAGTACATTCTGCAATACATTCACAGTGCTCACCGTGACAGCTCCCATGCTTTGGGGAGTTATTAAGCTTATCGTGCATGTATCACAACATGCACCTATTCCGGACACATGCAATGAGTGTGATGCTCCAGGTCTCTGGACACATCCACCTATGCGCTGTGGTCAGGCTTCATACACAGGTACTGCTTCATATCAAAATGAGAAGTGAGAGGTTATATTTAGGTTTCCCATCACAAGGTATAGAAGTCTCTTCATGCAGCAAATAGGCTTTTAGCATGGACTTGTTTCTCTTCCAGTAGCAAACCCTACCCCTAAAGGTATTACATTACATAAACAGCATGCATGTCTGTCCTTTTTTACACTTGGCCCCAAATCTCTGTTCTTATTTACTAAACAGTGTTATTCTCTAGCTTGTACTGCATTTATAGCCACACAGCATGAATTCAAAATGTTTCAGTTCTGATTTGTTGACTCTTCACATTGATTTTAGTCTGATATACACAGGAAGCAAAGGGCTCTGACTGTGAGCACTTTTCAGTCTCACTGTGTCTTCAGCTGACACCTGAGTAACAGGATTTGCTTAATCAGATTGATTTGTGTTAGTCATGATTACTCTCCCCCAAAACAGGACATTTCCATCCCTCAGAAAGTCCAAGAATAGTACCAGGAAGCTGTGGTCATGATCAAGTGCTGTGACTACCAAGGACAAGAGTAGGAAAAAAACCAAAATTTCGGCTCAGAGAGCAGTTCTTGTTACTCTCAAACCCATGAAGGCATTATAACCTCCTCCAACAATATGATTTTCAATTTTCCCTCTTACTGGTTCACCAGCATCACCAGGATACTAGTCCTGACACGTTCTCTTCCTCCTCCATTACAAGTGCCAGTAAAATGAATTTTTCAGTCTGTTCTGTACTTACACAGGAGACAGCAACCTGAGGACAAGAGCAATTGAGCAGTGACTCTGTTGTCTGCTTACTTCCCTAATCCAGGATCTAGCCAGGCTGATTCTTCTTACCTAACATATGAGTTTATCAACTCTGAATAGGCCTCCAAAACCTGACCTCATTTCACCCCCTCTTCAAAAATCACTGAAAAATACAAAATATTTTTTTAAAATAAAGACACTAAGAGCACCAATATACAAAAAATTAGTAGTGCAATAGAAATAATAGCATATGAGCTTTGTCAGAAGTGGACAACGCACCTCACTGCAAATTTTAGGCAGGTTCTGCTCTCAAATACATCAGTACAAAGTAGGTATAAAACGAGTGAGAGCAGTGTCAGTTCCTCAAAATGTCTATGGAGAAATCTTCCTGAGGAGGCAACCTGCACAGTGCAATATGCAGAGTTAGCTGCAGAACTTGCCAGCTGTTTCACGGCTTGCCATTGCATGAGACTCACATTAAGCAGTCCACAACAGTTTACTAAGAATAGTTTCAAAAAGCTATCTGGGGACTGAAAATTGAGCCTTTTCTCTGCTGTTTCATATATGTAGGACTAGAGCATTTTGGTAGCTACCTCATCAAGCCGGTCAGAAGAAAATCCAAGTTGTGCTCTCAGCCAGAAGGGAGGTTTTCCATCCCTGGATCACTGTGAATCATCAAGCAAGACAGTCTGAGACAGTACTGGTATTGCTGACTCATTTCTTCTTGAGTGTTAAAACCCATCCTCTTTACTATAATCAATTAGTTTCATTTCATTCACCATATTATGAGCGCAGAGAAAAAGTTAACGGGAGAATGCAGTTAAGATCAGACCATTTAAATGTGAAAGGTAAGGTGCTTGTCATAGTGGGATTATATCTTTATAAATGGCCTGTGTTCTTAAAGCAGTTAGCAAAAGGATTAGGCCATTTTTGAAATTAAAAACAATGAAACTAATCAAAATGCATCCAGTAACTGAAATACTTTTATTTTGAGTCAAAACAAGACTGTCTTTTGTCTTCTGTATCAGGGAAATCCTCATGATATATAACTAGGCAAGACACATTTTTGCTGTTATTTTCACACTGAACTACAAGGATTGCAATATGAAAGCCTGGACAAACATAATTTAAAAAGTCTGAAAATGCATGGACAACTTAGAAAAAGTTCATATATTCATAGACTAAAGAGGAAGCTCAATAGCTCTTGGCCTCCTCTTGCTTTCTTGGCAATATTTTTTCCCATGATAAGAAAACAAATGTAGGGTTTCCTCAGCTTTCTGAACCAGAGTGTAATCTAAAATTTCTTTAAATTAAATTGTGAAACTTCTTATTTCCATCAAGGGGATTCAGAATATGAATGATCATCTCGAGATAGTCAATGCAGCTGACATACCATGTTGGAGATGTGGCAGTTCAACAGGGTATATCCTCTGATCCTCCTGAGTATTCAGAGTATCTGACCACAGCTGGAAATCTGGGCCACACACTTTCCCAGGCACATCTTTGTTTTCCTTGGTTCATTAGTTTGTATAAAATACGAGGCAGTACTAATTAGACTGCTTTAAAAAAGGCAGACAGAGTAAGGAAAGATTAGGAGGGTGCACTGTATCTTTTAACATCATGATCAGCTAACTGTGAAATTACTGCTTATCACCACTATACATTTTCTATTACCCCATGGACATTTTCAAACTCAGAATGTTGTTAGCAGAAAGGGAAACTTTTTAGAGCTGCAGATTAAAGTCAAGGTTAAGGACACACATATGTACGAATGCATCTAAAAGTAAAAACAAACAAAACAAGATTTCATTTGTATTTTTAAGACTTTGAAAAAAAGCATGCATTGAAAGTCAAGATAATTATTTTTTTTAAGCTGATTATTTGAATAAACATAAATTTGCATTAGGAAATCCAGACATCCTAAATTCTGCCCTATATGTATGTACTAAGCAGCTCGAAGAGTGTGTTATCATCCACAACAAACAGTTCCCTCTGCACAGAATGCAGTTTGGCGGGACTCCAAATCCTGCCCCAAAGAATGTATTTTCCAGTGGATATAAAAGGATTATATTTCTCCTTTAAGGGAAACATTCTGCACATGATTAATTACCGCAGGGATTTGATATTGATCTAGTCACAAAACTGTATTTTAGAACCAAGATTAGGAAGTACTAATTCACAAAAATTCCAGTAAGCCATTAAAATGAAGATCTATCCAGGGGTTGTTCATGTATTTATTGTAATAACTTTGATCATGACAAAACTGTGATATTTGATAGTAACACAGATGACATACATGCTTACACAGAATTAGTTTGTTCACTCCTATATCGTACGACTGAGCCAGTATTTTATTGCTGCCAAATGCATTAAGAACAAGAAGCAAACTAATATTATACTATAATAAAAATCTTAACAGAGTAAGAAAGCTAGATCTCCAATATACAAAATTGTTCATTTTTTAAAAGCTGTTTCACTTTAGTAGCAGATACCATAATAGCTCATTTAGTTCATATAACTGTACTCTAATTTTTGGAATATTTGCACAGTTCTTAAGATATTTGCATCATAAAGATGTCATGATGCTTTTTCATATGAATTAGCCTGTAAATAACAACAATAACAAAAAAACAGATTTCCCATAAAATATCTTCACATGATGTTAGAAGTGTTTGTATAACAACAAATCCATTAAAACATATCACAGAGCTTAACTATTGTGATAGAAAGTAGCAGAGTACAGTAGGAAGTAAACAAATGCAATTATAACAGATCTAACTACAGAATACTAAATTAAAGAGTGGAATATTGCCCTAGTCTGTAACTGGTCTTCATTTTTGGTCTGTTTAACTCCTGCTGAAGCGGGTAAAAGGATTTCCAATGACTTCGGAGGAAAGTAGATCCGTAACTGTATCCATTAGCAGAGGCACAAATTAAAATAGAGTTATTGGCATAAGCCAAAAGCCAAGAGAATATAAACCCGTGACCTCAGTCGCAGACAAAACGCTCAGCAGCTCCAATTAAATAGCAGTGACAGCAAATAGTATGTCTATTAGGCTATCCGGAGTGTCAAAGTTTAATAGAGCTCTCTGCAGAGAAGCCATGCTGGGGCCATTCTCACATGTACACCATTTAATTATATCTTTTAACGGTACAGTATTCAGTATGCTGTAAATTAATCAGCTTAGTATTTTATCACACAAAGAACAACTTTAAAATAATTAACGTGGATGTACGAACTTGGTATCCTTGATCACGTGACACTTCGAATCACTCCTCCGGGTTCTTGGCTTTTTTCTTAACTTAACACCCCTTGGAGGTGTAGGTCTATATAGTTTGACTAAATTAAAGAGGGATTTAACTATAGGTATATATTAGCATGCCATTCGCATCTTTCCGCAGGGAAATATCTCATCTCTTGCAACTAAATGGAATGGCCTCATGCGTAGGGCATCCCGGTGCTGCAGTGCTGGATATCTTGGGGACTGGGCATCAGATTTGTGCAAGTCTCTCATGAGATCCTACAGCGGGGTTTGCTTAGTCCGTGTTAAATCTCGCACCTCTCTGTCCCCAGGCTGTCTCAGCAGCACAAAGGATGAGCCAGGAAGCACAAACCACTGCTGATATCTCAGTACAAGCAGTGCACGGGGTTGCACCTACTGGTCAGATGGTTCCTTTGGGCTGATCAGGACAAGTGTGGAATATGCAAACTTTAGTCATGGACATGACACACTGGAGAGAAATGTTTCAAAGAGCTATATGCTCTTTAAATGCAATTTTAAAGGAAAACGGAGGTAAATAATGAGTTACTTTATAATCCGTGCTGTGCAATACAAAGGGTATGAGATCACATCATCATTGTCAAAAGTGACCCCATTTTTATTTCTTTTGGCATTTGTGCGTGTTCACTCGACTGAAAGGGCAGACAGAAATAGAGCACTGCAAGCCAATGTCTAGTGCCAGTTATACAGTTGCAATTCCACAGAAGTCTGGCCAGTAGGCATGGCTCAGGTTTTTAAAGGGGATTGTGTGGTATTATTTATTTTAGCCTTCGCAAGCCAGCAGTGGAATAGTTTTGGAACAACAACTGGAAGAAGAATTTAGCCAATATCATGTCACAGCAAATCGCTGTCAGTCTGCATTGGCATCAAAAAGCAGCAATGAAAAGGGAGCTAGGTACAGATCTAAAGGCTTAGATTAGGCATCCCTCACTGAACATTTTTTTTCTCAATAAACTGTTGAGTGTATTTGCTTGAAACATTAGTCTCCTTCCAAGAAAAAATGTACATTTAAGTGAATCTGGAGAAAAACAGCACTGATAAAGCTGTTTGAATTATGAATGTGGCCTTTCTCTTGTTGTTAATGCATTCATTTAAAAATTTTTTTAGGAATTGAAACTAGTTTCTGGAATAACTTCTGAGGTGAAACTGATATTGTGAATTGAACTGTTATTGTGAACTTTTTGCAAATGGTTTATTATTTGCACCATCTGACTGTCTTTCTGCAGTAAAGGTATTGCTCTTATTTCTTTTTTTTTCAATTATTTACATATTGTAGGTAACCATATTTAAAATAGTATATAGGAAAAAAATCAAAATGGCTTCAGAAACATTTCTGATGCAAATTTCTCCTCTATTTGTTCAAAAAAGGTGTCAAAGTTCTTCTGTTTCCTGTGCAAGTGCTCAATTTCAAAATTGTTGCAATTGTTGCAATTGCCCCAGTATAAAAATTCCAGAACAGTAACTGCATGACATTTATTTTCAAAATTTTCAAAAATACTTAGCATATTTTTCTGTATTTGTCCACCTGTGGATCACACAAGCAAAATGACAGTTTCACACATAGTCTAAAAATGGACCTTGAGAGCTTGAATGTACTTCGAATCACTTCACAATTCTTAGTTGAATCTGGCAGCAAAGAACATTTTAAAGGTGTAGCTGTAGAAGGTGAAGAAGAAAATGTGGATTTTACAGGAGTTTTAGATAGCAACTCCAGACAAATTCCTCATCCTCTGCCCTCAGAAGCAGTCATTAGGCCAGAATTGCTCTCAGAATTGTAAAGTATGAAGCAAAGAGGCTCAACTGAATAGGCTAATTGGTCTCAGATGGAAAGTGTGACACAGAAACTAACACTAGTCAGAAAAATGGAGAAATTTGCTTTACCATTTTGAGCAAGTAGCTTAAAAACTTAAACCCACTGGATGAACCCATATCGACTTTTGAATTTAATTAGATCCTAGACTTACAGGTAAATCTTGATTTTATTACTTAGCTGGAAGGACTAGAATGGAATTCCTGCCAGAAGGACTGGAGTGTAGCATGAACAAAGACATACAACAGAGCATTTCTTCTTTTCCTGCATGACAATAACGCATCTATGTGAAATAATTCATTTTCCAATTCATGGAATTCCTATCCAATTTTCCACAGGGAGAGAAGTCCTAGGATGCTTGTCCCCTTTCTCTCTCCACTAAAAATCTTCAGGAAAGAGTAAGGATAAAAAATAAAAAATACATTTTTATCTCCTAAATGAAAACATAATGAAAAAAAAAAGTGTTCTTTGAGGTCCGTTCTTGTAAGACTTCAGTAGCAACAAGACTAGATTGTTTAAGACAGGTTCAAGAAGCCTGAGAATCCAACTCCTCCAACTGAGGATCAGGCCACATCTATACTCATAAATGAAACGGGCCAAGGCTTTTTCCCTGGTTATTAGGAAAAGTGACATAGGGCAGGCTCCACCCACAAGCCCCAATTCCTTCCTCCCGTGTCCAGATGGGGTAGCCTTCTGCGAACGGTTGTTGGCCACTGCTGCTCCTCCCCTGAGCTGGACGTTGCCTGGGACATGCTGGCTCTCATGGCCCAAGACCATGCCAGCATCCGTGGGAAAAAAAGACTACAGCCAGTTTGGTCGGTCCCACCAAACTGCTCTGGGTGGATGCGCTTCGTTTGCTCATACAGATGAAACCACCAATATCATATTGTACCTACTCCCTTCTCTAGCATCTGAGAGAAGTAGATGCTTACCGAAGAGTGTAAAAAATGGTCATCAGGATGTGATACTTCTCTCATACACCCTCCCAGGCTCCCAGAAAATGTAGCTCAGAGAAACTTCTTGAGCTAATCTCTGTATTTTATATAAATAAATTTTCTTCTGTGCAATATGCTAACTTGCTTTTCAAATTCAAATAAAGTCATAGCAACCACAATATCCTATAGCAAAATGTTCCACCTCCTAAAAGCACATTTTATCAAGAAGCAGTTCGTTTCATTTATTTGAATTGCTATCAGCTATTTTCATTTTATGCCCCCTAGATTTTATAATAAAAATGGCAGCGAGCTATTACTTTCTATTGACTTTTTCCACGTCATTCACAGCTTTATATTACATCAGAATTCACCTTCTTTCCCAGGCTGAAGTCAATTCTTTTCCAGGCTGAAAAGTCCAAGTCTCCTCAATCACTCCTCACAGAGCACTTTTGATCATTCCCAGATCTTTTCCAATTTTATCAAATCCTGGCAGAGTTGGGAACAGCAAAACTACAAACTGTTGAAGATACTGAATGCAATAAGCGTATCAAACAACGCCGTGATGTTTTGTTTTTCCCATATTTTTCCTCATGACACTCCATTCATTTCTGAATACTGCTAAGCATTGAGCTGGCACTTTCATATATCTATCAACTAGTCAAAATACCAACACCTGGTATCTTAATTTAGGATTTTTACTTTGTCATGACTATCACATTTTACTTATTTGCACTGAATTTTACTTACCGTTTTATCACACTGTCATTCACTAACTTCAGTCTTTTCTGCAGATATTCTTAAGCAGGTCTCCTTGTTACATCCTACTAACACAGTAATGGAAGAAAGTTTGGTCATCTCACTGTTTTTAATCTTTTCCATTCAATAATCACAAGGTTCAGCTGGTGACCACTCTGTACTAGGAAAACTAACCATTGATTTCTGCCTTTGTCATTTCTTTAACAGTGTTTGGTGCTTGGTGAGAACATCACAGAGGAAGTCTGTGATTTTTTAGGTTTTTTTTTTTTTTGGCTAAATCAGCTAGTTGAGGATGTATTCTTATTTCTAGTTTATATGTTCATTTGGTCTCTCTAATATCTGTTGATAAGAAATAGACATTTCTGAACCTCCAATATGTTGTTTAACATTTGAAGCATTTTACACGTCACTTAAGAACACTTCACCCTTTGGTTGTCTCTTTAATCTTCTTTTGAACAAGCTTCCTTGTGCCTATGTGATCTCCTTTTCAACACTAAATAATATTGTTGCAGATTTGTGGGTCTTGCTATTCGTGCAAAGATGCTGGATCTAGGTACTTTACAAAAAGCTTTTCAGTGGCCATTTTTTCGGGTGTTGTTCAGAAGCAAGCTGCAAGTTGCTTCTCTTGCTGCACATTTCCTGACTAGCTGGTCCATGGAGCCGATGATTGTCTAAAAATTTCGTCTCAGCTTCATCCCCTGCTGTGACATGTACCCCACTGACAGGAGTAAAACTGAAGCCCTCTCTGTTTTTCTTCTGTTTCTTGCCCTTTCTGTTTGATGATTGCTTGAGCTGGTCACAGAAATCATTGTCGTCCTAGCAGGACATTACTTTATGTTTCTTATTTAAGATGAAAATTTCAATGTGTTGATGAAAGATGAAAATTTTAATATTACCTGAGACAGTGAGCCTATTTATTTGATTTGACTCTATAAATTACTTTTTCTTTAAAATACAGCAGTCCCTGGTTGCAACCTATGCTAAATTATTTGTGCCTTGTATTTCTCGTCTCCCCCATTCTCCTTGTCTCATTGATTTATGTTTGGGTTAACAGATATATATACTAGTTTAAAATATGATATCTTTTTCTAGTCTTACTGTTAGCCTTTTGGCATTTCTATACATTTTTTAAATTCTTATTATTTTTCAGTGCCCTGTTTAAGTGGAATTCAATTTATTGAGAGTTTGCCTCAATATTCCTACTCTTTTTCATTTGGTCACTTTCTGTCCTCTTTTACCCAGCCATACACAATTCCCCAACTCAGGCTGTCAGTCTTTCTGCATCTGCTGGCTTCAGTCTCCCCTTCCCTTCTCCACAGCATTTAATTTAAACTAAAAGCAAGCAGCCTTGTTCTTTTTTTGTTTTGTTTGTTTGTTTGTTTTTTAATATACATATAGTAATAAAGCTATCTCTCCTGGAAGGACTCCTGCTCCAGAATTTCACTTTCTTCCTATCACTTCTGTCTTCTTCCTGTCCTCAGTACTCTAAGTCTACACCAACCATAGACTAATATGGGTGATGTGGGCTGATATTAGAAGAAAACACATGTGCTGCTAAAACAGACAGTTTCTGTAGAATGAATCTCCCTCTCTATGTGCTGTTAGAAGACAAAGTAAGCCCAGAGGGATGCCTAATGCAAATGGAAAAAAAAATAGAGGATTTGTTCCTACGCAGGAAACACCAGCAAAATAAAGTGTTTGGCTGGGTGGAATTTTAACTACAAATATTTTTTGATGCTCTGAAGGAGGAACACTTTCTGCTTTAGCAACAGATATGAGAGAGGGAACAACTGTGGCAAAGTAAAGTGTGAACACACTAGATTCTGCCAAAAAGAGAAATCCTTGAGGGAAAAGGAGGACGAAGGTGAACTCTTGGAGTTTTTATTAGTTTTATTGGATTAGTTCCACTGCATGTTGAAATGAACAGCAGCGAGGCTTGAAACAATCTCTGGTCAGGAATCTGGATTTGTTTTCTCGGTTCCACAACGCTTCAGATTATGTACAGCTGTTATGTCATGTTCATTAGCTGCACCTCACTAACTAACCATTTGGCTCCCATAATGACTACAGACACAAGCGATTTCTCTTCATTATTTTGAATCCCATTTTAACTTTACTCTCTTTAACTCTTGAAAACTCTTTAAAAAGCTCTTCCCTGTTTGATTCACTCACTGGCATCTGGGACCCTTGACCAGTTAACAAGAGTAAAAACTTCCTTGATTTATGCCATTAGAACAACTGACTCAGAAACAAAACAAATCAACACATGGAAATGGAAGAGAGAAACAGAGGATCAGCTGCGAAGAAGATTAGCTGAATTGTGTTGATTCAGGTGCCCCTGTTTTCTCAGACGCATGTTGGATGGTCTTGGAGCTAGTGACAGACTGACAGACACTGTCAGTAAAATAGAGGAAATATATTTCATTAAATATAACCAATTTAAAATTTTTAGCAGCTCACACAAACATAAAATAGTAATTGGTAAAAAATAATAATAATAAGGGACATGCTAATTGAATAGTTCTATTAAAAAAGGAAAAATCATCAGTAGGCTTAATGCATTCTATTCACCAGCTGCTCTGTTTCCTGCTCCTATGTCTCTCTAAGGCAGGGTAACAAAATATTCTCTTCAAAATATTCTCTTCCTTTTTGCAGTTCACTTAACTTGACAACTGTAGTTTCGGGAAAATACCTTTTGTCTGAAATCTCAGGATCTTTTTCAAACTTTCAACTTACCTATGATATCTCTTTTTATCTTAAAAAAAAAAATGAAATAGTGAGACAGCTTGTTAAATAGCTACCACAACGGTTAAGACAATGAAGAAGGTTTATATGATAGGAAGGAAGACCTTCAGAGATGCCTCCTTGGCTATAGCCACACTACTGCTAGTCAAACAGTTGCGCCAGTGGAAGCCCGGGACTCCACGGCTCCATCGTTCATACGCTCATACTTGATAGATTATCTCATGAGGCTTTTTCTGAGTGAGAAGGATTTAAACTACAGTTCAACATCTTCATGCAAGGGTGAAAATCTTAATGCCCAATCCACAACAAACCCAAATGCAGATCTTCTTCAGCATGGTGTGAGTGCTGTGAGCCCAATCTAGAGTTAATCTAAGAAACGCACTTAAAAAACCAGCATGGGTTATGGGGGTTCAGTGTAGTTAAGCTGCTTTAAGGTGGGAGACTTGCTAGAAAATAGTGTTGAGAATTGGTTACCTCTAGTCCTTTATGATAGATAGTGAAGTACAGTAATACTTATTTTTATTAAAAATGCAAAAGAGGTAGAGAGGTTAATTACACTTGGATAAATATTTAGCTATAATAAAGTAACTTAGCAAGCTATTTGGTATCTCTGTAAAACTAGGGCACTTTTCAGAAAAAAACTTTTTTGTCTTTATTTCACCCCACAGAATGGACGGTGTGCTCTGGAAAAGGGAGCCCTCTCCTGACACCACTGATAGGGGACAAACATTGCACACAGCAGAGAATTAATTTGGTAGAAAAATTGCATGCTAATACAGGTATATACCCATGTTTTATGTAAGCGCAGTGTTGAATCACCTGCAGAATAATATTGCAATTATAGAACAAGTGGGATTGAAAATTCTAGTTACTGCTGTGTAAGTTTCCATCCAAACTGCCTAATCTTAGTCATTAACAACTTTCAGTTATCATCTATGAGTTTTTTCAAGTAGCTTTAGTGTTCCAGAGTAATTTGTTTTTTTCAAAGTTTAAAGCTAAATAGTCCAATTATTTTTGAGAACTGGAAAAGCAGAAAAATATATTCCCATGGCATATAACAATAACCATTCACCATTTACAATAATTTTGTAAAAGCTCTGGCGTCAGCACTCTTAGATCATATCTCACATTTACCTCTGGAGAAGCACGGTTCCCTTTCTGGTAAAGCAGATGAGCCAAAGCTCTATCAGGCTCATGCTATTGGAAACCATGTAACTGCCAAGGTGCATGTTTGCTACTCCCTGCCAAAAATGGAAAAGCAGCTTGGAGTATTTGCCAAAACACCAAGCACTGGTTTTAGCTCTCAGGAACTTAAGCAAGACTTTCTCAAGGGGGAATGGAGAACAAGACCAAGTGGCTGGTAAGAGAGGAATTTAAGACACTTTAATCGACCTTGGATAAAAAACTCTAGACAACAGACAGGGTTCCATATCAACCAAGAACAGGTTAACACGGGTGCTCTCAATCTGGATCTCTTTTTTATTATCATTTGCCTTTTTTTTTTCCCCACCCTCAAATAAACTCTATTAGAGCAAAACCATTGTGACAAGAAAAAAGAAGCGACTGATCTACTTCACCTGCCAGTTCCCACTCACGTCACGCTGGGCGGGGTGCACTTCTGCCTGTCACTTGTCACAGGTTAATGTCAGTAGAACCAAACAGCTAACCGGGGTAGAGCCAGGATCCTCCTGCACCGCCTGACCTGCCGCAGGAACCAACACGCTCACTCTCTCCAGGGGAAGCAGAGAGGGCTGATCCTCCCTCAGCTGCAGTAAATCTGTGCAAATTACCCTCGGCTTGTGTGTTTCTGCTTCACCCAACATTAGTATCTAAAGTAAGGCTTCTCAGACACCTCCACTCTCAGACAGACAGAGGACAGGCATTTACAGGATGCAATTTATCCCACCTATCTGCGACACCTGTCTCGCAATAAAGTACATGTCTCCCTTCACCAGAGAGAGAAGGAGCTTTCATGGCTAGCTTAGGCCAAAGAATAAATTGCAGTGATTTGAGGTAAGTGCTGCTTCAGTCTGTAGCTGCTGAAAACAAAGTTTTAGAGTTGTATGTATTGATATATTTTGATTATGAAAGATAGGAGGTATGAAAACAGTCTTAAATGCATAAAAATAGAAAATAAAAAAGCTAAAAAGAACAGGTAAATCTGGTTATTCAAATAGCAAACTGGCTGCAGAGTCATACCTCTGTGTTATTTCTCAGCATGCATGAATCAGAACCATCATAAAGGTTTTGTAAGCTTTAATTTAAATAGATAGTCCCACTCCGGTAGCTACTGCAGAAGAGTAGTTACTGATGCATTAGTTAATATATGAACTTGGAGGATACTTTATGTTGATTTATCTTGGCTGAGCTTCTGTTCTGCTTGTGAGAGTGGGAGGCAGGGCAGCTGGCTGCAGCCAGAGCCTCTCAGGGGGATTTCACCAGGGATAGCAGCTCCTTGCAATTAATTACAGCAAATTAGTATGGCAGCAGCAATCTGGGAAAGATTTTTTTCCCCCCTGAAACTCCTATTGGTTAGCGATTCCGTGAATGGGAATCTGACTGTCATGGATCTCCTCAAACTGCTATTGATTTTTAACTTTTCGTCTAGAAACATGAGGCTGGGAGGGACTCGCTCAGCTGTCAAGAACAATAGCTTGCTGTTGTAGGCAATCACACGGTGTAATCCGTCTTCGAAAACTCACCTATCTCTGCCTTAAAAATTAATCTTCCTTCTTGTTCCTGCTGAAAGGCTATTGAGAACCTGATGTTTATTTACAAGCTTTGCTTTAGTTCCCAGAATGTACTGGTGGCAAATGTAGGCTTGTTTGTTTGTCTTTTAAATGCTCAAACTGTGTTAGCTTAATTAGTAAACTCCTATAATTTCCAACCTACATCATTAAGACGTTATCAAATAAGATCAGAATCTAAAGTATCTAAAATAAGATGTAGAGGCACTGCTGGTCATACTTCCCTAGATACTTCCCTAGATTCACACTTCCTCCTTTGGCACAAGCGGTTATCTGCTCCCCCTGACCTCCCTTATATTTTTGTGCTCTTTTCCTCCAGACTTACTCACTGGCATCACAGCATGTATTTTAGGGAATGACAGATACATTAAGCCTTTGTCTAGAGATTGGTTCTCTTATCAAAGAGATCATGTTAGTATCTATCCTTGGTAAATTTATGTTACATTTTTGTCTCATTTACTTTCATATTATTAGTTAGCCTTTCTTTCCAAATTCATTCTAAAGCCCCACTTACAACTGAGATGATTCCGCTTTGGATACTGTTGCTCAATATTTTCTGTTTTTGAAATATGCTATTCTTCAATCATTCAGCATGACCCAATATTTGACAGTTTCATTTTAAAACACTTTGTTTTCAAGACGTGTGATTTCATATGAACTTTTCTCCTGATTCCAGGATGGCAACTGTCTGATGTGAGCATATCACATTTCACGAGTGAGGCTTCTACTCTGCTTGTGGTAATTTCTGTTTCCAAACATAATCACCTGCCTTCACCTCTGCAGTGAATATCATGGGGCTTGTTTAAAACTGAAGTACCTGGAAGAAGGCAGAGAGGAACGATTAAATTGTATTTACTCTCAACACAACACTTATTGTACAGAATTTCCTTCCTCATTTTCTTTCTTAAAATATAGAAAAAAATCATACTGGCTCAGACCAGAGGTCAACCTCCTCAATACTGTCTTTCCAAAAGTAACCATGAGCGCATGCCTGCACGGAGAAGAGCCTGCACCCGCACAGCCGTGCGGGTCTGTCCCTTCTGGAAATAACACAGAGAAAGATTATGCATTCCTCTTGCAGTTGCATCTCCAAACCCTCACACCCTACATATGTGACCAGAAAAAATTGCTTAGGACAAGTTTGTCCTGCACAACTGCTCAATACTTTGCTGATTTACATGCAAAAAATTATTTGTTCTTATCTCTATATTGAGCAGCAAAGAGATCACTTTAGGACATTACTCATTACACGGGAGCTTTTCCCATTCTGTACCTCATTTTCTCACCTGGGAACAAAAGCAGTTCATTCTTACATATTTGGATTGAGGCAAGGAAAGGTCAAGCCTCTGAGAGTGGATTGGAAGGGGATCAATGCTGTCTACGCCTCCGTATTTCCTTGAAATTTTTTTCTTCTAGTCATAGCTCCTAAAGTCATCTGAAATTTTATCTTACATCTCAAAAAGGGAAAGCTTCCTAGATATAGAAAATGTTTGAATACGTGTTTAAATTTATCTTGACAGTTTAGCAATCAGACAACAAAGAAGGAATGAAAATCTGTAAAGCATCATTACTTTTAAATTGATCTGATGATAATTGAGCTTCATTTACAGGTTTTGAAATGTTGAAATTGGCAATTCTGATCTCAGTCGCACACAGGAACAAAATCTTCATTGGAATCAATCACTGTAAAAAAAAAAAGCCTCATTAGCAAAAATACATGAGCTCATTTATAGAAAACAGGTATTTCTGGCTTGAATTATTTCTGGAAACATTCTTTGTGTCAGATTATGGCCTAGAAAATTTGGTCTCTCCAAGTTTCTCTCCTCAACTGAGGCAGCTGTTAAAGATTAGCCAATGACAACAAGGACATAGGGGAATTCTAGTATTTTAACTGAGCAAAAATGATGATTTCAAACTTAAAAAAAAAAAAAATTTAGAATATTCTCATATCTGGTCAGCCAACTAAAACTGAAAACCAGATATCCTTAGTAGGAGCTGCTTCTTTACTCTTTCTCATTTTAGTTTCTCATACCATCAGGAAGTCTATTACCTAAGACTATATTATTCCATATTTGTTTATGCATATTTCCTTTTTATAAGGAACTTAATTAAAACTACTGAGCAATCAGACTACGGCACTGTCAGAAGAACTGTGTAAAACAATTCCCAATTTTGCCATTTTTCTCAAAGGGTTTTGGTCATACCAAACACCCTTCTTGATCTCATGAAAGTTTGGCTAGGTCTCTAGCTCTATATCCCTTTGCCCATCCACAACTGTTTGTGATCTGAATGAAAGCCTGCTCTCCAAGACAGGCTCGGGTTTTAAATAAACTAAGTCTCAGCAGGTTAACTACTTATAACTGCTGCCACTTGAAAACAATAGCAGTAGGAGAGCAAAGTGAGATTATCATACGCTTTTGAGAACAGAATGAGAGACAAGGAAAACAAAAGTCTCTCAGAAAAATAAATACTAGAAAAGGAGTCTAATTACAGAACAAGCACATCTTATGCTCTATTTCTTCCTCTAAACAAGAATAATAATGCTTCAAAAACTGAGGAATTTCGTATTTAAAGACCAAGTGCTTTTCAATTACTCCAAATTGAAGCTTGAAAGAGGCAAGGGTGTATTTTCCTATTAATGCATGTGCTTCAAATTAATACCAGTAGAAGTGGAGAGCAAGATCTTACAAAATATATGGAAAGCAAGATATATCTTAGTTCTGTTAACAGAGCAGACCTTCTCAAAGCCATTTATTTGGTGAGCCAGTAAGTGAGAGGCAAGATAATCTTCCTGGCACTTCATCTACCCAGCACGTGTTTCAAAATCTGGGTTGCTATCACCCAGCTAGTCAAACATCAATAAACTAGACTGAACAGCAAGAAAGAAAAGAGCTGGGCAGAAACACCCTCTAGAGCCGCCAACTCATCTCCAGACAACGAATAAGAGAAACTTTGCCCCTTGTTTTGAACTACATACTATCTAGACTAAAGTCAGCTGAGGTGAAACTCAGCCAAAGAAGATAGCTTGGTCAAAATGTATTTCTCATTAAGTATATTCCATGTAGCATTTAACTTAGTTGGATATCTATTTAATGAGAATCATCCAAAGGTTTCCTTTTCTTCAGGCTCTTTCTATGCTATTTTATGTAAATTGTCATATTTTTCAAATGAGTTTGTGTCAGTCCTTTTTCACTTGAGGTAGAATGATTCCTTTTCTGTTTTAAATATTTTGCTCTTTATTTACTTAGTAGTGGGGAAATATTTACAAATCCCCTAGATCTAATTATACATTAATCTGTTATTATCCAGTTCTGCCATTTGAATGTATGTGCCTCCTTATTTCTTCCCCATGGATCTTTGGAAAGAGCTTTAATTTGTAAAAGTAACACATACTCAAGCTCATACATATGCTTATGATAGATGTCCTCAGCAAGACATTCAATGCAAATATTTAAACAAGATTGAAGGATTGTTTTAAAAGATTTTTTTCTCATACAAGATAATCCACATCTAAACATAAACAGCGGAGAGGAGAATGATGGAAGAACAAAATTCTTTGCCTGAAAGCATTTACATTTCTTTCAAGTACGGAACACAGGAAAAAGAAAGGAAAAAAAAAAAGAATTTAATCAGTAATTCAAGCAGATAACAAGATAGGAGACATAAATGTTGCTTCCCCTCTTGGCCCCAGCAATTAAGCACCATGCTGCCTATTTCTGTTGGCAGGAGGAATGGGTAGTGATAGGTATCTGTGATGCTCTCCTGTTTATGAACAACCTGTGTACACAAAGTTCTTTTTCTCTCAAAACAGCAAGAACGAAAAAGCCAGAGGCGGCTTCCTTGTTTGCAGATATAACCACCTTCTCAGCTCATCCCTGTTTAATAAATAGCTTCCTTTCGTAGCAGAAAACTAAGGAAATGTAGGAGTACCTCTCTGTTTGTATCTTGTCCTCCTTATTATTTTCTTCGTGCTGAAATGTGGAGTTTTTAGTGATTCTCTTTAACATACAGCCATCCTACTGCAGTCAAGTCAGCCTGCCTTCCCCTCCTTCGACATTCCCACATTGGACATGTGGGAAAAAAAATGGAACCACAAGACCTCACTTAGCATTTAAGATGCTCACCTTATTGCAAACATAGGAAATGATTAATCAAAAAGTAAGAGAGGTAAGGAAGTGCCCAAAATTGACCAGTGGCAAAATTACAACATTTCTAATTTTTTTTTCTGAGAAAATCACTTTGAGAAGGCCAGAATCCCAGTAAGAAAGGCAGAATCCAATTCACGAGTATCTAATCAATACTTATGCTGAATAAGCAATAGCAGTCTCATCCTACTCATTTCACAGGATAACATAACTGTACCATTGAGCGTCTTTTTGTCCTCTAGGATTTTTTTTCCCCCCACACTGAACAATATCTTCTAATCTACCCCAGAGCAACTTGGCAGTGCTGTTAGAGCCGCACCACTGCCTTGCCAGGTATCCGCTGAGGCCATCTTCATGCAGCCCCAACCCCTGGGCTGGCTTCATGATGCCAGACCCGCTATGGGCTCTGTGCCCACCTGGGCACGGCTGGGCTGTAGGCTGAACAGGTGACTGTCACTGTTCCTAACCGGTCCGTCCATCCTGCCAGCCTGGGATCCCTCTCAGCTCCTAGACGCCTGGCCCTTGCCAAGCAGCTGGTCCTCGTAGTGTTCTGTATCAGCAGGCAAAATGAGAAGCCTACAGACACCCATACCCTCCAGGAAGGCACAAGCTAGAGCACCAGCCAGAACAAACCATTGTTGTGAATGCAAATAAAGCCTGATAGGTAACCAAATGCAGGAATGTCTTCACTGAACATTACAGGTGATTCTAATCTTCCCTGAATGCACATATCCACAGGTGCTGCCTGGCTTCCTTCCATCCAAGCCCAAAAGGTGCTGTACAAGTGTTGCCAGTCATGGCACACACAACTAGGTTACATGTAAATTATTATTTGATCCTGCTTTATTAGCACAATGCCAAAAAAGTGTAAGTATCTTCTGTGTTGTATCTCTTTATAATGGATGGCCTATTCATTTTAATGATATTCGGTTTGAAGGTGCCTGGCTTAGTTCATTTAACAAGCCACAGATTTTAATGAAAAAAGAAATTCAACTCTGTCTCCAATATGAATGATAATAATTAAAATTATTTCAACTACATTATTGTTAGAGGCCCCAGGTTAAATGAATCATCTTCTAATGTAGTTACACACATCATAAATTCCCTGTCTTTTCTCCTACCACCAAAAAAAAAGTGGCTGAACTTTGTTCCAATATTGTTTCTTGTAAGCTTCAGCTTACAAGGATACAGGAATACAAAATCTCAACTGCTGTGTTTTTTTGTTTGTTTTGTTTTTGTTTGTTTGTTAGTTTTCCTGTGTATTTATCTACTCTTTCTGGTCAAAGAGTGGCTTAAAAACAGATTTGCATCACATAAAAATAATTCTTATCCCCAACATGGGTATTTGGTAAATTCCTGCTCAGCCTGTAAACACTGTATACATTGTACCTTATATATTCCAAGTCATATCCAGATGCATTGATGATAAGTGTATTCACTTACTCTCCAAACGTATACATGTATACATTTATTATCCAATTTCTTTAAATGAAATCAGTAATAATATTCATCCAGTAAAGTGAGACCGTTGTGAAAAAATAGCAGAGAATCTCATTTTTGGAGGTAAAATTAAAAGTTGAGACTGAAAAATGCTTTTAGCATTCAGAAACTCTTTCAAGTCAAAGATAAAGTTGGGAGGTAGCAATATAGACAAGATTGAAAATATAATTCAGGAAGATCTGAATGGTCCTGAAGACTAAAGAGAAAGCAGTGAAATGAAGGTTAGTAGTAGTGAGTGCAGTGCCATATGTGCATATTTGTATAAAGGATATTTGTATAAAATTTGTATATTTGGAAACTGCAGAAGAATTTTAGAGAAGATCATGACACACAAAAAATTTGTCCACCAATATAATGAAAGTACGAAAGAGGCATTTCTAAGCCTAGAATGTATTTCTTCTTACACAGACAGAGAGAAGTATAAATAGTACAGTCCTCCTAAGGGCCCTCTAGGCCGTTCAAGTAGTTTAGATTACCTGTGGTCATCAAGGTGAATTCAGATAGGCCTAAATTCAGGAAAGATTAAGTAGACCATTCCCCAAACTGGAATTATTAGATGAAACTGGCAATTTTGGCTTGCTTAGCCAAGCAGCTGAGAAGGAACCAGATTGTTGTCTGTGAATATCTCAAGCAGAGAAAGAACAAGAGAGATACAGACCTATTTATGCTAAAAAGCAGCTCTGGCATATGCCTAAATAGGTATAAATGGACCATGAATACGCTGAGTGTACATTAGATTATTTCCAAACAATTCAGTGAAGTGCTGAGCAGATAGATTGGAAGTTGAGGATAGAATACCTTAAGTATTTTCAACCTACTTCAAGGTAGAGTTCAAGGAAGAGATTAATCAGCGTATATAAGAGGAGATGTACCCCTTGGACTCAGGACTTTCTTTCCAACCCTGTGGAATGTGGAGTGATGTGGAGGAGGTAGCACAAATTAGCAAAAATATGTGATATACTAGGAAAAGGTTACTGGAGATGAGATTTTGATAGTGTTCCTGATTAATTTTTTATGCTATATTGCTCTGGAATACTATTTAGTATTGTTAGAATTATTTAGTATTGTACACAGAGAATATACATGCATATCAATTGTAAAATAAAATTGTGAAACTACTGTAAAATGCTGTTTTGGTAGCATTTATTGGAATATCTCTCTTCCATAGAGCCACTTCTGCACTTAATCACATTCTGTATTTACTGTTTACAGTGGAGACAGAGATGGGTTAGCAGAAAGGCAACAGAGTTGTCAAGATTATCCAAGAGCTATAAATTCTGCTGTGGAGGGAAGTGAATGCTCTAATATTTAAAGTGATTCTCAGGTTGGCGCCACATGCTGAAATGCCTTTTATCCAATGGCAGACATCAATCCTGCTTTGCTTCCCTTTTAACATATATATTTAGGATATCTTTTACTCCTTGCTATCCTGTATTTCCTTCCTTGGCCCACTGCAATGCCAGCACAGTTTTCACAAGTGCAGGCAGCAGATTACTCCCTACGTCCTCCTGTCTGAGGCATCTTCTCTGCTAGATGACCAGTGCCAGCAATTGCACTGAGCTGTAGAAAATTTGTTTTATAATGCTCATGCTATGTTCATTTCTTCACTGTTTGACGTGGCATCTTGTTTGTCTTCGTGCCTCTCTGCATGCGTCCAGTGCCTCTTGGCTTGGCACTTAGAAGGAGGGAATTCTGATTTCTCCGTATTGTTCACCACTCTGTTTCATGCTGCTGGTCTAAGCACAATCAACATCCCGCAACTCTGCCATATATTTCCAGTAGTATGCCTGTAATTCTCCACACATTTCTCCAAGATATGTTTGCCATTCATGTGGCACAGCACAGCAACTACATTTCCACTGTTCTTGTTGAGTTTGAAGACTATATACCTCCAGTGTGGCTAATGGCAGACAGTAGTTCCATAAGAAAATACTATTCAATCTTGCGGTCTTCTGTTAGGTTCCTCCCAAAGGACGTGCCAGTGAGGAAGACCAAGCATGGTCTTCCATGTTCACTTCAGGCTTGTACAGCACCTTCAGACCTCCCCATCTACCTTCTTACTTCGTGTTATATTGGGAGGCTTTGGCAATGCCAGCTCTCCCACAGGCCCCTCTGGTATTCTTGTCTTTAGCTCACATGCTTTTGTAAACTCACGTGCTTTCCCCTGTAAGGGAACCTCACAGGATCTCAGCATCAGTACTGATCTTACCCTGGAGCACACTGACACAGGCTAGGACTCACCAGTCTAGGAAACAGTAAATCCACTCCAGCATCACGATGCCTAACACATCCCATACTCAGGTGAGACTACACCATTCTTCAGAATGGGATGATCAAAAGCATGCAATCACAGAATCACAGACTGGTTGAGGTTGGCAGGGACCTCTAGAGATCTCCTAGTCCAACTCCCTGCCCAGCAGGGACACCCAGAGCACGGGGCACAGGGTGGCATCCAGGCGGGTTTGGAAGATCTCCAGAGAAGGAGACTCC
>JAWLRI010000837.1:682306-702736 GCA_034781795.1 Crypturellus tataupa | reverse complement strand
GAGACTCCACAAGGAGCCTCTCTGGGCAGCCTGTGCCAGGGCTCTGTCACCCTCACAGGAAAGAAGTTCTTCCTCATCAGTTCAGGAGATTAAATTTCCTGTGTTTCAACTTATACCCATTACCCCTTGTCCTGTCAGTAGCCACCATGGAGAAAAACCTGGCCCCGTCCTCCCTATAGTCACCCGGCAGGTACTTTAACATGTTGATCGGATCACCTCTCAGTCTTCTCCAGGCTAAACAGGCCCAGCTCACTTAGTCTTTCCTCATATGACAAATGCTCCAGTCCCTTAATCATCTTCATGGCTCTCCACTGGACCCTCTCTAGAAGCTCCTTCTTGTACTGAGGAGCCCAGGACTGCTCACAATTAATTTCAGGAAATAAAATAAAATAATTTAAAAAAAACCCACCTTCATAGACCTTTGCTATATCTTCAGGGAGCAGGGGAACAAAAGTGTTTCCAGGACCCCACGTGAGTCCAGAAGAAGGAGCACTTGTCCTCTGCCTATCAGATAAACTGAATCCATGGCATGAGGATACCCAGCTATGGAGTATGTAGGCCCTGGAAGCAGCACTTACCCTCTTTCTTGAGGCACTAGGACAGCGCCAGTACATGGTGAAAGCTCGGTCGCCAACTCATTCCTTAGTAGACAACTGTCCCTTGAGACTCAAAGCCATCAGTGATGCTTACATTAACTTGAAGCCATAGTCATGTACTCCTGTGTACTGGATTGTGCTCTTGCCTTATTTACTGATGAATGTGAAGGGATTTCTTTTTGCATTTGTGAGACTGGAAGGATCATTTGTAAATGAGTATATCAATTATCCTCTCATTCACAATCCTGGTCATCTGATTGCACAGGTGTTGTTTTATTCCTAGGCCCTCTTTCTGAGAGGATCAAGCAGTTTCTTCTGAGACTTGGCATGAACTGAGAGTTCATTTGGCTGGCTACTTATGAAAAACAGCAGTGACAAGAATGCACCGGGTTTGCCTTTTATCACTGAGCCTGACTGAACAGCTAGTCTGTGACAGATTCCCTATCCTCCTCATCAAAACAGTTTATGTGAAAAGACATTTCTATTCATGATCTGAATTCTGACTAGAACCAACCATAAAGTTAAATAGGCCATTTCTCCTTCTGCCAAATCCCAAGGCCTTGAACTATGTACATACTCTAGCCATTTCTACAACCATTTTCTGCTCTTTCATGGCTCCTTTTGGCAAATGTCCAGGTCCCCATGCCCTATCCACTCTATTTCCTTCCAAACATATGACTTAGGAATGCTCTTCTCTATGAAAATCTTTCTGCCTGTCTTAACCCGGGTGATAGGCCTTTCTGCTAAGGACCAAGATATTGAATCTGGGGGATGATCTGCCTAATCCCTCTTCCCACAGGACATTATGATAGGAGAAACAGCACACACTAGATGTAAATCCTCTTTTTTGTTGTTGTTCCTCATTGCAAATAAATTCTAAGGCTACAGATAAGCATGGCAATGAAACAGGAAAGCCTAAAAGAACAGGGCACATTTAAGAGCACTATGCTATTTGGAAGAATAAATGCATGTAGAGAACATGCATATTTAAATACAAAGAAGACCCTATTATGGGGCCAGGACACTTATTCAAAAAACCTCTACCTACATAAGGAGAGGCTCATATTTTTATTGAAAACATTGTACATTACCTGGAATCAATGTCTCTAAAACCTTTTTTTTTTTCTAGACCCATTGTTTATTTAAGTCAGCTTCAATTAGGCAAAATGCTGTCACAGAGCAGTGACATTTCAAAAATCCTTATTAACAAGAGTCACTGGAAATCCCTTAGTGCCCCTTCAGACTAAACACACAGATTAAATGCCGTCTGCAAGCAGATTATCAAAGAAAGGTGAGGAATGGGAACACAGCATCCTCTGAGAAATACAGAGTTTCTTCTAAGGTTCAAAACCTGAAGCCTTTTCAGAAAAACTTGTATCTGAGGCAGCATTGCTCACCCAGATGCTCTTTTCCAACATGTTAGACTTTTAGGCACTTTTTTCATTATTGCCAGAAAGATTTGAGTACAGATTCATAAACATTCAGTTTATCTGTGACGAAATAATTAAAGAGAAAAAAAAAGAAATTAATTCTTGAATGATTTTTTCATGAAGTTGTATACTTGACTCCACAGAAATAGAAAATCTTTGAAGAATATCTCAAATTTTTAATATTGATTTCAGTATTTTCTATCTGTACCATCTCAGAGTGTTGTGTTAACCTACAAATACAATAGATGCCTGTCTTAAGACTTGCATTTCGCACACCTGTAGAGACACTACAGCGTAAATTACACCCCTGCCTATGGCTTTTCTTGCTCTTTTTCCTTCAGAAAGCCTGATTTATTTTATCTTTCCTTTTCATTATTGTTGTTCCTGTGTTTTCAAAAGGTTTGGATAAAACTATTTATTTTCATTTATTTTCCTAGGCAAAGGGTTTAAAGTAATTGTCTAAGACACCACACTTGACTAACATCAGACACCATTGTTGGAAGCCTATCATTTAGGATTTTATGAAGAGAGAAGTATAATGAGTATTCCTGCAGAGCCAAGGTAAAGTAGCTTTACATCTGAAAGTTAAGAGAAGCTTCAAGAGGCAGAGTGTCAGATAGACATCAGTCTCCCCTCCCTTGATATACCATTTACTGTTTGAACATGATGATCTAAATTTAATATGAAGAACTTGCTATTTTTAAAAAAGAAAAACAGCCAAAGGGAGATGATGCCTTTCATTATATAGCAGATACATTCACTAAAGGTATAGCAGTACATTTTAACAAATAAGAGGTCATATGAGTTAATTAAGCTGTTTTCCTCTTCCATTTAATAAGAAACATAGTTACCATGGAGACTGACCGGATAATGCATTCTATTTTGGTACAAAAACATCATTTAGAAAGAACGTATTTAGTGAGGAATTTTCAAAGGCAGTGAATGCTCTGAAAAAAAAATCTTTGCTTATTCTTTCATTTTTTTTTTTCATTTGTGTCTGAGTTAGTGGTTCAGATCATGTTGTCTGAGGAAGAGTGTTGTGCTCTCTCTATAGAATGACCATATGGGAATGGCAATTTTAGTAAGACCAGGCACAACAGCTCTAGCTATACTAAGACTGCAGCCTGACAGCCAAGTTACACGTGCACCAGATATCCCTGGCACCTCTGAATTCTTTGAAACACCATCGAGTTGTGTTCTTAAGCCACGGATGCTAAATCATCTAAGCTGACTCGAGTCTGGCATTGCAGCTCCTAATCTGGCAAAAAGGGAGAGCTCTCTTTTTAGGGCCCTCTGTAATGTGTTCATAGCTGGGTTTGGAACTAGGTGCAGAGAAAAAAAGCATGAAAAGAGGCAGTTTTCCTCTTTTTTTTTTTTTTTTCCTGCCTGTTAAACCCCCAATTCAGGGGAAGGCATTGGTTAGGTTTTCCACTGACACAAATTCTTCAAAGCTTTTCTCATGTTCACAGTTGGTGAGAAGTGTGTTCTCAGTCACTAGGCCACCCCTCCCAGGCCATGTTTCTCCATTCATTTAGCTCCATGAGCCAAAAGGATTGCCTTTTGTTTACTATTTATAACTGTTTTGATTTTTATGAAAACAAAACTATCTCACAGAATATCTAGAGACCATGAATATATTGCTGTGGTTTTGAGGTTTTGATTTCTGAGTTAGCTGTTTATTTTTCCAGATTTGTATTTGTCAGGTGACTGGGATGGTCTCTTTGCTAACTGAAGATAGATTCCCAAAATATTTTTTGGTCTGTAATTAAGTTTGCATTGACAAAATTGTTTTACGTGGGCTTACATACTAGCACAATAGTAACTTGCTTCTCCAGCCACAGGAAGTCAAATGAAAACAAGTAATAGCAATCAAAAATTTAAATCAAGAAATTATTTTCAGAATGAATTGTTATTGTTACTGATTTTTTTTTCTTATTTGCTTCATTTCAGAATATCTATGTTGAATATAAATTGATGAATCATACTCAAAAGCAGGGATACAGATGAATTATAGAATAAATACAATGAAAATATTTTGAAGGGCATTCATTATCTGTTCACAATAGCTTATAAACACTAATGGGTGGAAACACTCCATAATGCTAAAAATTTTACCTTCCTTTAAATGATATACTATTCTCAGCATTTCTATATACAGAGAAGACCTTGACTGCAAGTGGGCTATTTTAAAATGTCTCACAAAGAGTCCTTATCTAGTAGGCATGGAGGCAAAAACATCTGGATGAACCTGATTATGGTCTCCAAATAGAGCAAGCAGTAGCTGTTTGGAACCGAGCATAATCTATCATAAGAAAAGCTTACTCGGGGCACTTAATAGAAGTGATACCATTTAGAGGGAGAGTCATTTTTCTTAAATTTATTCCCTGAAGGACAAGAGGAAATATTAAATATTTAATGCAGAGCAGAAAAATAAAATTGCCAGCTTTAACTCAATTTACAAGACTGATTGATGTCGTATTATTTCTACGGAAACACAGGTGACTAAGAACTTGACATATAACCATGCTTATTATAGACATACAGAATAGCAACCAAAATATTGAAGATATTACTGTCTTTGATGAATATAGTAATTGATCAGAAGAGTATTACAGCACATTTCTCTAGATCACAAGCCAGCTTGCTTCCAAAGTGACACTCAGGTTATCATTAATGGTGGTAATGAGAAATTTGAAGAAAGTGTTCATAATAGACAATTTTTGTAAAATATGTACTTTTAATGACTTTTAAGACACTAAAGTCTCAACATAAGACTGTTTCTACTATGTTATTGGTTTATATTTGGTATTCATAAGAAATGGATCTAAACTTGATCCTGTGTTGAAGCTGTAAATTTGTAGTAAATAAGGTCCTAAAGCAGTTTAAAATACAAATCCACAAAACAACCTTAGAAAATAGATAAGGGAAGAAAAAACTGCCAAAGTGCCCAAACGACTAAAATTACACATAGATAGAGCAATGTTATTAAATAATAAAATCATATTTTCCTTCCATCCATGTACCCTACCAGTGCATGTAGGACAGGACTTTTTAAGTGAGAGAAATTTGTCTAACTTAAGATGTCTGAAAGTCAAGTGTTACATGTGAGCTCATCCTATAGGATCCTTTATGATCACCAAAGAAAATATGCACTATCAAAGAGGATTTATGTGACTTGTATTAGACTCTGGTCACAGGACGTTTAGCATTTCACCCCCTGACAATAAAAGGAACCCAATGTAGTGAATCTTCTAACTTCTCAATGTTCAAGCCAAGCAAGATGAACCCCACCCACTGTATCTTGTGAAAACACAGTTTATTTCCACATTATGCTCAAATGTAGGTACAAGAACTTTAAATGTTCTTGTTTCACACTAAGATGTGGAACAGACTGAGTACCTCATCAGCATCCTCATTTGTTTGCATATTGAATCAATGGTAAGGTTCTAAGATTGTTCATTTGTACGTTACATATATCGTTTACCCTGATCCCAGCTTTCTATAGACACATTGGTCATTTAGTTTGGGATACAATGTAGAGATGTAAGTTCTCTCCTGTAGAATTATAGCTAATTTAATCTTATAGGTAAATATTAGTCTTATAGCTAATTTAGGCTTATAGGTAAATTCACTATGGGAAAATACATTCAAATCTGTGAATTTGTGCAAAAGAGATATTCAGATTCTTGTATTCATTCTTCATATGCCTTGGGAAGATGAATAGCACCACTCCTGTCTTTCTGAAAGTACAACTAATTAGTAGGCCTAAAGGATAAAGAAACTTGTTGCCACAACATTCTTAACTTATACTTGTATTTCTCATAAACACAGCAGCATAGCAATGCTTAAAATAACTCGGCACAGAGACAGCCTGAGAAAAATCATATTTATACAAGCAGTTTAATATATAAATATAAGAAAAAAGGATCATGTACTGAGCTTTATGAATTGAACTGATCTCCTAACCTTTTCAGTAGGTAAACAATGCTTTAAGATTGATAATGATGCAAAGAAAAAATTATCAGTAAAGAATATTAATAAGGCTAGAACAATAGATATGGGGTGCTTTTAGAAGAACCTCAAAGCTCATATCGCAAAATGGGAAATACAACATTTCTTAATGATTTTATAATAATATTGTTAATGTAACTGAACAGTTATGAAAAGTGTCCCTAAAATGTCAAAGAAACCATGTGAACATGTGATACAGGTTCATTGGAATATAACCAATATCATATGAAATTTTTCACCTGTTTCTGGGCTTTATTAGCTTAGGACTCAAAATGAGCTGGTCAAGCGGCAGTTGATAGAGAAGGCTTTTCAGTAACAGTGCAGTGGAGGCAGCAGAGAAAACAAGTTTCTTTACCATGTCCTGTCAATACCACCTTTGCCTCTAGCCAGAGAGATTAAGCAGGGGTAAGATATGCCCCTATCTCCCCCCACTTCAAACTTCTAACAGCTGCAGAACAGATAGAGCTCTCTGGCTTTATCTCTCTCCTAAAGATCCTGTCAGGGAACAAAACAAATGCCCCAAAGCTCCTGAATCTTCAGTCTGAAAATGTTATCTTCAGCATCAATCAAAGGGACATCTTCCTTTTTATTAGCCAAGTCCACACATTCTGTGATGAGACTGAACATACTTCCATCAGGATCAACCTGCCAGAAGTGGTTCAGTAAAGCTGATGCTGCCCTTAATTTTTTTAACCGGATCATTTAGTATTCTCCTTCCTACAAACAAAACAAGAGATTCCTTCACCACATTGCCAGTGATAAAACATAAATGAGACAGGGTACAAGTCATCCAGTGAGCTATTTCCTTGATGTTTTCCTTTTTCTCTTTATTCTTACTATCCAAAAAGAACTGGCAGATGTAGGACTCTCTGAAGTACCCTGTGATTGCAAGCCCCAGATGTTTTAATTTTGCTTTTAAGAGCACATTTATTTTGCTTAGTGTCTGTCTTCTTTTGCTAAGATCTCGCTGGAACCACTCCTCCAAACAGTTCTGAAGAAAGGAAAGGGTAATGATTAGACCTCTCATGCTAGTACTATTCATATTCCTACTTGTGGTATTTTTCTTTTTTCTTTGCAGTAAACAAGCTTGTTACTTTGTTGATGAACAAGAAGGGATGTGCCAAGGCATTCAGCTCAAGCTGCTAATTGTGATTGCGTAAATGATGTGATTTTTCAAGCAGGAATAGCAGTTTGAGAAAGTAGGGTTTGTTTTCAGTGATTTGCAGAATCTACAACTGTGTTCATCACTTTAGTCTAATTTAAAGTATGAAGTAAGAAAAGTATTTTGCAGGGAATTTAAGCATTTGCTGAACGATATCTGCAAGTCTGTTACGTGTAGCAGTATGTTTTGCTTAGGGAAACAATTTTTAGATCTTGGCTGGAGTTAGGATTCTCAGATGAAAGAATTGACAATAGTCCTTTCCAACCCACAGAAAATTGGTTTGTAGCATCCTAAGGGTTTATAATGCAGAAAAGGGAGAGAATATCTCTTTCAAATGCTTATCCCCTAGGTTTAGACTGTAATTTACAGACGCAATCAGACAAAAGAACAACCTTAAAATAACATTATTTTTATCAGAAATAGAAATCAAATAGAAAATATGATTACACAGAACTAAAACCCAGCTCAAAAATCCCCTTGGATACTAGGACTTTGTCATCGCACATGAATTCTCTGACAGCCTGGCTGGACTCTCCCACTGTACCAATGAAGGAAAGGTCGGCAGACACTTAGCATTACCAATGTTCATACTGTACCTTCTCAGTACTGGTTTCAAAACTCAAAAAAAAAAAAAAAAAGAAAAAAAGAGACTCATTATCCAAGTTGTTTTCTTGAACAGCTTAAATTTAATACCAGTTCAGACTACCTACAAATTCCTCCTGCCCTCATGGCTTGCATCATTAAAGGGCTCCTAGAAAGACCCTGGGGTGACTTCAAGAAAGGGCCCCAGTAACTCTTTTCACCTGCAGGGACAAATCACTTAGCTGGAAGAAATGCGGAAGCATCGGTCTATACACAGCCTAAGTCTGTGACGTGGCTGTGGGAAGGGCAGTCAAGGTTTCTTCCCCCAAACATTAGCTGCGCTAGTGACTGATACTAGTTAATCTGGCCTTGAGTCTGCCCTGTGGAGCAAACACTGCTTCAGTGACAACACATGCATTGTGTATTGTAAAATTCCAGCAGGCTTTTTCCACTCTGTGTGAAAAAACATGCAGAACATAAGCCACAAACTCCCTGGGATATGTATATACCTGGACATGGATATAATCAAAATGTATCTGAAAAGTTTCCTCAGAAGTCTTTTAAAGATGGAAGTCATTTAGGTGTCTTTCCACTTAATCTAGAAAATAGTTATTTGACCTTTTTTGTGTCTCTGTTTCTAAAAGCAGACTGGATTATTTCTTCCATTTTAATTCAAGTTTATTTTGCTTTAAAACAAAACTATATGAGCACTGATCGATATAACTGCAGACAGTGAAAGCTGTTTTCTTATTTAATTTTTTTTAAACATGTCCTTACTGAAAACACTTTATAAAGAAACAAATACACATAGGATAAAATGTTGAAAAAATCATTTCTAGTAAAAGGAAATACAAGTCAGAAATGAATCATTATATCCTAAGCGGAAACAAGCAATTACAGCCTTGTTGCTATGAAGGGAAAGGCCCATATTCCACATTTCCCACCCAAACCCAACACTGAGCAGGTTTTTCAGATTAAATTATAGCCTGCTTTATGGTTTGGTTGTGAACTTGTAGTCAAACTCATTATACTCTTTGAGCACCAACAGAAGTATTTAAACACATGTCACTTCCTTGTGAAAGGAGGATAAATATTAAAGCCATTAGAAACTATTAGAAATTTAGGAAATGCAGCGCATTTCATTTAGTGTTCAGAATGACAGCATAAAAAGTCACTTCAGTATTTTGAAGCAAAAAAGATAAAATATTCAACATTCTCTTTAATTTAGAGAAAAAAATAATGAAATATTGGCAGTGTGGGAGGAAAACATGTTGAATGGGAAGAGAAGAAGCTGTCGTCTCCATCAGAACAGCTCTTGGTCTGGATCACACGGGCAGGAGGACCCACACTACAGCTGGGATGCAGCCACTCAGCCAGGCTGATACATGATGTTCACCTCGTCGTCCTCCTTCCTTCTTGCCAAAGATGTCTGCAATCTCATTAACATCAGTTAGGTTTGTATAAGAGCCCTAAATGCTAATATTGATTGACAGATCCTTTCTCTGTGTGAATCGCATAAATCTGAAAGCTGTTGAAATAATTTCTCAGAGAAAGATAATACTCTAAAATGAAAGATATTCCATTATCTAATAGCAAATTCAGAGAATAATACATATTTGGTAATTTTAGACTTAAGCAACTGCTTTTGGTTTGATTTTCTTTAAAGAAATGGTATTACATTTCCACAAATATTTGCATTTTTAAATGTCTATGTAGTTGCATTTGTGCCTATGTGTTTCATGCATATATATCATGGTAAGCCATTGTTTTTCTTGATGAGACTCTTTACTTTGATTCTTTGATGATTTTCCAGACCTAAAAGAATCATTTTGTCTCACAGCAGAAGAACTGAGGCCACTGCACTGAGAGGATCAGGAGACAGAGTAAATCCATTTGTTAGGAACGATTATTTGCAGTCTAAAGGAGAAATTTCTGCAATAGTTTGTGGAAAACTTCTGTCACTAATTCTTAGTGATGAAAATGGCTTCATTTGAGGATGGATATACTGATATCTTTATATAGTTCTCTTCTTTTAGCACTTTTCCTTTGTGCTGAAGAGCATACATAGAATATTTTACCATAGTTGTCGGTATTAAGTGGTTAGAAACTGGTTGTATATTGGCACAGTGTGCAGAGAATGTCAGTTAAATTTTAATCCCAGCTTTATGTACTATCTGTAAAAGCAAGCTCAACTTGCATTTCAACTCTTTTGCAGCAAGCTCAAAATTGCTGTTTTTCTGTGCCAAACATGGCAGTTGGCAGCTCACATCTTAGCCCACGCATTTAAATGCTCTTGGGCAGTGGGCCATTCCCACTCCCTCTCCTGCACACAGGCAGGGAAGGACACAGGTTTCTGGAAACATGAATGAAGTAACTGCACAACCCACCTCAGCCTGTCTGCCCAGACTCACACCGCTGCACACCTCGCGGTGTGGAGGATTTTGCCAGCCCAAGTGGGCACTGTGAGAGCCTCATCTTCTTCTGTGCACGTCACGGTGGTTTGCAGGCAACGAGAAGACTGAGCGCCCTGGAGAGGTGCAATTCTGCACTTCAGTGCATGCCTGGAAGCTTCCCAACCAATGGCTCTCCATGGTTGGCAAGGTTTATGCACCTATTAAGCCCTGGGCTCAGGAACCACTAGTAGAGAAATGAGGAAATCTGCAAGCTGCCACAAAGTTTCTTCACTGTATTGTATTTGCAATACCTCTTTGCAATAGAAAACTCTGTTACCTGGTTCACCTTAGGTCTGGCAGGAGTTTGGGAGCTTAGCAGCAGCAGGCAGAGAGCTCTGTATTTGAACATGCCTCAGGAAAAGAGTATTTGCTCTACAGTAAGTGGAAGTTTGCCATACGGATATACAAGTAGAGCCGTGCCTGTCTAGATTAAAAGCATAAATTCATAACTCCTTTTTCTTGAAGGAAGGCACATGACAACTTCTATCATTCTATTGCCTAAAGCAAGGAAGTAACTAGATTGCGTCATCATATTTAACAAGATGTTGACAAATTACCAGTAATTTGTAAAACTATACCAGCCAGAAGATTTGGTACCAGTTTTTCAAGTATGGGTCTCACATGTCTTATTTTTTGCGCTTTTGCACAGCACTTACTAATCAATGTTCTCATTTTGTAGCTGACTCGTAACTGATGCCTGGGATTTAACAAATTGGCATAAAGGCCAAAGATTGCCCCTGGTGTGAGGCCTGGGCAGACTGTACCCAAAATACATGAACCATCAACTTTGTCCCAAAGTTACATAAAAAATATGTCAGATAAACGAAGTGGAAAGGAATTTCTTTAAAGGTTAAGGCCGTGTAGTAGAGAGGTGCTCACTTCTTCCCCTGCCAGGATGCCCAAAGGAAGAAGACTCTACCTTTGCACAGTCAGTTGTTTTACTAAGTCCATCATTACATGAGGGGTTGATCAAAGACATGAATTAGGGAGGCCAAGCAAATGATGAAGATGCTTCCTTTCCTCATTTGGGAGAAGGTGCTGTGTTGCTCTCTTTCTGTGTCCGCATGCATTTTATGTATGAGTGAGCTTGTATGGTTGGAAGACAGAAGCTCTAGAATCCTAAAAGACTGTTAAATCTATTATTATTGAGTGTCTTCCAGAAAAGAAAGAAAAAAAAGAAAAAGTTATTGCATTCAGAAGCAAGCACTGCATTTTATATTTCTGAAATTTTATACTGTTATGTAGGGAGGAAATAGAGCAGAATAAGTAAAGTGATTACTTGGGGAGCGATGAGCTCTAACTAGAAATGGTGAGTGGTAAGAGTCACTTTCTGTATTTCTGTAAAACCTGATAAAGTCAATTTTACTGTCTATCTTGGTTAATATTCTCTCAGCAAAGGTCTAAACGTCCTTTACGACCTGATCAATGCCCATTTTCCAACTGGATCACTAGTTAGATGCAAGTAAAAGGAAACAATTTCTCATTCCATTACTAAGACAGAATTAAAAAAAGGTGTTTTTGAGGCCAACTTCATGATTAAAATTGAGCAGCAAGGGTATTACTTTGGTGACTTGAAAATTTGATCCCATTGATTTATAGTTTCAGTTTCAATTATTACTTTGATATAATTATTACATTAGTCCATTGTTAATTAACCTCACATAGTAATAGTATCTTTAAACAGTAATATATAAGTTTAATTCTAGATTAGCTTTTTCTTTAAATAAACTCATAAAAATATTCTATTTTGGTATATTCTTTTAACCAGTAACTTTTTTGCTCTAAAGTAAAGATATTTAGGTGAGATATTTGAGAGCCAGCTGATTGCAGACTTTTGACTCTCACAGTTAGATGCAACAATATTGTGTTTTGAAATGTTGTTTACTGGCATTCCCAATAAGTTGTCTTAGGAATGTTATCACTATCACTAGCAGAAATAGAATAAGCAACTGGAGACCATGATTTAACAGAAAGCAAATACAATTATTTTGCAACCCAAGTATATATTGTCTCAGAATGAGACCTTCAGTGATTCCCTTAGTCAGGCCAAAATATTTTCATCATCCCTTTCCTTCATAAGTAAAAAAACATTTCAATCAAATGCTTATTGTGAAAAATACCAAGAATGGTTAAGAAAAGGAAACTCAGTTTTGGAAGCGGTTTATTAAATTGATAAGATGGAATGGCAAACATAACAAAATGTCACTTCAGCCGTATACGTGACAGGCCCTCCTAGGTGGGCCTGTTCCAGCAGTGCATCCCTTAGCCATGCCAGCAGATACGTGGTTTATCCACCACCAGGTAGAAAGAGGGCTGACCAACCTTGGAACGGGTCCTGGTCCCCCTGACAGCCAGTTTGCGTGCTGCTAAGGTGTTCTTCAGCTATTTGGCCAATCACTCAAATATGGCTCCGCACAACCAGCAGCACATCTGGCAGCATTTCATGAAGCGCTCTCCATCAGAATATGGAATCTTTCCATCCTGCTTTGCAAAGTTCTTTCTTCAGAGGTATGGATTCAGCAAATAGCATTTAACAGAAAATCAAACGGGACCAGGTAGTGGATAACTATGAAAAAAAAAATTTAATGATAAAAAAAACCTCTGGCTTTTGAAATATTATTTTTTGATATTGCAATTATCTGCCAAGTCTGAATAGTTAGTTACATAATTTTAAGTCTTTTTCTCAGGCATGAAATATAGGAATGAATAAAAATTCACCTCTCACCTCACAATAGCAACAAACAGAAGGTGAATTCCTCCTTTTAAGGATTGTATTAAAAGTTAGATTATTTTAAACCACTTTGCAACCACTGTGCACTAGATACAAATACTAGACACAAACCAGTATGACAGATATGTTTCATATGTTAACTATAGGGAAATCCAAGTTTTGATGCTAGGAATGCAATTTCCTTGAATTCAAGCTATGGGGTGTAAAATCCTTGTCAGAGAAATTTAGACTAGGTCTTAATTTGATGTGATTTGTTTAAGATTCATCATCCAAATTGTAGCAAACTCTCTCCTTCCCCTGCAATGACATCTGCCCTTGGTGAGCATTTGAGAGACAGGAGTGAAAAAAAAAGACATTTGGAAAAGGAATAAAGTAGGCACAAGGAGTGCTGAAATAATACAGGGACAATATTAAGTGTATTTGTTAAATGTATTTGTACCAAAATGAAAAGTATGTGAGCAATAGCACGTACATGGGCTTTGTGTCCTCAGGTTCAGCTGTTACAACGGTGATGCACTGTAGTGGGAAATGCATCCATCACCTCAAAAATAGACCTGGCTACTGGTGTGCGCTGCAGAAACCTGTCTCAACCTAACAGACATCGTCTGAGAAGAGCATACCTGGATATCTGTACTAGTGGGCACACAGTCAAGGTCAAACATCTCATCTCGAGCTCAGCCCCACTCAAAGACTTTTTTCCCCTGCTATAAACTTCATGGGGAAAATGAGACACAAGCATGCGAGTGCCTGTCCTGCTTGCACCTAACCTATGACAGAGCCTGCTAGTAATGATCATGCAAGACAAAAGTCGGACACTTTCCTGTCAAGACGCAAGGCCCCTTTTTTTCATATTTGGTATCACATGCATAGTCTTTCACACATCAGAGAAACTGGAAGGAAAACTGGGGGAATAACAGCTAGGTCATGCAAGAGAATTAAATATAGTCTCAGAGAAAGAAAGCAGATCTTTGTGCAGATTGCCTACTTAGTAATGTGAAGGCACACTCTTTTTACAGCAGCTAGTGTGGTAGATGGCTTAAAGGCATTGGTAATAAAAGTATATTATATCTAACCCAGATTCTAGTACCGTCACTTGTTTTTATTTTCCTGAAAATAGTATTTTTCCTAGTATTCTTATAGAAGCAAGAATACAATACTTACGTAGGCATTTCTGTGAAATTAACATTCTGTAATGTAAAATAAGACATTAAAAAAGCTAGAAGACTTAAAATCATATTCACTTAAAAGTACAGTTCAGTCTAAAGACTTTATGGATTTGTAACTACCAGCATACTGCAGCTGATGGTATTTATAACAGTCTCTTTCTTAGAACCTGGAAAGTCTTATATATGTTTCACATGAAACATTTTGAATACTGTGTTTTATACACCACATTTCGAACTGACTGGCAGAGGTATCTACATATAGAATACTCATAACTCGTCACTCAAAAAGTCAGCGCCGTTAGTGCCAAGAAAGTTACTGACACTGGCAGCTTTCCTTTCTTCAGCAAAGCAATTTAAAGCTGCAGCTAGCAATGACCAGAGGAACAAGTTTTATACACACATATGTGCACATGTATATGCTGACATCAGTGATGCATTTTTCATTGGGAGAGCTCCAATTTGTATTCAATGCCATAAAAAAACTCTTCTTATTTCCTGTAGGCATTTTATCTCCATCATTTTGAAACTGGTACAACTAACACTTATGTCTTTAGCTTTTTCTTCAGTGCAAAAAAAAGATCCACCTGATACTTTTATTTGGATGCTGCTTGTGTAGAGGCTTCTTTTGTCAACAGCCAAGGTTTTATAGGAAGACAAGCATAAACTTTTTACTAATCCACTCTGACAAACTCACTTATAAGAAAAAAGAAGAATGTAGATAAATTTAGATGTAGATAAATTTAAATAAATGGATTAAACTAATTTGATTATAAATCTGGACATAAATGTTCAGAGAAGAAAGTTACATAAAAATGAATGTTCACAAATATTACTCCTCAAGTTGTAAGTCTGCTAAATTGCAGTAATGTAAAATTTTGGTACAGCTGGTCATGTTGGAATGCACTCCTGATGTCTCATTCAGCCCAATTTTCATCAGTTTATGACCTTTCCTTTTTCCCATCAGATATGAAAAAAGAGTAATTTAAATACCAAAGAAATCTTTAGATTTGTCTCTCAGAATTTAAAGCTACTTCTTTTCATTCAGAGCCCCCAAAATTTGCCTGCTTGTTTATATATAGTTTCCCTGTATTGTTAGCACTTCTAGAAGCAGGATTTTATGTCTTACCTGCTGTGACTGCATAGACTCCCCACCAGGACAAGAAAGGGATAAAAGGGCCACCCATGGGGAGGAGGCACCACATCTGTGAAGCCTAGTTAGTTTAAGGAGCAATTATGAAAGCTAACTGGCAAAGGGAAAAGGATTCCGAGCCTGGCTCCTACCGTGAGGAGTACTGCACCTTGCTTTCCCTTCCTGGGCAAAGAGGAAACCAGGAGCTCCATTTCCTTCAGAGTGAAGTGACTTGAATGCAGACTTAACATGACGAAAGTGGACTTGCCAAGTGACAAGGTGCATTTGGAAAGACTGGGAGGATTTCTTTGCCAACATAAAGCACAAAGCGCTGTTGGTACCTGCAGACTTGAGCTGACAACAGTTACATATGCTTCTGGAGTTTTCTTCTTGTTCAGACACTGAGTATTCCTTCTGGACATGCAAATGGATATTTGTACCAAGAGTTCTCACTGTGGCCTTATCCACAAAAAAAGACTGACAGTCTGATCACTGAAAAGTATGTAGTGTTGGTGTTAAAGTGAAACATATCTCTTTATTTTCTATTTTCTGTTGGGACAAAATAGTAGAAAACCATCAGCCTCATATGCCTTGCCTGAGCTGATTTTTTTTGGTTAAGATAGGGTGAACTAGTGAATGATGGAAAAAAACATTTTTTCCCCCAGAGTTTCAGAAGATGAAAAATGCTTTATATCTATCGAATGACTCAACACTAAGCTGGGGGTATCCCTGAACATCTTTATATAGTGCACAGTGGTCTATCTATATAGTACTGAATAATCTCCAAGTACTTTCATGCGTTAGGCTTTATGTAAAGCTTAAAATAGACTTCTGCTTGTGGTTTATTCAACAGGCTGTTCTAAAACTTTGGTCAGGCACAAGGAATAAATCCTTTCAAGTCACTCCTTACTGCTCTTCAGGCAATCACTAGGAGAAGCTTAATCTCAGCATATCAGGTTTACCCTTAGGAACTGATGATTCAGAAGTGTGCAAAGCAGTCAGTCAAAAACATTTAATTAGTAGGTGTTCTTCAGTACTTTAGAGGACTGAACCACTCAGGAGTTATTCACTTTACCTACTCATTCAAGTTATCTATTTCCTAAAGGAAGAAAGTTTCCTGCATTTGAGCATTCCAAAAAAAATGGAAGCAATCTATAAACATGCTATTTAAGTCTTTCCCTGTCTTTTAATATATTACCAATAAGAGCTCTTTAGCCCTGTAACTATGATTTGTCTTTCAAGCCATAAACTAACTGATGGGATAGAGACAAATCTCTACTGAGCTTGACCTTAAAAAATAGCTATATAAATAACAATATTCATCAATTTCAATTTTCCATTTCCAAAGCTATGCAGATACTAGTTTGTACTATTGTAAGTTCGTATTACAACAATGAACTAATTATCTACATAGATTTTTGAAACATACCACAATTTCTTAAATCCAAATATTCATTCTTTCTCAGTCTATGGAAAACAATACTGCAAAAAATAGCACTTTTCCAGGCAGTAGAGAAAGTTTGTTTTCTGTGCTGGTACCTTTTTCAATAGCACTAATGTAAAGATACTTTCCAGTGCCTTGAATCTTCCTCCAAAATTCTTCACCCTTCAAATAGACAATATCTTCCATAGATCCATAAATGACCTTTGCTTTTTTTTTTTTTTTTTTTTTTTTTTTTCTGCTTTTATCAGACTGTATTCTTATGAAATCATGACACTGGTAAAGAAGCATCAGAGATTTCTTTGTGGATTCAACCCTTAAATTTCATCTACTGAGAGGAGGCCTGTCCATCAGCTTGCATTCTCTGCTTCAGCACAGAAACTTTTCTGTTCCAGTGTGAAAATAAACCCCTCATTATGCTGCATCATGCATTTGAATGTTTCCAAATAGCAAATTATTCTCTATGGTCCATCAGTAAAAATATAAATGCTTAACATACACATGCTATAGATTTCCGAGTTTGGTCAGGGACAATGCAGTTGTGCAAGTAACTCCAAAAGGACTTTTTTCCCCCCCCTTGCTTGACCACCTAAACTAGTCATCTTGTCTCTCTCCCTGTGCTACTAGAAAAAGGCAGACACCTATGGGATGCAATTCCCACCAGTGTTTGGCACTTTTCTCAAGATAGGCTGAATTTACCTCTTTCATGTCTCTTTCCAAGGAAATAAAAATGGATATTGTATCATCTTCTCCTTATGGCTAACTTTTAGAAGGCTAAATTCAGGCAAACGAATCTCCACTTTGCATGTATTCTGTTATCTGCTCCATAAGAATCACATCATTATCCCTGCATGGTATATAAAAGGAGAACCCAGCAACATCTTGCCAAGTTTCCAATCTATCTTTGTCCGTGTTTTCTCAGTCACAGTGCAACAATATTCTTACAGAATTACACAATTATTGTGTAGAAATGCTGACATTTAGAATATTCAGCTGCACTAATATTGCAATATTCATTTGCTATTTAGCTTAGATGAACCTGAAATTCAACTTCAGCAAAACTGGAGTTTCCTTCTCCCAGGCGACTTCCTTCGAGGCCTTCGGGTCCATCATCAACAGATGTTGCACTGCACAGACACCTGACAGGAGGACAGCAGTGCAGCTGCTAGCTCTTTGTCTGAGAGGGGGAATATTTGCATACAGCATCCTTTAAATTAATGATCGCCTGACACTTTGGCATCATTTGATGCTTGGGAACACGCTTAGCAGCCTGTTGTCTACATGCCCATTTGGAGAAGCAAGATGGAAAGCGAAATACAAGCATTCACTGACTACAAAGTTACAATTAAAATAGCGTAAGAAAAGAGAGTATGTGCTGTTATGCAGGATAGTCAGCCGCAAAAGGTTGTTGTTTTGTTGTGGTATTGAAAAATCAACAGAGAATTTTTTAGGCAGAAAAATTCACAGGAGTATAAACAGTAGGCTCTTTTTTTCATATATAAACAAAAGTACTTTATTCATCATTAAAAAAAGTCTCTGCAGCAGAGTAGTCAAATTATTTGATGTGAAAATTTTACCTTTCTGAACAATAATATAGTTAATAAGCACAAGGCAAAAACCATTTGGTTTCATTAACTAAATTGAACTCCTACACAGATAATTATTTTCACTTCAATTTCACATTCTAAAGAAAACTTGCTGCACTAAAAAGTATAGTTTTTTAAATGAATTTACATAAGGTTTATCATGCTACTACAGTCTGTCATTCCATACACAGTCACACAGCAAAATATGAAACAGCTGGCTTGAAAAAAAATGATTTCAAGCTTTCCTTATATGGCACATCATTGGCAAATGGCTCTCATGGATATCACAAAAATATAATTATAATGTCATGGGGTTTTATCATTCAGATACAGCTCTATTAGCCCATTTGATCCTAGTGCATGGAACTTTGAGTCTAGACAAAACACAAAAGCAAAACATCAGCTGACAGAGCCTTTTACTGTCTCAGATATCCTCATCAGTCATATGCTAGTGTGCCAGTATCATCTACCCTGATCCTCTATTTTATCATGAATAAAAATGTATTTTCACACTGAGTAGACTTTGATACAGTGCCAATCTTGAGAGTTTATGGGAGTTCCATGTAACAACTTTCTACCTCTTCCTTGCAGTTATATTTGTAATAAAAAAGAATATACAAAATCCAAGCAAAAAAAAAATAAATAAATAAAAGAAAAAATAAATTAGAAGCATAGCCAAGTGAGTAAAGAACAATACAAAACCGCATATTTCCTTCATTGCAGTCACTGTGTCAAGTCTGCACAGTGTGGATATAAGAGTATTAAGCATCAAGATAAATGAATGGTCCAGGGGTGTTACAACTGTGAGCCTATTACTGTAGCAGTAAATATTGTGAAGAATTCACAATATAAAGAAATGGTAATGTTCTACTTGCTATGGACCCAAAGGCAAAATTGATGAAAACACAGCTGTATTTTGTAGTAAACTATGATCAGAGAATGAGCCAACAGACTTTAAGATCTTTCATCAGTAGGAGGAAATGGCATTACTCTTATAACTCCAAAAGTGGAATTATCCCTTGTGCCCTTGTTTCCCATCTAGGAATCCACCTTCCTCAAACTTAAGTACTTATTATGACATAAAGCATAAAGATTCATATCCACAGCACTCTTCCACAGTAAAAGAGTAGAATTTCTGCCCTCAGTAAAGCGTAACTTAACCAGTGCCATTGCATATCAATTGACATATGGAAGCCCAGGATAAGAATCAATTTCTTGCTGCTCCAAGAATCCCTAGTTTACTTGCTTTCAAAATAAAGAAAAATCTTAAATTTCACTTACATGGCACTTCTCCTTTGCAACATTTTGGCCTATATAACTTAGACCAAAAAATTGGCATTAGTTTAAGGAAGAGACTAAGAAAATTCTACTTACAATCCATTTATTGAGGCCCTGTAGCTTCAGCCCAGATCGCTTCAATATACAGCATTTAAAATTGTAATAAAAGACAAGTCTAAATTATGAGATACACTTTGGTGATCAAGTGCAGAGACAAATGAAGTAGGCATTTGTGGTCTTAATTTTCTCAGAAACTGAATAGTTGCTAATTGCAATACATAGTATTCTACCCTACTTGAAATACCCAGTGATATGTATCACCGTTACTAGGAAACTATTTACATATTACAGGGAACATGAAATGCCATAGGAATTTTATTGTTTAGTCTTCCCTTTTGACTACAAATCCTTCAGAATGGGTATTTTTATATTTTTATAGTGAAGATAGGAAATGTTTTCTAACATTCTTGAAAGGTATCAAGTCTAAGGTACAAATCCTTTAGTTGGTGATGGACTAGCAGTCCAAATTTACACAAGTTAATGCATCTCACAAGCTCAAACAAGCTTTCGAGATATAAAAGATTTCTCTGGTACACCTGTGAAACTAAAAAGAGTTACCATTATTCCCCATGGATATAACTTATGTGATAGCATCATATTTGTTGTGAGGCAATTTAAATATGCATAATATATAGGTAAAAATACACGGAATATCAGTAATTCATATGTTAAATGAAGTAGGAATTGGCTAAAGCCACAATTCCACAATACAGTGGGTTTGGCAGGAAGGCAAACTTAAGCAATTCTTGCTCCCTACTTTATTCATGGGTCTGAGTTTCAAAAGTATGTTGAGTAATTTTAACTT
>JAWLRI010000837.1:662814-682206 GCA_034781795.1 Crypturellus tataupa | reverse complement strand
GGAATATCAGTAATTCATATGTTAAATGAAGTAGGAATTGGCTAAAGCCACAATTCCACAATACAGTGGGTTTGGCAAACTTAAGCAATTCTTGCTCCCTACTTTATTCATGGGTCTGAGTTTCAAAAGTATGTTGAGTAATTTTAACTTCATATTAGCTAACTGATACAAATAGCACAATTAAGAGGGCTGCATCCCCAACCAGGGGAACGAAGCAAACAGCTGGGGGCACCTGACAGAAGTGCTTGTTAAGGCAACCTTGCTGCTAAACTCCTTAAAATGAGGAACTGAGGTGCTACAGAAGTCAGAATAGGTTTCAGTATTACTAAAATTAAAGCACTGTTATCAGGTTTTCTACAATGAATGGTAATAATTCATAAAACGCCAGAGATAAAATTTACAAATTGAGATTTACCATTAAGATTGGCAAATAATGGTGGAGAGACATAATAAATCATGTAAATACAGAATATCCACACAAGAAAAACAAATGGTTGATAAAACTACATGAGAAGACTTCTTGCTGGAAGAACAACTGAGAGAGGATAGAGGAGAAAATCATCTCAGAATGATATCCTAACCTCACTCATCTCTGTGGTGACAGGAAGTAAAACATTTACACTTTCATGAAGAAATAGTACGGAAAAATACTTAGTTTTATAGAAACTGATGATGATATGAAAATTTATGCCATTCCTTAAAACATCATTTTCTTTCCTCTGATTATATGAATAACTTTTTAGGTTGTTATAAAGAATAAAAAGCTAACAGACAGAAGTTTGCCAGTATTTCATTAATCAAAGCCTCCAGATATTCAGGTGGATTGATTTTACAAGAGCAAAATATATCATCTGTATATCAGCAAAATAGGCAACAGTGCTAAACAGCAAGGTCTCTTCCTCTCGTGGAGAAGAGAAGCCAGCAAGGAAACGGTTATCCACATGTGAGGGTTAATTTTTTCAGCTTTGCTGACGTGAGAAATCGTTTCAGTGAAGATCCAGTTTGGCAAATACTATGAATGTGTGTACAAACATGCCGTGATCCACTTCCCAGAGTTACTCATTTGCATGCGAATTAAGAATGCACACTTTCTTTTTATTTATTATTTATTTACATTTGCTTAAATAAAACAAACAGAAAAGCACAGGTGTGGTAGCGTGGAACAACAGCATCCCTTTATTCATCTTGCACTTTCTTTGCAAAAATTATTAAAGCTGCATGTCACATTTATGACCTGCAGGAGGAAGGATCAGTGTAATAAACCTGCAGCATGCGGCGCGCTGGTGGGAGACTGATAGGTTTTTCCTGGCGCTGCTCACGCAGTTTGGATAATGGCCACCATTGACTCGCACAGCGCAGGCCAGGAGAGGACGGGACGCTAATCCTATCATGTTTGTACAGTGACTCATCTTTCACAGAAGTAATAGAGGCAGAGAAGCAGTAATGTCTTTGTAGCGAGTCTTTCTCCTGTAGACATTGCCAGTATTGGCAAGAGAAACAGAGGAGGTAGCGCAGAAGGAAGGGAATTTAGAAAATATGAGCAAAATGGAGGAGGCTTAAAATTGCTGAGCTTTGCTGTTGAGTCTGGTATTCCCCACAAATGAAGATTACCAATTCCTTGCTCTAAACTAAAGCAAAAGAGTGGAGACTGAGGTCCACCTAACTTGTACATTTCAGAAAAATGAGTTCTATAGAGTCCTCTGACTTTCAGCTTTTCTTCAAGCAATGTTAAATGAGAGAAGGAGGTTGGAAGGATGAGCCCAGAGGAGGAGGCAAAAACAATGAATGAGTTTGCAGGTAGCACCAAAGATGGCTTGGCAGGTTAGATAGTGGGACAGGAGAGAAGGGTAGGGTATGGTTAGTATGTGAGGTGACTTAGTGCAGTAGGCCTTGCTTCAGCAATAACAGGGTGGCAAGAATTGCCATAGGACATCTGCAGCTGCTGCAGCATGCTGGCACAGGCAGGTGTGAATACATGCTATTGGGCAGTGTATTTGCTGCAGATGTCTTAGAGGGAATCTGTTTTTTTTTCTCAGAGGTGCTTTTCTTTTATGGCAGAGTGAAAGGCCAAAGTTTGCAGTCATGGTACTGCAAACAACAGTGTTCTCTCCCTTGCTCCATCATTACTCTTCATCCGTGTGGCATTTTCCCATAGCTGCTTGCTGTACGATCGGTGAAGGACAAAGGAGAAAATACACGACTGCACGAAAAGAGGATGCTAAAGGAAAGGAAGAACTATGGAGTAATGTTAACAGCCCTGTTGAATGTCGAGCATTTCAACAGGGCAGCTGGAGACGTGAAATGCATGTGTTTTGGCAGATTAGAGAATAAATCTAAGCCTAGAAAGTGCTGTTGCCTGTTGCAGGCTTTCTCTTTTAACTTACAAGTCTTTCAAGCTTTTCTGTGGATGCAAGAAACAAGTAGGGGTTCAACAAAAGGAGTCGTATGTCATCAGAAGGAAGGGCCAAAGTGAAACACTTGGCTTCAGTCCCGGTGAGTGTGAAAGCAAGGCGAAGTAATAAAAGCAGGCGTGAGGAGCGTTTCAGTGATCCAAGCAGGAAAGGACAAAAAAGACTGAAAGAAGACTGCTGACAGGAGAATTTGGACAAGAAAGCAGTTGTTGGAGATAACAACAACATTGAACTTTGCATGAACTTTAAAGCACATACAGGTTTAGTTTTTGGAAGAAGCTTTGGCCACATGGGAAATCCAAGAATTAATGAGGAAATGATACATTTTTAAGAGGGTCCAATGTAACATCGTAGAACAGGAGCTGAGCAAATATAACCACAGAAGGAAAGATCTTTGAAAGGAGAAGCATTGAGCTATGGAGACTCATTTGACTGCAATGAGGGAATGGTTTGGAGAAGCCCTGCACACTGATATGCAAAGTTATGCTACAGATATGGAGAGAGATAAGAAGAAATATTTGTTGGAGAAGGAAGTTGATGGAACAATAAAAGGGTCTGTGGAAATTGTTAGGCAACAGCAGGAGAGATTGAAGAATGAGGAATACACTGTAAGTATATGAGCAAAGAGGAAGAGAACAGGATATAGCACCGTGCTTAACAGGCATGTTGTCTGGAAGGACGCAACAGCACACTAGCAGGAAAGGTTAGGAAAAAAAAATCCAGAAAGATTGCAAAAGTGAAATAAATAAAAAAATTAAGGGATGAATGGCATAATTTTTCATCTAAAATGGTATATAATAAGGTTAAGAGAAAAAAAATGGGCGGGAGGGGGATTGTGTATCTGAATGCATACAACGTTTCAGGGATAGGAATTATATCAGGATTTGCATTTTGTAGAATATCTGCTATTTGCAGATCCTAGTCTTCCCTGTGGCCTCCGAAGATCATTTTAATACAAATATTACATGACAGTAATTTTATTACTTCTGTGCAACTACTACTAAGGAAATAATATTGCTCTGGGTGTATTCTTTGTGTCTGTCCATATAAGATCATTTCAGGCACATACAGACACACTTCATTTGCATTTAGAAAATATACCTAGGGTGCTTTGGGCACCCTGCTGCCAGGGCTCATACTCCACTCAAAACAAATCTGCTGTCAGATATTTTCTGGACATCGTATCAGAGGCAGAGCTCTTTGCCTCCTATGTAGCCATGACACCACATTTAAAAAATCTGTCACAATCAGCTTAATCTTGAGTCTTTCATGGCTAATATTCTAGAAATCTTCTCACTTCGCTTCCCAAATGCCACCTGAAAAACAGAAAGTTTATATAGGACAGGGCACCAGTGGTATCCAAGATTAGAGCAGACTTGTTTTGCAGAAAGTCTAGATGAAAATTACTTATTTCTTGTAACTCGACTGGATTTTCTCTTGATTTCTGTCTGTACAAAACAGAACAGAATACAAATGCTTGATTTCTGCCCATGTTATTAATGTTAAATAAAGAATTAACAATACTATCTATCAAAAGAAATAAAAGTAATGAGATTTACATATAGAGCAAAAAAAATATTAGAGCAAAAGAGGCTAATTAATAAATGAAGAGGAAGAAAATTAGTGATGATGATATAATTGCGGAGCTGCTGACTATCAGTTTTTAATGAGGGGAAAAAAGGGAGGGAAGTGAGTATAATTGGAAAGTAATGAAGCTTCTCTAAATACGGCTGTTGATAGAGGTAAGAGAACATGCTGGAAAGTATAAGGGCTACATTCACCAGCATACTCCTTTGCACCCAAAGTACTGACAAAGGTTAGATTCTCTCCTAGTTAGTCTGGGGTAAGTCAGTCTATTCAAGGAAGAGAGCTGTTATTTAAGGACTTCTAAAGAAGCTACAAATAGTATTTATCCTAAAATATCCCAAAGGGAATTGTCCAACAAACTTACTGACATTGCTCTCGAAAAGTCATAAAAAAAATGAAAGCACATCATAGATATGATTCTGGAGTTCAAAATGAATAAGAGTATTTTCTGGAAATAAGTGTTTGTTAGCTGTGTGTTTGTGGTCTGCTAAAAGTACAAACCAGTAGTTATCAAAGGTTTGAAATGATGGCTGTTATATATCTGAAAAAGTTTCTGAGTTTCAGTTTGTTTCTTAGCAGATTGCAGTTCATCTCTGCTATTGTCCACATTACTTCTTATCTCTATTGACATTCCTATCAGACAGGCCAAGATTGAAGTAGGTATTCAAGAGAAATTCACTTCACCTTTAAGGATGATGCTCCAAGGTCCTATCTAAGACACCTACAAGATAAGTGTAAAGAAATTTGTAGCATTCCCTGTAATCTACTTGTATACAGGGCAGCTACTTGTATACAGGGCAGCTGCTTCCTTCAACTTCTGTGGTCATGGATGAAACTCTTCCCACAACTATAAATTTCATAGGCTGTTTCTGCATAAAATGTAACTGAGCGAATTCAAGAGGGACCAAAACAATAACAATCCCATAAATAATAAACTGCAAGGACCAAATCGAGGCAGGGATAATACATTCAGCAAATTTCTGAGACATCTGATCTTTAGGAACAGAAGGTAACATGGTGTAAGTTGTAAATTAGCTGTATTAGCTTCATAGTCAGCAATCAAGCCACATATATATTAGGTCTGCATGTAAGAGTGTCTAAAGGGAATGGATTAAAAAAGAATAAGCATGTCCTTCCTACCTACTTACATAGAAAAAAACCCAAAAACATTAGTGCTGCTTTATACTTAAAAAGACTTATACAGACATGCAGATGGAGTTCCATTTAACTCTCAGCTCTCAAGACCCAAATTCAGTTCTGATGCTAAACAGAACCTACCTAAGATCTCCATTTATTTTCAAGACTGTGTGGCTATTAAGCGTACTAGAAATTTTTATTTAAAATAAAAACCCAAAACACATTTATTCTAGGGAGAAATATTTGCACACTGTCTATTATGACAGAATATTTCTCTAATAGCATATATCTCTGATAATCTCTGGCAACATTTGAAACACAAACACGTTTAGTCTGCATAGTACCAAATCAAAACAGTATTGAGCTTATCCAATTCAATACCAAATAATACAAAAAGTAAGCAATGGTGCCATTTATCCCTATTTTCTTATTTACTGAACCTGATCAATGACATATAACATATTTTATTTCAATTATAGAATGACACTAGATCAGGATTGTGAATTGAGCTGAGACTAAACAGCTGAAACTGAAATCAAGATTTGAATTTCTTGTAGTACTCAGATCTAGCTATTGCCTGGCATGGTCTTCTTCAGAGATAAATTTTGCAATATGATTCAATAAGGGCAATTCAGGAGTTCTACTATAATTGAGAACCCTTTACTTTCTTAAGGTTTACCATTTTCAAAACTCTGAAATACACAGTACTTACTCAAATTGCCCAGAAAGTTAAGCCAGTGCTTAAGTTAACAATGGAAAAGGTCTTTTAATAAAATCAGTGTGTTACATGTTTTATTCAGATCAGAGGCTCAAATTTCACATTTATTTTGGTTATGCTGCAGTCTATACTCAGGCCACTGACGTTTTCCATCTTACTTTCCAAATCCACACTACCTCTACCGCTCTTCCATGAAACAAACTCTAAAATGTCACAAAAGGATAGGAAGGGAATCTTGGGCAACCCTCCTTTTCAAAGAAACAAAAATTTTTCCATGACATCTTGAGGGCTACCTAGTCACTTGTATGTGATCAGAACATACTGGACATTGGTTGTAAGGCTGTAATAGGCTGTAAGCCCATATTTGTTCAGACAAGATTGTTATATTTACCTTTGTCACTTTTAACAAAAGGAAAAAAGAAAGAAAAAAGATCAGACGTGTATACTGCTTGTTCTCTTCAATTCTTCTGGTGTTTGAAAGGACACAGGTAGAAGGTCAGTCCCATTTCTTTCAAGCACTCAGATGATGCTGGGCTGCTCAGGGCTATTCCTTGGCAGGAACTTACTGCCAAAGGGAACCCTATACATTACATGCTTCAGGTCATCAAGTTTACACATTTGAGGCACTAATTGTGATACATGGCCCCTGCTAGATATCTTAAGACATAAAGACAGAGAAGTTGGTTTTTTTTCTTAAAATGTCATTTTGAGATACAAAATGCTGTGCATTATACTTAGGCCAGTCTGTTAAGAAAATGAAAAAAGACAAAATTTCTAACTTTTTTGGTTTTACTGTTGCTCTCACAGAAACCAGTTTTTCCTGATTATCAGGAACAAGTCAATGAAAGCCTAACTGATCTATCATTCTGCATTTGTACAGGATGCCCACATCCTCTTTGGCAGTACTCTAGAACAAATAAAGCTTAACTTTTTGGCTGCATATGAGATGAAAGTAACTTAAACAACAGAAGGATAAATTCTACACACCTGTATTTATCCTCAACTATGTCTCAACCATACTTCAGAGAAGCGATACAGAAAATTTTAAAACATCATCTCTTAGATTAATTGTTTAGCTTTGACAAGAAATAAATTTATGTTAAAAAAAAATTAAAAAAGGTGGAAATTCATAGGTATGGCAAACTTGTGTTACTCTGCTGGATGGAGGAACAACTGTTACTTAGCTCCGCTCATTACTCTCCATCACTGAAGTGGCTTCCAGCTTCTTCTTGGGATATCCTTCTTTCCCTCTTCTTTGCATTGCCACAGCCAGCAATCTCCAGACTCCCTGAGGAAGTTCACGTGCTCTTTGGGAAAGGAGAAATCACCCTCCAAAGAATCCTACCCATCCTACCTGACCAGGCCATTTTCTTCTTTAAAACAAACAAACAAACAAACAGACAAATAAACAACAAAAAAGGCAGAGCAATCTGTGAAGAGAACGTATTTTATCACAGATGAATAGGTTGCCACTTGATTAGTCCCTCTACATGACACTGTATCAAATGCCTTCAGATGCTCTAGGTTTACATCAAGACCTCAGAGCTTGAGCCTGTCTCTGTGCCTAGGTGAGCTGGAGTCTCAGGATGTAAGGCCCTCTTTATCTGAGGATTTGTACCTGTTGGAAGGAGCTACATGTCTTCAGAACAATTGCTTCTAAGTCCCAGATGAATGATGGGCACTGGATGTCCATTTTGGACATGTCTGTACCCTACTTTGAGAACATCCAAGCTCACTGGGATAAGTAAATTTCATGAGAAAATTAACAATTTTAACTCAAGAAACTTAAAAATACAAGATTAACATATATATCACCTAATGATTTGTGTGAGGAGAATGTGTCTGGTGCGGAGAAAGTAGGAATCAATAAGAATAGCTACAAATAAGAGCAGAGGGGGAAGATGGGGAATTATTTTAGATATACAAGATCTGCCTTGAAAAACATCTAAGCAGCTATAGCAAAGGATTTTTGAAACACTCTAAAACTTCTGAATGACATACATACCTGGTAGCAGAAAGCAATAAAACCTAAGGTCATCTACATATTTGTCAGTCATTTAACTAGAGAGAAAGAAGACTAGCTGCATATGGTAGTACAGGAAGAGGGAGTCAGCATTTTACAAAAGATGGTAGAAGGAGTGAATGAATCCTCTTTCATACATTTAAAGTTAATTTAACCACCATACCATTTAACTGTTAACATACTGAGAATTAGGATCTGTAATTTCTCTCCATGCCCTTACAGCAACTCCACCTTCACTGTCCATACATTTTATACCATGACTTTTATTTCTATTTCATTCTAAGAAACCACAGAGACACTGCATAGCTGGAGATTACAGAAGTGTTTTTTTTTTAAATGGAATATTTACCCATCTACAATACCGCAACATACCTCCAAAAACCTCAATCTTATTCCCTAGGAAAAAAAAAATAAAAGAATTTTCTTTTGTCCTCCCAGAAAATTAATGAAAAATTACTAATGAGGTTGTCCCTTTTGCTACTCTATGATCCATTCTATTTAATTTCAGCAGTGAGACATGGGTTCATCTCACCTATTTTTTTATATATTTTACTGGAATGCTTAGTGCCCATGGGTGTAGTGTCCCTAAGTGACTCTATAGCCATTGAAGAGAGGTGTCTGCAAAGGTTGATCCACATCTTTAGTTGGCATTTCCAAAGCTGCCTGTCACTCTGTGAGGATTAGAGAAGGCCACATAACTCTGAAGTTTTGTAGAATCAATCTTCCACTCAAGTCTTACATGTTGTAGCTACTGAGGCACGAAGCAGTTTTCTGGTCAGACGGCATTAGTAAGATAATTTAGGAAAACAGGCAGGGATCAAGGGAAGCAGGGTGTTAGAGGTCATTCTTTTAGAAAGATCCAGAAATTGTGGAATTTAGGAAAGCATAGTTATTCTGGAATCACATAATATTATTTTATATGAATGTTAAAAAGGTACAAATCTTTCCTGTCTCTATGTATCAGTATTTACACATTGTCTCATCAGAAAACATCTAGATTTTGTCTTACAGTATGCTCATACTTTTCTACATTAACTGTAAGAAATCAAAATCCAAGTATTACAAGTATTTTTGGCATTGAATGGAAGGAAAACATAAATTTGCCTGCATCTTAGCTCTGTATTTTTCTTGTATTCTAAAGTTTTGCTACATTCTAGAAGGATGTGAGATATAACAAGGAAGACTTAACTATGCATTAGCAATGATTTTTGACACTGAATAGACACATCACATCCAAAAAAAAATAAAAAAAGCTTTCTCTTCTTTTTGCACTGCTAGAAATCATCTGGAATAATTCATTCCAATCTTAACACTACAGAGATTTTAATAAAATTGTGAGACTTCAGAGATGAAAACCAAATGAGTAAGAAGATGCTGTGATAACATGTTGTTGAAAGGTAACTTTTTCCATATGTAGTGAAGATGCAGAAATGTGATAGAATTCAGAGAGTACAGAAAAGTGTAAACACAAGAAATATGAGGGATAGCAGAAGTTGTTCCAAAGATGTAGACACCTTAGTGAAACAGGAAAGTTGTATAAAAAACCACCCTAACTCCACAGTGAGAATAAATCAGCCATGAATAGTTCTTAAAAGAGGTGACATATGATTCATTGTGAGTGATTCAAAATGGCACAGAAAGCTTATGATGAGTGTTGTAGGGAAAGGTCTCGTACTATTAAGCCTAGATCTCTTAATCTGATTACTCAGAGCTGTTGAACACTTGCAGGTCAAAATGCTGAAAGTCTCTAAAATTCACTTTTTTTTTTTTTTTCTTGTAGGACAAGTAATCTTGTAGGACAAGAGTAAGATGACTCAGTCAGAACTAGTAACCACATATTTTTAAGCTTAATTTTTACTAGTGCAATAAGCTGTAAATTCTGTCAACACTAAAATGTGGAGCTTATAAAACTTTTTTCTTGCATAAATATCTGTTTTGAGATCTTACCTAATCTAAGCTAAATTTCTTTTTCTGGAAATAAATTCACAGGGGGAGAAATACAAAATTATATATTGTAAGCACAGCAATTGCAACATAATTGTTGTCAGCAAATTTACCATATAATTTTAACACAATCTTTCCAAAGTTTTGACCTTCATCTTATTCTTAACAAAAGTTATTCCAGTAGTTAATTTATTTCTAAGTGGAAATTTCACAAACTACCTTGGACTAGTTTAAGAACAGTGAAATGAAGGCATACAAGAGTTAGCCAACATGAAATGTTTTTTTTTCAGTTGTTATTTTTTCTAAGCTATCAGTCTAACAAAAATATTTATTGGTAAATATTGAATAAATTGAGAGTTTTTAAAATTTTGGAAATAATAAACTAATACAAAATTATTGTATACATGTGTCCTGAATTTTTAAAGTACTTCCTCAATCTCTTCATGCAAATACGATCAGATAATGTAAAAAATCACAATTCCTCAGAAACTATTCCCCTTCATCCTTTTTGTCAGCTGGAAGACAGTTAGTTAGCATAGAATCAATTAATTGTTCTGCCTGGAAGTAATTCTGTGAGGTCTCTGGTCCAGCCTCCTGTTCAAAGTAGGATTAACATTGAATTCAGATCAGGTTCCTCAGGCCTTTGTCCAGTCACATCTTGGATAGGTGTGATTTACCAACAGAGAATCCATGGTGGATATTCCCATTCACCACATTCTCCGTCAGGTGCCCAGAAATAGCTTCAAGGCTCGCTTCTTGATTTCCTCAAGGACTTCTAACGTCCTTGGGTTGTCCTTGACATTTTTGAAAACTAGTGTAACTTTAACTTTTCTACATCAAGACTGTCCATCCCTCAGGATGCCGGACAGGTGACAGAGCAATGAGAAGAGCCACCCCTTCAGCACCATCGGATGCATCCCATTTGCTCCAATGGGGAGAGACAGACAACTACAAAAAGCAAGGTTTCTTACTTTAAAGCAGAGGTGATGAATAGTCTTCTGGTTGTGCCTGTTTCTTTCTGTTACAGAAGAAGCATTACTTGACAAAGGTTTATTTCAAAAGCATTTTGAGCTTAATGACAGTCATAACTAACAGAGAGAGGTGTTAGTGGAATTCAGATGATAGTATGGACAGAAAAGCATTCAGTGAGGACAGCACCTCTTTAAGTCAGTGCTGGCAGCAAAAGAAATGCTTGGCAAACCGCATCCTGAGTAAGATTTAGGTATCTAAAGAAGTCAGACAAGACAAATCCCATCTCTAATGTGTACATACATAATTTGTAATAAAGTCTGTATGTGAGAAATAGTTGAGGTTCTCTCTTTTTAAAATGAGGCATCTTCATTGTTTTCTGGTATTTTTTGTGTGTTATGTCTAGCATATAAAAGAGCAAATTGTAGGAGACTTATAGATAATAATAAGTTATTTTGATATGTATCCTTATAAGGTTGGTACCAAACATATGAGGATTTCCAGGTGCGCACTGAGTACAAGGCTTAATATAGTAGCTATGGACTAATACTTGGAGATCGATATCTTTTGGATGTGAATGTTGGCTTAACTCATTTCCTTGTTTTGTTATTTTCATTTTGAGGGAAATTCATCATTCATTTGAGCAAATTTTATACTAAATCTAATCTTTTGGAAGCTTAGCTTAGAGGAAATTAATATTCATTCTTGCTGAAGAGATAATAGGTAACTGTTTAAAAAAATGCTTATGTCTGTAAACAAATATTTTACGTATGCTGAGTATTCTGCATAAGCAACTCCTAAGCTAGGAGTTGCTGTCCAATTACTGTCCAAATTACGGTCCAAACTTAACTTATTGTTTTTCCTTTGAAACATTTACGCTCTGCTAGACACACTGAAGTAGCTTAATAATTCAATAAATAAATGCATTCATTAATTATTTAGCATAGTAACAGAGAAAAAGAAAGGAGCCAGCATCACTTCACAACTCAAGGATTTTCCATTTTGCTAAAAATTATCACAGTAGTATTGCTATTATAAAGGAAGAAATATGTATTAGGATAGCCTGGAAAGTGAGGAGATAAAAAGGGAATGTTGTGCTGCTCCTGGTGCTGTAGATGTTGCTTGTATTTTTTTTTTGTGGCTATTATTGATGAATTTCTACTTTAACATTACTCAGAGAAACGTTAATGACTTTTCAATCCTGCTTTTCTTTTTCATGTGTTCCACCTAAGTTCAAGGCATTGTCTTAGAATATATTTATGCTCATAAATTAAATCAGCGGGTGATCAATGTTTACTGTTCACACTCAAGACACCTCAAGATTCTTTATCACCTAATTACATTCGTATTACTGGATTACTACAGAAAAACCCTTGAACCAGATTACTATCCATTGCAATATACAATTTCAGTGACGTTCCATTGAAATGCTAATTCATATAAATTAAGAATGGGGCTTTTAATACAAGACAGTTTAGTGTTTGTGGAGAAGGGAAGATCAAGACTGCAGGGATACCTTTCTGTCATTTTTTCCTAGACTTTATTTGCTTTTTCCAGGTGGATGACAGATAGAAATCCAGAGAGAACAGAGTTATCTAGGTTTGTATCAACCTACCATTTGTGATAACTCTTGTATTACATAGATTTATAGAATCACAATTGCTGATAAATAACAATATTTAGGAGACAACTTGCACAGCCCCCTCTTCCTTTAGAATCTGTGTGTACCTCTGCTTTCAACAGCACATTCGTTGACATACAATCTAAAAATTAAAGTTCATTTATTTTAATTTTCCTCCATCCCTTTAATTATAATATAAAAAACAATACTGAGGGTTTTAGTGGAAATTCTCATTCAAATAAGCAAATTTCTAGCTCTTCATATGTTTTCTTCTGGATTCATTAAAAGTGATACTCCCACAGCAGGTTTCATAAATAAGTCAAAAATTTTGTTTTCACGTAGGATGACTTATTTCATTGTGCCAGTGCATCATTTCTCTTATAATGTTATCAAAAAAAAAAAAAAAAAAAAAAAAAAAAACGCATTTTAAAGATAATACTTAGCTGTAATACACTGAAACCACACTTTGAACTATTTTTCTTTTTCATTAACATTGTACAAGCAAGGGAAAAATACCATTCTCCTGACTATCCTGAAATCTGGTAAAAGACAAATACTGCAGTCAGACTACAAAAAGTGAAAACAAGAGAAAGCAAAGGGTGAATTTAGCAATAACAGTAACAGTGACAGTAATGAGTGTTATAAAGATACAAGTACATTTTGAGCTGTTTGGAATCATATTTTTGCTATGAATAAATATAAATAAAACAGATCTCAGCAAAGAATATAATGGTTCTTTGTTGTAATGTAGGTAACAGCCATATAATAGTACTCATCTGTGCAAAATGCATTAACACTTGAGTTATGCGATAAACCAGAGCCATAAATATGAAGGAAAAAAATCCCATGAATAAATAAGAACAAGAAAAACAAAAGTTGAAAACGAATACGGTACTTTTTCTGCCAGGAAGAATATTCAGCACTTTGATGGCAATGAAGAATTCTGCTCTTGAGGAAATTATTGTTTTTAAAGGATTTTTATGATGTTTTTCAAGTTTTTTGCTCAATTGTGCTGTGTCTAGACAAGTAAATCACTTAAAGCACTATCGTGAATAACTGTGATGCTAAAGCATAGGCCACATTTGAAAGTCTGTCCTTCAATTTCTAATAGATATGTAGAGAATAATGTCTCTGGATATGCCTGGTAGTGTTTGGAAAGGCAAAAAAAATGCTCACCTTGCAGTAATCGGTTCTGTAAGGTGTGAGACTCACAAAGACTCCATTTTCTTTGTGTATTTGTATCCCAGGCATGAGAAATACAATTTCTGTCTAATAAATTAATAAAAGACATGGCAACTTTGTCAGCCTCCCATTTTATTCAATAATAAAACCTCCTAACTTTCAGAACTTCAGTTTGTCAAGTCAGAGCACATGCTTGAAAGGTGTAGTTACAATAACTTTTTTCTCTTTTTAGGGTAGAAACTCTTGGTGAGTTGCAAGCAGTGTTATTTGTGGAGATGAGCAAGAGACTGTCTGCAGCATCAACAGAAAGAATTCTCTGCAAACATTTTGTCTGGGTCACGGATTGCAAAATAGCAAAATGTGCTATTTATTATTGTTAGAAATCTCAATTGCAGAGATGTTTTCCAAAAGGTTCTACCAGAGATTGCATGAGTTCATATATTGTTTTATACATTTTAGAGTATACTTCATTATTAAAACAGCATGAATATATGTTAGTTAAGGCCTACTCAGAATGTTTGATGATACCTGCCATACTGAAAATGTCACCAACAATTCTGTTGGAAATGTATTTGCAAGTTTAATCTAGACCTCTTCAGAAAGAAGAAAATCAGGTTAGATATATCCAGGATGTAAAGCTGTGCTTTGGTTTGGGAAGGGGGTATAGGAAAAGACACTGAGGGAGGGATTCATTAATTTGTAGATGAAACAGTTGTAGTGAAGAACCTCAACTGAAGCCGCTGCATGCATTCATGGAAATCTGTTTAGAAAGAACTACCAGGAGCTCAGGAATTCCTTTATTCTCTGAGTAACCAGGAAATCAGTCTACAAGGAAAAGCAAAGAACAAAACAGGCACTGAAGATCTATTAACCCAGGAATTCTGCAGTTAGCCTGAGAAATACAAGTAGCAAGTTGAGTCCTTTAAGCCACCTTGGTAAGTAGACCTTGACCAAGTACCAACTGAAAGACAGTGCTCTGCTTGGAGTATCCATACCACATGCTGCACAAGCTACAAAATAAGGGTGGGGGAATTTGAGAACAGAGAACCAGTCCATTGGATTAAAAGAGAACATGCCAAACCTGAAACAATATTTGAAATTGCATAAAATGCTTGAAATGCTAAAGATCTGAACTGGAATTCCATGCTCTTAATATATTTGGACTCTGAAAATTCTGGGAATTGGAAGACTTTGTCTAGAAATTCTTGAGGTTCTGACTTTTCCATTTCCAGGTGCAGTAAGAAGGTGATTTCATGTTCTAAAATCAGGTCTTGAAAACGATTTCTAAAAGATGAAGAAAAAAAGAGTGGTGAGATTGTAATTATCTGACAGCAGCTTAAGTTCCTAGAGTTTAGAACTAAGTAATGCTGTCAGTTGTGATGTTGTCTTCTTGAAACAGTGAGTTCTCTAAAGTAACAAGGATTATCTGTACTAGATTATATACATATATGTACTAGATTATATATAATATACATATAAAATAATTGTTGCATATACTGCTATATAATAAATGAACCAAGGACCATTTTCTGGCCCTGAGATCAGCTCTTGAGCATCTAAACTTCATATTATATATATGTATATATGTGTATATAACACACAACACCATCTAAACAGCTGAATGAGCCCAATTTATGACATGGTATACCTCAAGACTAAGCTTATCACCAACAGGTAAGATTGAGTTAATTGTACTACTGTTTGTTTACATCAAAAGCCAGAGAGGAGACAGTGGATATTGTTTTTTAAATCCTATACAAACAGCTTCCCACTTCCAAAGAAGGCCTCATTGGCCTCAGCCAGTATGCAGGAATGATAAAATAGTGTGGTGGTACCTATCCTTTCAGCTGGACCTTTATTCAGAAAGAAGTGTAAGATTAATGGGACTGTAGAAAGAATAAAAAGCGCTTGACTTCTTAGTACAAAGGAAGGAGGTTGGCTCTTAAGGAAGAGGGAGTTCCAAGTTCTAGCTGTTCAAGAGAGCTTCATAGTGAACAGAGATGCTTACTGTGCAGCCCTGATTTAAGCACTCCTTCAAACACACCCTCATATCCACTGTTTCACATCAGTCAGCTCTAGGCAGTTCTTCACCCAGGATATGAGAGCACTTACCCACCTTTGAAGGCAATTATATACAGAGGTAGTTACCTCAAATAACACAGAAAGAGAAGTACCTCATTTGATCTTCTGAGTCATTCTTTGTTAGGCACTTGCTTTTCTCTGTTGACAGTGCAAAGACACAAAGATCGCAGATGATCCAAATCATTCTGTTGTAATCGCTGGACTTCGTAGTAGGTAGAGTACAACAGCAAGCCTGTCAATGGGTCTGGTCAATTAGCGAATTTTGGAGAAGAACTCACAGGAGAAAAAAAAAGATGAGAGGAAGTCCTCTTGTCCACAAAGCAGAGCTTGTCTTAAGAATTAAACCGGATGCTGGGGCAAAAATATCTTCTGAAAAGGCAATGGTGTGAGACCAGAAGGCAGAGCTAAGAGATAGTAAATTTGTAATATCTATCAGAATGTCTTGGATCATCAGGAAGTCCAAATGGGATTTTATCAGTTTTGCTAAAGAAACAACTAGCCAGAAGATTATATGGTAAAACTTTATTTTTGCCTTTAAATACATGAATGAAAGTCCAATCAATAGCGGATCTATTCAAAACCAGCTAACTGTGTTTGAAAAGAAAGCCTTCTCCACCTGAGCTTACTAAAACTACATTTTGGGAGGCCAAGAATCACTTTGAATGACTTTATCTGAAATATAAGCAAGCACAATATTCTGCATTTAGTATGTAATGAATAGATTATCTAAATTTTTAACATATCTTAAAAAACAAAAATTACAAAATTCTGGGAAAAAAAAAGATATGCTGTAAGAATGGAAGGGCAGTCTTAGAAGATCAGAAAGAAGCTTGCCTCTGCAAAAATATGAAGATACAGGTTAGACAGCCCAGTTGTGGTGGTATCAGTTCTGACAACTACTGTTACATGGAAAGAAAACAGTCAAATGATAGGGAAAAGATGATTCTTCAAAGAAAAATGAAAGTGGAAATAAGTTAGTGTATTATGATGTTAGGGTCTTCTGTTCAATGGTGGAGAAAAAATCCATGAAAAGAGAAACTACGTATGTAACCAATATCCAGACTGAACATTGAGGTTAAAGACTGAAGTAAAGATTGTCTTGTTTCCCTTGTAGCCACATCAAAGTCAAATATATTGCAGCCTATCTGTAAAGAAATTAAACATGGCATTGATGTGTCTACCTGAAGTCGGAAACTGTGAAACTGCAAGTAATTGAACTGTGTGGAGGCTAATAAAAAGACAATAGCTATCCAAGAAACGAGTCAAAGCTTTGAGTCTTGACGGTCCTTCCTTTAAACACGCAAACATTTGAGATGCTCTGTGTACAAGGCACAATGAGACTGACAGTTCTGAAGAATTAAATATAATCTTGGCACTGTCCAAACATTGCAAATCAGTTATTACTTGCCAGGTCTGCATAACTTGTAAGCAAAAAGTGTTCTACTACAGTTTCATGCTAGTGTAAAGAAAAATAGGATGAAGTTATTTCCATGTTAGGAAAAAAAAAACTTTAAATAAACAGAAGTTGATGATCAAGTCTTGTCTAGAGTAAGTTGTATTAATACATTCTTAAAAGCTATATTCTCTTTATCCAATAAAATAATAAATAAACTGTTAGAAAAGACCATTATACAGTCTAGAAATACTAAAGTTGTTTGCCTGTGCAACTCTAACTACTCCCTTGTGCTTATGTATTACGACACTCTAATTGCTTGATCACCTACTAATATACAAATGATACATTAGAATATCTTGCAATAACTTTTACAGTCCTTCTGAGACATATTTCAGAAAGCAGGGCTTTCCTGGAGACTTTTCCTTGTTCACTGGGTACCTCAGTAAATAAATATTATTCATGGGCTTTAGCATACAAAAAGCTTGTAAATTTGCAAATAGTTTGCTAAAAAATGTATGTTGTAATGAAGAAAATGGCAAATAACTGAAGTTCAAGACATTAAGTGCTGTTCAATTTATCTCGTCAAAAATCCTTCCCATTATTCTCTTGCTCTGCCCTCTGTTTTGCAATCCTAGAAAGACTGAGGACTGCACAGTAAAGACCAAATCCTTTCAAGAACAACTTCACAATCTGCCTACTGGAGAAGTTCTCCAAGCTTCTTTCTCTAAAATTCCTGTCCTACTGACAAACACGGAATGCCCAGAAGCTGTGTTTTTCCCTACATCAATATTTTGTGGTAACTTACAAAATTTAGCATTTACAATTTACACCTTAAGTGTATCACAACCAGGAGACCCTCCCCCCTCGCAAAAAAAAGAAGTTGCACGTCAGGCAGGTGATCTAGTGTGTGCGGGAGGGAAACAGAGTTGAGTTGCTCTAATAACTAGTGAGTGCCGCTGGCCAGGAAAGCCACAATCAGTATGGGAACAGGAATGTGAGAATGCTTGGACACTTTCTGAGACTGCACAGGATCACAGGTCAGCACAGTGGTGAGAGCAGAATACCACAATACATGATCCCTAGCATCAGCTGGTGTGACCACTCCTGACACCTCAGACGTCTTGACCTAGACTGTGTTCCTGAAGGAGGAGCTGGTCTTCCAGGTCTTGAGCTGCAGGGAGCACCTGGTCCTTCTGTGTAAGACTGAGCTGGTAGCAATGGTGGCTTCATCTATATGCTCTGCTCGAATCACTGAGATACCATGTAAAGGAAATGACTGAGAAAACGAACAGATACTGTAAGATTGGTCTTATACATTGTGCTTTACAGATCTACAGGTTTTTCATGGAGGCCTTTCAGAGGTCAGCCAGAGTCTATATTTGAGTGGGTAGAATATGGAAACACATGTGACTTCTGTCAGCACAAAGGTAACTTTCTTCTGTAACTGCACATTAGCAACTGCAGCACCCTTGCAATGAGGGAAGAAGATCAAGGTCCATCAAAGGACACAACTGATCCATGTATGGAAAGAATCCCACTAAGAGGTGGTAGTGCTTGAAGACTGCCTTTTGAAGGCGACAGAGGCACCAGCTTGCTGATTGGATTTGCTATCTTTGGAGATTTGCTATTGGGATCTTGGATCTGAGATTATCATGGGCTTGCCCCACCCTCAGACTGTGACCCTGTCATTCTTGTGGGCTCCAATAATGTTGTCAAGGGAGACTGGGATCTACGTGGAAGGTCACAGGATCCCAGACAAACTTAGGTGGGAAATACGCTGTGGGATGGCAGTTGTCTGAGCACGATATCATCAGAGGCTGCCATGGAAAGCAAAGTCCTAGAGAGCTGGTTGATCTTCAAGAACAACTTCCTCAAAACACAAGAATTATATTGGGAACTTGATGCTGGAGCTTGAACAAGTACAGCAGAAGATCAGAAGATCAGCTTGACTAAATGAGGAACTTTTTTTTTTCTGGGGAAAAACACAAATGTCACAATCATCCTCAAGAAGATTGGGAAAGAGAATTCTAGGAACTACAAGCCAGTAAACCTTACCTCATTCTCCAGGCAAATTACGGAGTGAATGCTCCTGAAAACCATTTTCTGGCACTTCAAGGAGAAGAACGTGATTGGGAACAGTCAGCATGGATTTATCAAAGCAAATAATGCCTGACCAACCCGATTAGAATCATAGAATCATAGAATGCCTAAGATTGGAAGGAACCTCTAGAGGTCATCTAGTCCGACCCCCCTGCACACGCAGGGCCACCTAGAGCACATGGCACAGGGCAGCATCCAAGCGGGTCTTGAAGATCTCCAGGG
>JAWLRI010000837.1:630989-645707 GCA_034781795.1 Crypturellus tataupa | reverse complement strand
TAGGTTCATTTTTAATTTGATAAATCTTTACCGAAAAAGGTCTGCAAATATCAAAGGCAGGCGTGAAGGACTTTGTAGAAATCACTGTTCAAAAGTGAACTTTCAAATGGCACTAGCAGACTAATTAGTAAAAAAAAAAAAAAAAAAAAAAATCTTGTCTAAAACTGTTTGTGGAATAACTGGGGTTGGGTGTAGTATTATAGCAAGATATTTCAAACAGGATTGAGAACTCAAACAAAAGCCATCATTACCAGCTTGATCTTTACAGGTTCAGCAGGATTGTGGACTTGTACATGGTCCCTCATGAGCCAGAAATTCACCGATGTACTGACAAGTGTTACTCCAGTGAAACCCAGAGCTTTGGTAAAGGGGAAGGTGTGGTGTCAATGACTTGTATCCATGATCGTTTGCTGCTTGGCTGTTAATATTCACATGCTGAACAGGCAGAATCTATGGAAACACTTGTGTAAGTTCAATAAAGTCTTCCAGCAAGATGTTCTGGAGAAGGAAGCCCTTTGGTGCCTTTGAGGCTCTGGTGCTGTGGGGATTGCTAGGTTCCCCTGCCCCAAGTACTAATCTCTGAAGCAATAGAAGTCTTTTCCTGGCCTTTTCTTCTGTGTCTTCAGCTATAACATGTTCCATAAAACTTTCCTCTAGAAAGCTATGTTTCCTTCAAAAGTGTTTTGTGTGCATTTTTTTTCTTTTTTTTTAAAAAGCTTTCAAGTTTTGTGAAAGGTTCCTTGTCCACCTCACACCCTGCGGAGCCTCTCCTCTCTCTTTTGATACCTCAGGGAACATTATGTGAATGGAGAAAGGCGGAGGAGAAGAAACTGCTAGAACGTCATGTACTATTTAGGGTAATATTGAACTAAGTCCCTCTGAAATAAGAGTTACTCTGAGGCTCATGTGACTACGCTTTTTTCTTTCCACAAAACCATGTTAATCTGTTTCACCTGTTTCTCCATGGCTCTTTTTGGCATTGATGAAGTAGTTTGTAAAACTGTACACAGTTTGCACAGTTGATACTACAGACTGCTCCTGCTACCTCGTTCTTGAGAGTATTTCTGCAGGCTGTCAGGATCACAGACATTTCACGGAGATGTAGCCCACTTGAGGTTGGAAGGGCGACCCCTTCTCCCCTCCCAGCAAACCAGGGTCCATTACAGCAGGCTGCTCAGGCCTGGTCTAGCTGGGTTTAGGGTATCTTCAAGGATGGAGATTCCTCAGCGTGTCTGAATGGTCTGTTCCAGCATTTGACTCTACTGGTAAGATTTTACTTGTCTGTAAGTGCAGTTTTCTGTAGTTGTTCCATCTTCTCCTGTCACTGGGCACTGAAAAAGGACTGGCTCTATTGCCTGCACTTGCTGTCAAGTGTTTGTTCATGTTGATAAGATCCCCTCAAGCTGCTGTCTCTTGAGACTCAGCAATCCCAGTTCTCTTCAGCTTCTTCTCATAAGTCACATCTTCCAGGCCTTTAATCATTTGCACATTTAGGTTTTATTCTTGTGCAACTAATAGAGCTCCATCTTCCAAAAAGCAGGAGATGGCATCTGGGAAGCCTTTTAATTATAGCAGTCCTTTTCCTCATCTCATAATATGGGCTGCAGGATCTTCTCACACGTAACACAGTTGATAATGCTTTGTCTAAGCCAGGAAAGGACAATTTGCACCACATGCAGCCGGGAAAGAAAACAGACCTCTATGAAGCACAGGAGCAAATGTTTACTTTTCTTCTGTTGTGTCTGCTCATTTTTTGATAGCCTTGGATGAAACACCTAAAACTGATAGTGTGTGTTAGTTCCAGAAATCACGGTTATACTTGTAAGGGAGCTTTATTTCTTGTGCTTCAGACATCTAAAAGGTAGTTGCATTCAATATTCTGCTGAAATACGATGTGAATATTAATTGCTTAATACAGAATCAATGAAACTTTGTGGCTCTTAATGTACAGTATAAACAGTACTTTGCTGAGCTGTCTAAATGGATTGGAATGGACTGGCATGAATTGGAATTAAACTAGAAGAGTTTTAAAAATTATGATACTTGGTATCATGGAGAAAACAGAACCACCTCTGGCTCTATACTGGAAGTTAGTATTAAGTTTTGCATCCATTTTATTGAGATTAATTACTCATATGTGTAATCTTTACAGATGAAACGTTTGATATCAGTGGTTTATATTGCATATAAATATATATAGCTTAGAAACTAATATATTAATCAAGGGGGATTTTGTAACGATTTAGTACAATTTAATAGGTTGTCTTATAAAAGAAAATTCTCCTGTTTTAAGTAACAAGAATAAGTGCATTATAATGGAGCCCTGTGTAGGCTTGGTCACTGAGGGGGAGTCAGTGACAGCTGACACACATGCAGTGTGTGTCATTATAAGGTAGTGCTCCCTGAGTAGGAGTTGAGACTATCCTTGAAACAGACTGTTCTTCAGCAAGTTTAGCTTTCAGTCTGCAGTCACAGGTATTTCATGAAACAAATGTGCAAGTTATGCCCAGTCTACATAGTTGCCATATCTTCTCTTCTTCCTACGTGAACATTTTCCATTAGTAATGAGAAACTACTCATAATACTAATAATACTAACATAGTAAAAATTTGGATGCATTTGGACAAGGACAAGGATATCTAGTAAAACAGTTAAAGTGAAGTCCCTAATTTTTTTTCTCACTTTAAAGTGTGGTTTAGTAAGTAAGGTGTCACTTTCTCAAAAACACAAGAGCTCAAATTAGTGCAAAACATTTGTGTGAACCTTTGGTCTAACTGTTAGCAGCAACCGAAGAGTGGGAAGGTGAAGGGGAATCCATTGAATGGGGCTGAACCAAGTCAGCTAATACCAGCTCCCACAGTCTAAAAGGTACTTTGCATGTTGAACCCCATCTTAAAGAGTCATTGCAAAAAGTGCAAGTTAATAAAAGTTATATGGGCTAAACTTAGCTGTTAAGAAATGATGCCACTGAAAAGAAAATTTATATTAGAATGCATTAACTAAATTAGAGAGCGTGGACATGCTCTCTTTTCAGTGATGCAACTGCATGTGCATGCCTGTATTTAAGGTGGGGGATCAACATTTGACTGGCTTCTTTGGGGCTTGAGGGCCTTACCAGCACTTGTTAAAGTTAGAGGCTGAGCTTGCATGTGGGCTTTGGAATGCTTTAAGTATTGATTTATTTTTATGATATTTTAAGAATTTTGTCTTCCAAATCTAAGCTTCCAACAGTTAAGTTTCTGAGCATATATTTTTCCTGATTTTTAAGAAATAAAGGGGTACCAAAAATAGGCCAGTTTTGGAGTCATCATCACAGCTTTGTTTTATGGTACCAGCCCGTACTGCTAACACTTGTAATTGAGTTCTACTCCTATACTCTCCTGTCCTAATTAGGACATAATTGGGTTCTCAGCTTATTTTAGATCTGTCAGTCTTTTTTATCCAAAAGTGTAATTCTCCCTCAAAAAAAGTAGCACATACAAAATACTGTATTTTGACAATCAATCTGAAATCATCATTTTACTTAAAAATGATGTTATCCAGATGTGTAAGAAAAGCCATTAAAGATTTGAAGTGTTGATAAGATCTAAATCATTTTTGGGAGGTCAGAGGAATTTCAGGAGCACCTTTATAAAATTATCTAGTATATCCCTATCTCACACTCCTGAGATGGTCTGTGTGGCTTCTCAGTAGATTTTTAGGGTACTCTTAGTAAAACTGTCTCTTGCTTATTAGTTATTTATTTATTGGCTATATATATGTAAACTGACTACGTATTTTGCTGTATCAGGTTTTGAAAAGCCTTGCCTCTGAAGGTAAGGCCTTGCCTCTTGCCTCTACTTTCTTTCTTGCATATATATTTGTTATGGCATAAGTTGTTCAGGTGAGTACGTTCTCCAAAGTACAGGTAAGGCATGATACAAGCAGCAGTGACAGTGTAATCTTTTAAATATTAATTGGTTAACTTTGTTTTTAATTTCCCTTAAGAAAGACTGAAGTCTTTTGGGAGGCAAGAAAAAATTCACTGTAGTTTAAAAAAGGGTCCTGACTGAAGGAAAACTCCTTGACATTTCTGTTTATTTTGAAAATAGAAATCTACCTAAATAGTCTATATTTAGAGTAGCAAGATGTGTAAACTCTGTACTTAAAGGATGCTGCAGCATCAGTAAAAAAACAAATGCTTCCTGTCAAGAGAGTTATTGAGGAAAGCATTTTGCACCAGTTGCTAAAATGTTTTGGAACTGGTATAAATGCAAGTTATTTCTAGCATCTTTGTCTATGTTGAGTTTCAACTGTAGTATTTTTAATCAAAAATTGTAATATTTTTATTTTAATGTACAAGTTAATAGTAGCTATCTTAGGCCAATAGTTTTGTACTGCAAGCAAAAACAGAAATAGACCTCCACTCCTTGTGGAGTAAAGTGTAATAGAAAGCAAGGGCTTTATGATAGTTTGTGCAGTTAGTGTCTGGGATAATTCAATGCCTAGTGACTTGGGCTTTGAGGGGCTTTGGTTTCTGGGAGCTGAGAGCTCCCGTAATTCTGCCCCTGGAGATGCTGGTTGTGTTTTAATGATGGAAACATTTCAAAATATAATTATTAAGGAGGTCCCAAAAATCTGTGAGTTAAATATTTTCCTTTATAGTTGTGAGTGGAATTAGTTTTGTGCAGAGATTGGTCAATATCCAGCACTACTCCTTTCTGTGGGTTCTTTCAGAAAACAGCTGGCTTAGCTGTTTTGCAACTTTTGCAGTCTGTGGCTTTTCTTAATTGGGTTGGCATTTGCAGCGATGAGCTGTAATTAGATAAAATGTGATTGAATTTTCTCAGTGATGAACAGCACCTAGTTATCCACACTGACTTTCCTGGATGTATCACCCTTCCTGGTGCACCGTTGGGTTATGACTTCCTCTGAGTGCAGGCAATGGGGTACAGCCCTGCAGGGACTTTGCTGCTTGCTTCACTCTGCTGGGATCTGCGTGTTCTCTTGTGGTCCAAAATTTGGACCTTGCAGGATTTGTGTCTCATTTCTACATGGGGCTTTTTGAGTCATGGGCCGAACAGAAGGAAAACTAACTGTTCCCTCTTGAAAGATTTTTGTAGAGGTTGTGATGTTTTAGCCTGCTGGGGAATATTGTAATTAAGTGTGCTTTAAGGAGGTAATTAAATGTTTTCTTTTTCTAGTCTATCAGACAACTACTATTATTTGAAATTCACTTTTATAGGAGAAAACTGTAATTTATCTGTTATGAGTGTTGAATAGTAAATTAAAACAAATAGAAAATTTTTAAATTTACATTGATTCCATAAAATTTAAATCAAAATGCACATACCTAGTATTTAGTTAGGCGTCACAGTGTTAGAGCATAGCTATTGTTTGGCTGCTATTTAACTGGAAACTGTAATTCCTTTTTAAAGGAAAGGATGAGTGCCTTGTTTAAACTTTTGATTCTTATTGCTGTCATTTAGTATTTTCTGATATGGTTGACTGCTAAAGACCAATGCTTATGCATATTACTCAGAAACAACATTTTCTTGTTTTTTCTGGATTTGGTAGTTATGCCATGAGTGCTTGCCTAAGACTTTTTTTTCTTTGTGTAGGTGAAGTTAACATTATTTAGTTTTGCGTGTGTCTTATCCTACTGTAACTTTCCTTTCTTGCTTGCACCCTGGTTGAGATTTCACAGGTGTCTAGCTGACTTGCTTGAAAGACTAACGCACTGATTTGCACATTGGTTGGATCATCTTTCATATTTCAAAAATTCATTGCAAAAGTGAAAGAAATAAAGTAAGATGCCCAGAGAACATTAGGGAATTCTAAATGTAAATTAAGCATTTGGGAGAAATATGAAAAAAAAGTCTTAGTGTAGATACTGTTTTTAGCTTTGAATCATGGGCTTTGGAAGCCTTAGGGGTGAACTCTAAAGGTTGGTTAAAAGAGCAGCAGGTTAAAAGAGGAGCAGTGCTTCAGCTGCATGGGAGTAAATCATGACTTGGAATATTAGGATGAAAGGGTTACATTACCATAGTCAAAAGCGAGAAAGCTACTTTCGTATGTAGCCTTTGGAGGGGGTATGGTAGAACACATGCAGCATTAAAAATTGTATACCCTCCAAACTCTATCCTACCATATTATCCAAAACCTGATGGTTTAGAAATACTTGCAAAGATTGGTCTTGTTTTCTTTCAAAAACACTAAAGTTATTTTAGAAAGTAGGGCTCATAAAGCCCTTGTCCTCAATAGATATTGGTCTTGTGGCTCAATACTTGATATTTTTTTTTTGTGAAATATTTACTTGCAGGTGAATAAAGTTCACTTCTTTGAGAGGCAGGGTTTCCACAGACCTGTTTTCAGGAAAAAGTAATAAAAACGTGGCTTTTTTAAGTAAGCACATATGAACCAAGGGAAGAGTGGCATAGCTGTTTAGGGAGGTCCCGTATAGATAATGATATAAAGCGTTCTGCTTGAGTTGTTTTGTAAAACATAGTTATTAAATAGATACTTACTAACCTAAATACTTAAGTATCTAAATATTTATTTATTTAGGTATTTATTATTATAATATCTATATTATAGATATTTATTATCCCCCAATGATATCTTTGTCATTGTTCAATTAGTTGGTCTTTATGATTTTCAGAATGAAAATTTGAATCGATGTACTTAGATTCACTTTTTTAATACTTTGCCATCTTTATTAATTAACTAGACTTGAATTTTTAAAGTCTCCTTTTGATCTGCAGTAATAAAGTTGACTGTAATCCTTGTTGTATGTGATGTAATGCAGTAGGCACGGCTTTACTTTTAAATTAAATAAAAAAATTGCATTGTTATGGAGAGCAAGTGTTGAAGACTTGCTCCAGTGACTCTATAAAAGTCCTAGGTATGCATCATATTTTTAGGAAAGCAAGTGATAACTAGGTATCTGAAATAAGTTTTCTGTCTGGTTTATTATTTGTTTTTGAAGGCCTATTTAATTAGATTTATGAGTATTCATCTTTTAAGTGCTTCAAATGCAGTTCTCCTTTAGCTCAGAGTTTATCTGTAATTTAAATTATTGTAATTTTTCTAAATTCTTAAAATATTTTTTCTTACTTAATGAATAGGACACTGTAGTTTTTTATCCTGAATAAACATATTACCTTTTCAGAGAATCCCAGAATGGTTGAGGTTGGAAGCGACCTCTAGAGACCATCTAGTCCAACTCCCTGCTCCAGCAGGGACACCTAGAGCACGTGGCACAGAGTGGCTTCCAGGCAGGTTTGGAAGATCTCCAGAGAAAAGGAGACTCCACAGCCTTTCTGGGCAGCCTTAATCCTTTTCCTGGATTAACTCTTCAGGAGCATCACAAAGCTCTGCTGGCTCTTACTGGCTTTTGAACTAATTGTTTCTTTATGAAAAAGAAAAATGTGCATATATGTCCAGTTTTGCTTTTCTGAAAATAAAAACATACTTTTTGAAATAATCTTACAATATATGAAGTGTGAAGTATTCTGGCTGAAGTATTTCACTGAAATATATCGATCCATGCAAGTGTTTGAGATTGTATAAATCTCACTAAGCTACTTTTCATAAAGGAATACAGGAAGTCATTTTTGGAATTGAATGTCTTTTGCATGTTTTATTTTTTTTTTTTAACTTTTGTGAAAAATGACACACTAAAAATTCCAAAGTGAAACCATCTCTTTGGATTGGAAGTCACTCTTTTAAACTTCTTAGAATACCAGTTGGTTTAAAAGCTTTTCTTTAGACTGAAAAATAAAGCTGGTTATTTGCACAATGGAAGGCTAAAAGCACTTGAGCTAAACTGAGCTTTGGTGTGGCCTGTGAAAGATTTCAGATTGATTTGTGATGGATCTATGAAAGGATAGAATTAGATTACTGAGATCATTTTCACTTGAGAATGCTGGATTTTGGCCAATATCAATAAAAGCAAAACATTAATTCATTTGTGTTCTGTCATGGAAGATTAAATTTCTGCCACTCTTCATAGGTTTTTATGACTTGTGAATATCAAAAAATACCTTTCTCTATCTCTACATGCTTTTGAAGAATAAATCAGGATTTTTAAAAGTATTTGAGAGACTGTACAAAAGGTTTAATGAAGGAATCTTTGTAGCTTTGAAGTTTGGCTACTCTTATTAAGAGGTGTATGTGTATATGTATATAAATATATGTAAATAATGTATAATGTAAAAAATTTTCATATGAAAAATTGCTTCCAAATCTGTCACCAATATTCAAGCAATGTCTCTCACTCTTACAAGTATTTCCTTAGCCAAGAAAGTCGATATAATAGTTAATTATTCCTAATATTAAAAAATGTCTTGCATGCTCAGATTTTAAACTCAATTTCAGATTTGTCTTAGACATGCAGTTTGCTCTGAACATCTTCTCGAAACTTTTCATGAATTACCCAATTAAGCAATGGAATAGAAATGCTAATAGGTGGGTATGAAAGTCAGAGTTGTAACTTTTGTAAACATTTTATGAAAAGGAAAGATGAATAAAAGGAAATTTTAACATTCAGTAATTTGTGTAGTCCAGGATTTAGAAAGCTTGTTTGAAAATTACATGATACATTCTTGCCATAAGAAGCCTGAACCTGAGGTTGACACAACCAAAAGCCCATTAGATTTCTATATAGGTCTTCAGTTTGTGGGGGAGGAGGGGAGGTAGTGTCCTTTTCCTTGTATTGTGTTTAAAAAGTTGCATTTGAGTAGCTGATTTAATTTGATATTAACTGTATCATATATCAGGAAGTAATTCTTGCTCTGCTATGAGATTTTAACATCAGAGTTTTTCAACTTGATAGAGGTACATTCACTAGTTCACTGCTGGTGAAACTGTAATAACTTGTGTTTAGATGCATGCTGGATTGGGCAAACATAATGTTGTTCTTACAAGTAAAAATTTATAACTGCATGTCAGACTTAAAATGCAGAAGGAAATGCTATTTAGAAGCTCAACTATTTGCCAAAATTTTAACTGACACATAAATACTTCTGAGTGATGCCTTTCCGCATTTAAATGACTCTATCACTATAAGAGCATGCTCCCAACTTCAGCCTTTTCTAGGGAGAGAGCAAGAAATCTTTTTAAATGGTAAAACAGGCTAGACTTGAGAGCTATGAAACTAGAAGCTAAAAGCTTTTTTTTTTTTTTTTTTTTTTTGGTGGGTATGGGGAGCATGCCAGCCTGCTCATGAGGAGCATGACAGCCTAAATCCGTATGGCAGGTATTGCTTCTGTCCCTCTGTGACCACACTGTTACTCACTTGCACACACTTCAGTCTTGTATCTTCACAAGGTCAGAATGCTGCCACTTAACCTGCAGTTCTCCTGAGGTTCCTTTCTGAGGGGCTGATGGGGCCATCAAAGCTTCTGAATGAATGAGCCTTTGGATCCCTTTCCATCTAAGATGACTGTGATTTATCTCCTGACTTGAAGAGTTTGTTCAGGTAGTCTGAGACGCATGGGCCTGTGGAAAAGAAGTTGCATGACAACCTTCTTAAGGAGGACAAGGTGAAGGACAAGAGGACTGTGTTGTTTACTTCAACAGAGGGGAATCCAAGTTTGTGTTATGAAATAAGTTTTTGTGAGTGGTTTATAAACCTGTGAGAAGTTTCTGGCTAGCAGTCTTGGTCATTTTAGTGCCATGTGAAAAACAATAGGTATAGCCCTTCCTTTATATCCTTTTGAGGGTCTGGATTTACCGTGAGATCAGTTTTTCACTGGGGGCTCAAATGGTGTGTGCCAGGCATGCTGCTGCAGGGCTAGGCCTCTCTTCTTGGGAGTATTTCTCCTTAGTTCTTGGTGTGTGCGACTCGGAATGTAGTCTTGGGAAGGGTGGGGAGGAAGATGGAGAGCTGAGGTGCTTTTGGCCTCGTTTGTGACTGCTATGAAGCTCAGGCCCTGCTGCCACTTCAGTTACTGGGCCGATCGGCTAGGGTTTGCAGATTTATTGTGTGTCTGTGGGGCCTGCTAAGTCAGGCAACGGGGGGAATATCTGTTAGCTGAAGCTCCTCTTCCTTGCAAGCTGAATTGTTTGTTAGGCACCTTTTCTTTTCCTCTCTCCCCGAAGTTTATTTTTCATCTCTTCAGGTCTGTATGGATTCCACTAAGTGAGCCAGATTCAGGCTTCAGTCTTCCTCGTGGGTGGCGATCCTCATCAGATGAGGATGCTTCTTAGGCTGTCAGCTGCATTAGGGCCTGCTGTACTAGAGTTGTTCAACATCTGTTCTTCATCTGTTCTTCTTTGTTCTCTGTATACTTAATTGTATATGGGAGCCTAAACCTCTCTAGGATCTGCAAGTGATGATCAGGTCTGTGGGGGTATCTATTTTGCCCTCTCCTTCCTTTGTCCATTTTCTGTTTCACCTTTTTCTAAAACCTGTATCTCCATTGAAAGCACTCCTAGATTTAATGGCAGATTACTCTTGTGCTGGCTATTTTTCCAGTAAGGTATCTGATCAGTTTCATCTTGAATTTTTCTTTTAAAGGTTCATAACTGAATTTCTTCTTACTTTATTGCTTCTCCTCTCTTTCTCTCCCTGTTTCTAGGATAAAGCCTTATCTATATCATGGATATCAGGGAAATTATCTTCTTACCCCCCACAAACCAAGGTGTTTAAATTCTGTTTTAAAGATATAGTCATCTCTGTCCATAAGCTGTTGGAGTTGTTCTCTGTCGTGTCAAGGCTTTTATGAAAGCTGTGCAGGTAGATTCAGTTCAAGCTGTAATGTACCTGAGCACATTGGAGAGCTCACCTTGCTGGATGACAGCAGGCTGCTCTGGAGTTTCCCTTGCTCGTACGAGGCAGTCTGTAGTTAGAGAATACCCAGGCTACAGTTAGCTTATGCATACTGAAAGTTGGTCATTTTGTCTTTCCTTCTAAGAAAACTGCACCAAGACGCATGATGTTTTACGGAGACGACAAAGCTGACAGTCTGGTTAGTCTTCTGGCTAACAAAGTTGAGCTGCTGGTAATCTAGGGGCGGACGGCGTTAGTGGGAGATGGCGGAATATGTCAGCATCCCAAACATCTTTGCTTAGCTGTGTGTAAGCCCTTGTTCTTTCCCAGAACAGCATTGATGTTCAGATGAGAACATCATGATGAACAGATGAGAAGAGATACAGGGAACTGTGGCTATCCCCACTTCAGCAGTTAGTGCTGCTGTGAGGGGCTTTACAGAGTAACCTAAGTGATGCAAAGGACTTCATCCCCACAGGATGCACATTTTGGAAGAAGGTCCCTCAGAACAGGTCTACTGTGCTCCCTTGGCCTGGAGGTCTGTACACACTCCATGTTATTTTTGAGGACTTTGTTTTATCCTGGGGTGAGTTTTGTGGGTATTTCTAGAGTGTGTCTTTCGTCTTAGATTCATTCTATGTATATATAAAAAAAAGAAGTTTTTGAAAACAAAGGTAACTTTGATGTTATCACAGCATCCATAAGGGAAATGGAGAGATGGAGAGATCTGGAAAATTTTATCCAGCCAGACCTGTTTTTACAGATTTTTCCATTTACTGTATTAACTGCCTACCCTCATTTTTCCTAGTGGTTGAGCAAAGATGATGTCTGCGAAGAACCTTTATTTTTCCTGATTACACTGCGAAGTTGGTAAAGTTTTCACTGGACTTTTTTTTTATTTAAAAGCAGTCATTATTATTTGTTCTGAAATTTCTTCCATTTAATCTGCAACCTCCCATTATGAAATGAATTCCCTTCAAAGTATTATAATGTATTTATTTATTTTAACTGTATACTGGGTAAAACTGTGAACTTTATTTGATGTTATCACTGTTCTTTCCTACAGGGATCCTTATGCTAACTAATGAAATGTAAAGGAGTGATTTAATCAAACATATTGATATTTATAAGAGAGAGAAGCTGAAAGTCATGTTTAGAGTAGTGCAAACCATACATTAGTCTTCAATCCATGTCTGGTTGTCTAGTTTTTTTTTTTTTTTAAGCTTCAGGGTTGTGGTACCTTGGTTGTGGCCAAAATGAGAAAAGAGGAAGTCAAGAAATAATAAGTATAAGAAAGTCTTACAACACAAATAATTTGGAGAGCCTCCCCTATGTTCCCTGAGTCCCCAGCACATCAACCTCCAACTTAATTCCATATGACTTGTTTTTAAGTAGTAATTTAATTTTGAGTGGATGCTATATTTGTGGCAGAAAAAACAGAGCAAAAAAAATCTGCCTTTCCCTTTATATGTGACTGTGTGTTGAAGACGTTCTACTTTCTTCCTCAGTAAGAGCTGGCGGAGTTAAAAGTCTTTCTAAAGTAAGATTCTGCTTTGGTTTGGTTGGTTCAGTGTGCACTTAAACTGATGCATTAAAGCCCACGGCAGGGAAATGAGTGGTAGGAAATAGGTCTTGTCTTCACCACATGGAATTTGTGTTTGCTCTGATGAAATAAGTAGTCTCTCAATGCAGTTGTTAAATTCCATGATTTAATTTTTCAGAAATCTTTTTTTATTATTATTTCGAGGTTGTAAGTTTATATTTTCAAAGAAGAATTTTGATCATCTTTCACTGAAATAAATTCCTTTAGAAAAATAGTGTTTATTCTAGGTCAGTCCAAAGATCCAGATAGTCCAATTTCCTGACAGTGAATTTGTCTTTTGTTTTTGAACATATGTGCAATGCAAGTCATAGCATATAGTCCTGTGGGAAGGCATTCTATAACCTATCATGTAGTATTTATTTTGAAGCCTCCCTTAGCGTGATACCTCTTAGCTCCTCTGTTTCAAGAGCTGTTGTTTTTTGTCTGTATCAGCCAGAACTGTGTAGGTCTCTGTTGTGTTTTTGCTTGGATTCTTTTGTGAACTGTAGTCCTAATCTGCTTCCCTGTGTCATGCAAGAAACTATTCCATAGTTAAACAGAACAAAATTTTAGTAGTAAATTGAAAAAGCTTTTAAATTTTAATGTTTCCATTCCTAACCTTAATGGAAAGTGTTCTCTGGAATTATACTTTGTCTTAACTGCTGCCTGTTTTTTGGGGGCTTCTTGTGTATGAGCTTGCTGGAACAGATTGAGGTCATAATCCCGTAGTTTAAAATCCCCTAGTTTTGAAAACATAGTGTTTCTCCCCACTGTTAATTATGAGATGCATAGGGCAAATCCTCATCTTTTTTGTTTACTTGCTCCTGCTGTCTTATTAGGCCTCTCTCCCCTGCATTCTCATTCCGTCTCTGTCGCAAGTAATTGGGATAACGATGCAGAGATGAAACTGTTCTACTGCTGTGAAATTTTATGGCTGTTCACTTTTTTTTTTTTGCAAAGGGAGTCCTGAGGAATTTGTGAGGCACGGTCGTAAAATGTAACTGGAAGATTCAGCCAAACCTGATTTGGATTCAATCTGTGCTTGCAGATAGCTGAGGCTGTTGCTACCATGACATCAAGTGAAGCTGATCGGGGCAGTTCCTTGATTCTTGACTAGATTTGTATACCTGTAGATTTGAAGCCCTGAAACCGTTTACCAAATGCCATATTCAGCTCCTGTAACGGAATTCTCAATGGCTTTTATTTAAGAGGAAATTGTTGTTTCTGGTGTTCGTACAGCTATGATTATTAGAAAGTGGGATAAAATACTGTTTATGCTCTCATGCCTTATACAGGGCATTAGGACCCAGGTGTATTTACGTATGCTTTACAATGTATTCTTTTTGTTTTAAAAAGTTAAATACTTCTCATATCAAATTGTAAAGATATTTGAAAACAACCAGAGTTATCAGTGAATTCACTTGTTTTAAGTAGCATCTGATAGTGTAATAGTCATTGTTTTTTTCATATTTCCAAAATTAAATTTGTAATAGGAAATTTTGAAAGGCTGTTTTTCTAGTAAAAAACTGTAACTGTTTCTCATGGCCAATCCCTTAATTTGCTCTTTATTTTTACTAAGTACATTGTACTAACAAAGTAATGGGTAGATCTTGTAGATGTGATTAAAAAAAAAAGTCTCTTTGGTCATCTTTGAGGACGGGCAACCTAATAGCCATTTTCAAATACCTTAAGTTTAACTGAATATATATATATATATATATATATATATTGTTTAATCTTCTTGATTGGGGAAGATTTTTTTGTTTTCTTTCGTTGTTTGTATTTTCAAATTAGTTGTTTTTTGTAGTAAAATTTACTCTTATGAATCATTATCTTTTTTTTTTTTTTTTTTTTTTTTTTTTTTTTTTTTTTTTTTTTTTTTAACCTCATGCACTAGCATCCTTCTTGCTTTTCTGCTGAGCCATTTGATCCCATGAAAATATCTGTTGTCCTGTGACCAAAGTGCTCTGCTGCAGGGCTATGGAATGAGTAATGAAAAATACCATGGGTAATTTTTCTTTTTCTGAAGTTGAGTCAGCCCTTTCAGAAGCGGTGCAGTTTGAAGTGTATCCAGTGCTGTATCATGGGCTCTTGGGCAGTTTTTTTGCTGAGACTCTCATGATTCTGAGCGTGTTGCTGGTGGGGAGGAGGAGACAGGTGGATAGAGGAAGGAAACTGGGGATTGAGGGTGCTTACGATGTCCTTCCATATCATGTTGGAGGCTATTGGTGCCGCAGATGTGCTTTACAGGTAGTGCACAGAGGACGGAGAACTCTTCCAGAGATGGAAAAATAGCTGAATTAGAATCTTTTCCTTTTCCTTTTCCTTTTCCTTTTCCTTTTCCTTTTCCTTTTCCTTTTCCTTTTCCTTTTCCTTTTCCTTT
>JAWLRI010000837.1:611286-630971 GCA_034781795.1 Crypturellus tataupa | reverse complement strand
CCTTTTCCTTTTCCTTTTCCTTTTCCTTTTCCTTTTCCTTTTCCTTTTCCTTTTCCTTTTCCTTTTCCTTTTCCCCTTGTTTCAGGAGATTAACCCTTTATTATGAAACCAAATTAGATCTCTAAAATTTGGTTCTGTGGTTACCTTCTTAATCACCTAGTGGTTTGTTTTGACTTAATTAGAGATCCATTAGTGAAAAATCAATATCAATATGGTTAATGGAACTGGCATATTTGAATCTGGGGCTCTTAACTTTGACATTTTATTCTTAGAGCTATATTACTATTTTTAACCTAGGTTTCTCTCTTGTAGTCTGTTTTTGCATTAGCTATGCAAATTACTGTACTGCTATTTGTAAAAATTGTGCTGAGCAATTTGTTATATTTGATATAAAGCATATCTTTAAATTTCTAATGGAATATATATGATTTCAGATCAACTTCAGACCTAAAAAGTGTCAAGTTCATTATTTTGAGGTTTTTGCATTGAGTGTCTATCTCCTGGATTTTCTTGACTTGGTTACAAGACAGCTGCCTTGTTAAGATCAATGTTTTTATTCTTGGTGTACTTTCTGTTCCAAACACATTGTTGTGGTTAAAAAAGAAGAGGGGAGGGAGGGGAAAAAAAAAGAAGAAGAAGAAGAAACCTTTTATTACCAGTTTCATGACTTTTTTGGCAAAGAACTCTCATCCTGTCCATTTTTATCCACCCTAGCATTTCAAGCCAAAAGTTAGTAACTGCAATGAGTGATAGTTCTTCTTACAGATATAACTATATCATTTGAAACTTAGTTTCAACATATATGGTATTGTCCCCAGAAGTCCTACTACTGTTTTAAAAAATAGATCTATCTCTGTTTTGCATCTTTTAGAAGACTCTCCATTTGTAATGTGTGAGTCTGAGGAATGAATTTGGAAAACCTGAGTAATAGATTTGTAAGCTGTAGTCAAAGCTTCAGAAAGTAAAGCTTTAAAAAGTAGCTTCTGGGTACCAGAAAGGAGCAGGCTAAGCAGTGTATTCTTACAGCAGTGTAATGAAAAGCTGCTTTTAATAACAAAATGGTTTAAAAACCTTGTCCCTAATTGTGTGCTCCGAGTACCTCGCCTCAAGCTCCTGTTTGTTCTGTCTGCATCAGTGATGTTACAACTGAGCACGACTAAGGAAACTGCAGGGAATGTTTGTTAGGACTGATCCCCAAAAGAAACAGTGCTGAGCCCTGTCGGGCAACGTTCCCATTCGCTGAGACCAGTTGGTGTCTGTGCAGAAGAGTGTTTGTTGCCACTGGGTGCTCTGCACCCACTACCTCTAGTGTCTTCTGCATGGTTCTTCACCTATGGATTACAGTGACAGTTACTCTGCTGGCTGCTAATGTGGCCTTTGCTTTGCTGTTTCTTGGGGCAGAGTGATTAAATAAAATTGAAAGCAAAAATTGAAGGACCTCCACAACAACTCAATTTACAACTACTTTCTAATGAGAAAGAAATCTTCCATTGTGTTTAAGATAGCAGTTCTTAACATTTATTTAAATATTTTTGCAATGCTTCCAAAAATGTAATTTTTTTTGTTAGAGATTGGCTTGAGACTTGTATCAAAAGGAATTTACCTGGCTACTGGGATCCATTCAAATATATGAAACTGTACTTTAACATTTGTTTTCAAAATGAGCTATTTGAAATGTTTTATAAATAATAAAATATCAAGCATATGTGCATTAGATATATTTTTGTCAAGGTAGTGAACCTCCAAAATGGAAATTCATAAGAACAGTGTGCCAAGACACAGCAAAGTCAGTTAGGCACCCAGATACCAATAAATTTGGTGCATTTTGTTTAGAATCTATACTTCCCACCTTTTTAGGGGCACGTCTTTTCTGTTCTTATTTGCAGCTATTTCAGATGAATATATTCCCCTGCTTTCCATGGAGCATGATGAGCCATTATCTACTTTGCCTCTTTCAAAGGCTGCTGGTGCGCTGCAGCCTTCTCTGCCTGCTTGCTCTTACATGAGATTTGCTTGTTAATCACATTCTTCCTGGATTTGAATTTTTTGATTCAAAAATGTTTTTGCTACTGAAACACATTTTCCTAATGATCTCTTTGTAATGGTGACTGTTTCTTCATGGATCCCGCTTCAACATTGTGTTGCAGGTGGAAGGTGTTTTTGTTTATTACTTTACTTGAAGTCACATGGGATAATAGTCAGGGTTTGCATACAAATTTAATCCAAGAGAGAGTTAACATACCTCATGTTTTACGGCATATTAATTTATTTGTAGCTACTGGAATCAGTAGACATGGCTCTTGCCATTGTTTTTAAGCCATTTTAGCAGACGTTTGAGTGTTTCAGTCATGGTACTGTCTTTGTAAAAGACAGATATTGAGGTCATGTTTGCCAGCTAAATATGCTGAAACAGCTGCCTGACCTAAAGCATCAGTGTCTACGGTTAAAGGAGAATGCCATGGGATAATCCACGTCTCAGATGGATTAACTTTCTGAAATAAAAAGCTCTATTAGCAACATGAGGTATGTACTTGTTGGACTTGGCCCTTTGAAAGTATCCTGTGGTATCAGAGTGCAGAGATTTGCCTAGGGCAGATTTAAAGAGTAGCAGTAGCGATGTGCCAAACTCTTCTACTATATTAAATAAATAAAAAGCCCTTATGCCAATGGGTTCATGAATATATGATACTATCACTGAAACCAGAGGCTGGGGAAAAAAGTGTTGTGGGAGTTGTGAATCAACGAATGGGCAACACATCAGAAAATATATCTATTTTAGTGGAGATGGATGGAAGAGGAAAAAGAATAAAGAGAAATAAGATGCATACACTTGTATGTAGTGTAAAGGATTTGGAGTGCACAAGAGTCCAAAGGCAAGAAAGAAGAGAGGAGAGGAAAGGAAGACTCATCTTAAGGAAGGATTAATATTCCTGATAACATGGAAGAAGTGAGAAGTGATGAAAACTACAGGAGGAGACTGAAAAGAATCTTAAGTAGAATACCTGTAAAAACATAGGACTAGAGTAAGGATAATCCCAAAATTTAGGAAGAGAAGGAGAAAAAAGAGAAAGAGAGAGGAAAAAGAAGAGATAAGTGAGGAAAGAACTGTTGAACACTACATTTCCTTTATTTTGACTGGACAAGAAAATGCTATCTTCAACCATTTGCTGGATGGGTCCAAAGACTTGGCATTCAATTTTAATTTCCTAGGTTTGCAATTTTAGTATAACGTGATTCTGACAAATGATGGGAGAGTTCTCTTGATATTTGTCACTTGTTAAAGGTGTTTTCTGGGCTACTTTCACTTGCTTTCAGTAACTTGGTGAGCGAGTTGGGGGGGGTCAATGATGGATTGATATTTCTGTGACCTCTTCCAGTGCTGCCAAGGTGGACAGTTCTTCACAGTTGAGTACTCTTCAGTCTCAGCTGAGGAAGTCTCTGGATTTTTAGCAGTGCTAATCTGTTTGTAGGCAGCCTGTTTGCTCCACCCTGTAAAATACTGCTGTTCTGGACTCCTCTTTCGCTTTCTCCCTGGAGTCCTGTGTGGGCAGCTCATTGCAGCCCATCCGAGGCCTCTGGCTGCTGGCTGTGCTGCTCTGCACTACCACCTTGGCTGGAAGTGAGATGAGTGCAAATGAAGGAAATAACTCCTGTTTAAACAGGAGTTTAAAGAGAAGTAAATGGCCTGTTGTAATGGAAGGATGGTTTGTCCCAATCTTTCATTGGGTATTTGCATTTAAAAGAAAAAAATACGTTTGAAATATAATCCTAATGTGTGTATATATATGTTCTCTAATATATTTGGATGTTTTAACATTTTAGAACTATGTCCGTATTTGTGCAACCAAGTGCATGTTACACCTTGATCTTTACATATTTAAATTTTTGTTTTATTTCAGAATATCTTTATTCCTTTTGTAGTCTTTGTTGTTTATGGTAACTAGATTTAGTGGAACAGAGAAAAACATAAAGCAGGTCCTTGGGAAATTAGATTGGTGCATCTGTTTCAGTGTATTTTATCATTTGAAAGTATGGTTTCAATGCTGTTAGAAATATGGTAATTTGGTGTCATTTTGATATCATCTAGTAAATCTGTAAAACATGGAGTTGAAAATGTTTATAATATCAAATGGAAAATTACTTTGTAATTTCTAGAATAAATTAAAGTTCAATAATTTATATTTATGAGTTGCATATGTGCGTGTATGTTAATATAAATATATATATGCATATATAGAGACTTTTACCTGCTTAATAGCCATCTAACAACTTGGTTGAAGGAATAAAGTGTTTTTTTGTGTGCATGTGTTGATGGCAAAGTTTAAAAAAAAAAACACTACTTAGGGGATGGAGTGTTCTTACTTCTGTTTTTAGAAACATTTCTTTTTGCAGCAAGCATTTTCGGAAGGCAGTTTCAACATAAATACTAAAAGCTGCATCGGCGGGGCCCCACGTAATTTATACGGGTGCAGTCAGCTGGCTGTCAAAGAGGTTGGAGTTGATGACCACATATGGGATTTTCAGGTTTCCTGTATATGCACATCCTTTGTACCATTTATGAAAGATACTCAAGTGCTTTTTCACATTGGTCTAAGAAAAGTTTAAATGGCGAAGCTAGGAAGATTTTTTTTTTTTTTTTCCTCTCTCTGACTTTTTTTAGGCGGCAGAAAGTTCTGGAGCTCTTTTGTCACTGGTGTCCCCCATACGTGCCAGAGCTTGGGACTGGGGGAGGCCTGGTCTGCCTTTCCCCTTTTTCCTAACTCCTGGGCACAGATGGCTTCTTTTTCCCATTCCTGGCTGCTCTGAGGACGCTTGGGCTGCGGCAGCAGAGCCGGCGTGAGGTGCCTCTCGCGCTGGAGCACGTCCGAGATGAGACACCACAGCCCTCGTGGCTGCAGCACCGCGCGCAGCCGCCTCCAGACGTTTTCCGTGCTAGTCCTCCTCCTCCTGCTGCTCCGCTCTCGGGAGACCCAGGCTGCTCGTGTAGGGTGAGATGGTTGCAAGGAACTTCTACTGGCATAAAAGCGAGGACTGTGATGAGGAAGAGCTGGCTCTGTCCTCTTCTTAACAGGATATGGGAGTGAGTGTCCAAGCAGTAGCCTAGCCAGGTAAAATGTGTAAAGATGAAATATTAATTCATTTTGCTGGAGGAAGTTTGTGCTTGTGTGTGTGAAAATAGCCTCAGTATCTACAGTCTTACTCTTAGTCAATTTTTAAGCTAAGGATTGAATCAAAACTAGATACCTTTATAGGTTAAATGGTGTTGTAAAGATTAGGTCACAATAAAAATGTTCAATTTCTCTGGATATCAATAAGTGTAAATTAAATAGGGAAAAAACATAGGGTGTTTTACTCAACTTGAACTAAGACTTGACTTTACTGAGTAGATTGATTAAAGATTTATTTTGTTAGAACTGTGATCAACGTATGGATGGAAACTGCATGGATTATTTACATTTACACAGCTTCCTGAGAAATTACGTTCTATTTTGTCTGTATGTTTTCTGTTCTTTTGGGATTTTTTTATAGCTTTAAGTTTTTCATTTTGTTTTTTCTTCTTTATTTCCTATTAACTAATAGTTAAGTAGTAAGTAAATGTTGCAATGCAAAGTTGAAGTAAATAAGGAGTGTTAGATTTTGGAGAGAAGACAAAGCAGGTATGTTTGGTATAAAATTCAAAAAAATAAGAGAAGGCAGTCCTGAGGAATAGTACTAGGTGGCTTTGCCTCTCTGTAATAGCTTTATAAAAACAAAGTAGAAAAGCAGTTTTTCTGCTCAGTTGTTGAGAGTACAAAAATGTGTGTGAAGTGAAATATTTGGTATAAGTCATAGAAATAACAAGATGGAGAACTCATTATTATCTTGGGGCTAAGGTGTTGGGTATCCAGCTCAGGACACACTGGCATCAAAGTGATTAACAGTTTCGATGGCTAACTTCTGCCGAGTTCAATGTAAGAACAAAGCAAGAAAATCAGTTGATTGTTTTTCATTAATTACATCATATTGGGCTTTTTTAGCACTTGAATATCTACCCTGCTTTATTTGTGCTCTGTAATTTTTTAATAGTCTATAGAAGTAATAAACAAAAAGGTGAAATAGTTATAGCACCCTGAATTCTAAAAGGTGGCAAGGAAGCAAAGAATTTTATAAATCTATTAAAGTAATGTGTCTGTCTCCTATTACTTGTAACTTGACATTTTGTAAAATTACAGCTAAATATTCCTCAAGATCATATAATTATTAGTATTCTTATTTTAAAAGTAAGAGTCTGAAACAAGATGTGTCACATGTACCTACATAAAGCTGCAATTGAAATAGCTTGATGAGATTTAATTTACCTACTTAGAATGGCAGGATTTGCATAAGGTCACCCCGGGTATTGGTGTTAGAGGTAGGTATTACCTTACTAGACCAGCAGTGAAAAATACTCTCAAACAAAAGAAGGAAAAGAAGTTAGGAAAGCATATTCTCTGTATGCTCATAGCCAAGGAGATTGATTCTCAGAGTCCTGAGAACTACTGTATGATGTGTTTTTCTTCATTGTTAGTGTTAGCCTAGGTAAAATGTTAAATTATCCCAAATGACTGGCTTCTGGATTAAGAAGAACATAAAACGTTTGGCGCAAGAGGGTTTTGCAGTGGCCGTTTTCAGAGATTGAAAAAACAATTTTTTGAAATGCCATGTGAACCTAACAAAGACATAACCACTGTGTAACACTGGTACTTGGTGACTCTTCAGCACCAGCCTGGTATTTCTCCTGTGGGATCCTCGGTGTAGTGTGGTGCTGCAAAATCAGATTGGAAAAGCTCCAAGCAAAGCCTGAAACCTCCTCTTAGGTGGTAACTGGTGACAGATATGATCTTCGGGTGTTGTTCTCATTTGCTGATAAATGAGTACAACATCTGTTACTTAATGAATATCTTTAAAATAAACAAATAAAAATGAAGGGGAGGCAGAAACAAACACAAGGAGCTTGTTTGTGTTTCCTTCATTGACCTGCATGTTAACCCAGTGCACTTGCTTGTTAGATTATGTAGTGACACTTTGATTTTGAAGGAACACAAATATTAGGCACATGAATTTTTCTTCTCAAAGGGAATCATTGAATTGAACTCCTTATTTGAGCCATTACATTAATATATATATATATATATATATATATTTATCTTCTTGATACTGAACTCTTACCTTTGGACTTTGTCACTCCCAAATCAGAGATGAGCAATAAAACTGACATTTTTATTACAATTCCACTTATTATGATTCCACTAAAAATGGATATTCTCTTGAGGACCCATTGGCAATGGGACTGCAGGAGTCTCCTAGGATTGCAGAGGACCCGTTCCCTGTTGTGTAACTCAGGAGTTCGTGCCGCAGCACAGGACCTTTCTGTCTTTTGTGTTTTGTAGCTGTGCTGCTCTGCTGACCCTAGCAGGGTTCTGTACTTGTTGCATGGAAAAGTAACAAATAAGCAACACCAAAAGTTGCTCACCCAGTGTTGCTAAGGAATGCGAGCCTGAGAGCTTTAGTGCATAACCTCTTGTTTAAAACTGTCTTATACTGGAATAATGATGGTGTTACTTTTTGAATATGATCCTGAACAGATCTAAGAGCTGTAGATCATTGTATCTGAAATGTGTATGAGGAAGCTGACAGAAATTACAATGCAGGAGAGAAAGTGAAAAGGACAAATACATTCTTTTTTTTTTTTTTTTTCTCCTCTGGAAGGAGATCAGCACTGGAATTTGAAAAGGATCTAAAATGAGGTCTGGACTCTTAATATAAATCATTAAAACAAACAAAACAACAACAAACCCCAGACTAATAAGTTGTCAAAGTTTGCTGACGTTACAAGATAATTTGGGTAATTAAAAAAAAAAAAGGTGATAAAATGGTAGATCAGTTCAATGTAATTCAGGAAACATATGGAGAGATGGAATAATCCCAATTTTACCCACCTGTGGTCCTTAAATTGATTGTTTCCAGTCAGAGAATGAAATCTTGTAGTTGAAATAGATTAATGAAATGTTAGTTCAATGCTCCATCACAGAAAGAGAACTTTTAGGAATCATTTAGGAAAGGGATAGAGAAGAAAGGAGTAGAATCGCACAGCACTGTTTCCTGGCAGTTTTGTGTGCTGTTCTGTGCTATCCCCTTACCACCCGCTCGGAAAGCATATTATTCTTTCCATCATCCTTTTTGACTTGTGCAGCAAAGACGATCAAAGGATGATGGAATGACTTCTGCGTGGGGAACTGCTTATGTATATTTACCATGCATGGGAAGGAAAGACAACTAAAGGAAAATAGAGTACAGGGCTGCTGAAATAATGATGTGGAGAATTAAATAGACTTGCTGTTTCTTCTAGTGCAAGTAGGAGTTTTCACATTAAACAAGCAAGTAAGAAACATTCCAAAGAAAATGAGTTGCTTTTCAACATAATGTACAGTCAAGTTGTAAAACAACTTGCCGTGGGCTTTTGTAGCCCAGGCTATTAAAAATATGCTTGCATTATATGCAAACATATCCACATTGGATTCAAGAAGTCTCTGAACAAAATACTGGAGGCTGGAAGGAGGTGGGGGGAAGGAATTGAGCCGAGGTTTCTATGGTTATCCTATACTTATAGTCTTTCCTGTTAATAACAGATATTTATCTAGATAGCTTTTTTTCTTTATCTGACCTAGTACTGCTATTTTTTTGAACTTTTTCAGTATGAAGATTCTTTATTTGAGCCTCAGGCTCTAATTAAAACTCTAATTAAATTCCTCTCATGAGGAAGAGGTGAGAAGGAAAGGAGCTGTAATGGTTTATGTTCCTATTTTCCTACAGTGGTAATATTAATGTACAGTCCTCCTGTAGACCTGTGCAAATACCTGCTGAGCCTGGTGATTTGAAATTTCTTCCAATGCTTTATCTCATATGGCTGTATATCCATAAGACTTGTTTGAGTTTGTAGTTTGCTATTCTGTTACTATCCTGATCCTGTTCTCCTCTGGAACACCACACTTGCTGCATGACGGCTCGGCAGCTCTTCAGGTTCTTAACCCCTTATTTTCCATATAGGAACTAGAGGAAGCCAAAATGACCTGCTAGAGCACAAGTTTGCTTCTAACTCCACCCTGGCGCAGGAGATGAGGTTTTAAGCTTTTCTTAACTGAGCACTCTCTCACAGGCCTATCTAATCAGATAAACCACCTCTCTATAAATACTATTCCTCTTTCTGAACTGGGTCAAATTAGAGGAAGCTAACCAGACCGGTTAAGTTTCCTTTATTCCATTCCGTTATTGACCTGAATAGGGCCCTGAACTAGAAGAACTTAATTGCAAGTGTCCTTGAACTGAAGAAAAGTTCTGCTTTGTGGCTTGCTCCCTGTCCAAGGAGGCAAGTCTGTGCATGACTAGGGTTGTTGGGGGCTTGCTAAGAAACCGTTTGGTTGTTAGGTAAAGTTGGAGACAAACTTTGGTGTGAGATTGGGAAGATTTTTGATCATTCTTGGCTGCCTCCTATTTGTGTGCTTCTAAAGAAGTAAATTGTCATGTGCAGCCCTGAAAAAGGTTTTGAAGTTTTTAAGCTTAATAGTAGCAAAAGAAAATGCTACAATTATTTGAAAGTTATTTAATATTTTTAACCTTTTTGTTTCTTTTTATACTGAACTGATGATTTTTGACTTGTTAATTGAAAAGTGCCAAGTAGGTCTGTCTGAAGCACTTTTTTTTTTTTTTTTTTTTTTTTTTTTTTACCATAACTAATAAATACTCTGCAGAATAATTCAAAGTGAGCAGGGAAAACTCCGCCTTCCCCCCCCCCCCCCCAACAAGAAGCCATTTGAGGGGAATTTAATTTTGAAAATGTGAATATCTGACTTCTATAGAACCTAAATAAAAAGTCATTAACTTCTAAAGTAAAGATTTAGCAGACAAAGTAAATATTACGCGTAATATTTTAGTAAGTATGCAGGTGACTTCCACTAGTTCATGGGCCTGTATGATTTTTAGGTATCACTTTGAAACAAAAGATGCTTTTTTTTGTAATTCCTGAGCATATCCCAAAAAAACTAATTGGATTTAATTCATATGCTTGCCATATTTGTTTAGAGAAGTTTGCTTAAAAGGATTTTACAAGTTTACTGTTAGAATAAGAGAATTTTTGTGGGCTCTTTTTAATCAGATCTAAGGGTACATGCTGCTGATCGAACTCCTTTGTACAGCTATTTCATTCTCCACTGTCTAAATTTCCGAGGGTTTTGTGGCGTGTGGGGCCACCGTGGTTCAGTGCAGCAAGAAGCTGCTTATTGACCACGTATTATTGGTGAGGCTTAATTGCTCAGCAACGAGAATTTTAAGCTTACTGGCCATAGTTTCTGTTATATACCGGAACACAGCATTATGTAACTGTCAGTGTTGTTCAGTTGTTGCGTTGTTGTATTATGTAGTACCTGGCTAATTGGCCATGAAACTTTATAGATACACCAGAATATTTTTCAGTTCCCTGATGATGTGCAAGTTAGTGCAAGTATTTTTGCTATTTTTGGAACTATTCTGACTCTTTGCATTGAATTTAGGTAGAATGTGTGATGTGATTGTAAATCTAAATTGTTTTCTTAAAATAGGAATCTTTTATTTTTTGTTTATTTCTTTATTTTTTTCTAGCATCTCGGCATCAGGTGCAGTCCCAGAGCAACCAGCAGTTTGCAGGTGCTGTGGTAGAGGTCCATGCTGTCTTTCACTGACAAAGGACAATTTATTTCAGCATCTGCAAATATCTCCAACACCGTCCAGGCTTTATAGGCCACTGTGTGAAGTGCAAAAGCATCATTTGGGATGGCTGTGGGGTGTCTCATGGAGGGTCCCCTATGCACGTTTACATGGCAATGATGGATAAAAGTACAGCAAGGCAGTGATAGCAAGTGCCTTCATCTACCTTACTGTTTTGTACTGGGAGAACTATCTCCTCAGCTTTTTCATAAATGCTGCTGTTCAGCAGTATCTTTGCCTCCTCTTCTCTCTTCCATTTTGGGTTTCTTGCTGAAAATGTGGCATTGGATTTCTATGGTTTTTGTTTGTTTTCTGGGCATCCATTAATATATCAGGACTGTTTGCAGACTACTCCGAGGCAGCAATGTTAAATGCTGTGATTAATAAAGTTGTTACCATGGACCTTTCCCTAGCAGCATAGAGGGATGCCTTTATGGGAGGAGGAGGGAAGGCACCTGCCTTACTAAAAGATTTTATCATTTCTAGCTTGTAATGCCACCTCATTTAATGAGGGAATGAAAATGAGTCCTAATTCTTTTAACGAACCCCATGCAGGAAATGCATCCAGTTTCTCCGAGGGTCTTGCGTAGTGCACGCAACAGCAATATGATAAACACAGCTGATGAGAGCAGTTTCAGTCTCACAGAGAACATTCCTCTGATGGCAATTCCATGCTTCATAAATTTGCCAAATGTGGTAGGCTTTGAGCTGTAAGTGATTATTTCTTCTGCACTATTATTAGAAAGATCATTCATGATGTTTATCACCTGAATAACTTATTTCAAGCTCAGACAATCTCAACAATATTTCCAGTCATGGCCAGCAGAGAGATGCTCTGTTGCACCAGCTACATTTTTTTGTTTTTCTTGTACAGAATGGGTAGGAGTGTTAACTCCTGGACGAGTCCTTAAATTCCACATTTGGCACAAAAGATTTCATGATTGCTCACTCGATCTGTCAGTATGCTACAGTTTCACAGCAGAGGTAGATGCTGTGATGTCTTTTATGGACGTTACTGCGTATATTGAACCTCATTCAGAGTAATGTTTTTTTTTCCCCCCATTTTTTAAAACTATTTTTAAAAATTCTTTCAACTTTGGAACATTTTATATATATATATATATATAGAGAGAGAGAGAGAGATAAAAATATAATATGAGTAGGATAAATATTAATTTGCTGTACTTTGAACGACCAGGTTATTTGCTCAGTAATCATCAGGTAACTAATTGCAAATCCTCGTCTTCATGCTTCTTTAGACAAGAAGTCACAGGACATATAAGAACCCTGAGCAAGACCTGAGAATATAAATGATATTTCTGTTTAATTTATCTATATGCTGAAGAAGTGAAAAAGAAATGCTGACTGTCAAACAGTTGCAAAAGAACTGCTTTTTTGTGACAGTGTTTGTGCTAAAATAGACTCCTCTTAAATTCTGTGTTGACACTTACAGATCACCATAAATTATTCTGCAAAAGTGGCAGAATCCTTGGTGATTATTTTTAAAGCTGTTTTAAGACCTAATACAAATATATATCCTGTATCTCTGGAAATGCATATCCTGATTTGGGCTGTTTGCCTTACTTAAGCCTTACCTTAACTAAAACCTGAAAGTATTAAAAAAAAGAAAAAGCTGTAAGCTAGTGTAGCCCATCTCTTGATTCTTCTTGTTCAGTATCTTTTTCTGCAACAAATACTTGCAGTGATTTTATTTTATAAAGGTAGAACCCTTGTAATCCTGATCCCTTGCGCAAAGTGGGGGATTCGAGTCAATATCCCGGGATATGGTACATGTGGGTTCAAGTTAATATCCTGGGACGTGATGCGTGTGGGTGATGGCTGTGTGTTGTTACGCTAGCAGTACAAAGTGCAGCATTTCTAACGCGGATCTAAGCACAGTGTGAGGAGGTGACTTAATTCTGAGCAGGTGAAAAGAGACTTTCATTTGCCCAGATGGCACATAGAGAAAATAGGTTAATCCCTGTTTTGTGTGCAGACCAAGTACATACTTATTAGCAGATTTCTTTTCCATGGAAATTTCAGTCTGGTTGCAGTAGAGCTCTTTTCCACAGCTGTTCCAGTATTTCCCTTTTCCTAAGGATCTTGCATAATGTCCAGATCTTCGTGATCATGGAGCTCTTGAATGCCATGATGTATCTTCTCTTGATGTGATCTTTCATAATGTGCATCAGGTCCTGTGCTTTCCATGTTGTTTATTCCCCCACAGACATTCTGTTGAGAGCTATCAGAGAAAAGAGTTGAATACAACTTGTAGAAAAATAAGTCCTTCCCTCCTGGTATAGAGAAGGGAAGATTATTGAAGATAAACAAGCATAAAAGTTCTGTTCTGCTCCCTTAAGTATTTACGTCTCCTTTGACTTAATAGTTTTAGAATATTCCGGAGAAAGCAATTCCTTTATACAGGAATATAGGGCAACTTTATATAGCGCGACATGAATTCTCTTTCATTTATGTGAGTTACTCTACTGTTGAAAAGATAGAGCCAGAAAGTCTTTAAAAGTAAAGGTGTCTGATCAGCCTGTTCCCAGAGCTATGGTGGGATATAAAGTAGAAACATCGTTTTGAACCAGATGAAATCATCTTTCGTGAGCTGCTCTAGAAGGACAAGTAAGAATGCGTATGTTCAACTCAGAGGAAGTGTGTTCTCTTTCCACAGATTATTGCTGCTTCTGGCTTGTTAGAGGGAAAAATAAATTAAGAAATAAGTTTCATAATATATTTTTTTAATAAAAAAAGACATCTTGTATTAATTTGATTCTTGTAAGGTCTTGTTTTGTCAGCATTTTGTTGTCCATCTGCTATGAAATTTAAGAATAATGCTGCAGGTTCAAGTATCTAGAATGGTCTAATTTGTTCATTTATTTACTTACTACAGTAGTATCCTCTTTTATGCTTTGTTTTGGTCAGCAACCTGCCTATTTAAGCATATATTGTGAAATGACTACAGATTCCACGCGGAGAATAAGATAGCTGTTTTAAATGATTTAAGTGGCTTTAGGTGGTTAAGAAGAGTTCACACTAACATTCTAATGGTTTAAAGAGTAAATATTTCAAGGTCAAATTAAGTGGTATTTTGAGTTTTTAATAGACTTCAAAAGTAGGAAAATTATATCTAATAAAAGAAAAACTTCTGTTTTAAAATATTTTTAAATTTGATTTATATTTGTGCCTTATATGTGTGCCTTATATGCCTTATATGATTTTTATCTTCCAGGGTACAGAGTGCAAAAGTAAGAAAAGGCAGATAGTCTTTTCAGGAAAAAGGATTACTTTTTCTGTTGCATACAAGCTGGAGGCTTCTCTATCCAAAAACAACTGTTGGTGAAGTTGTTTTGAGTTTTTTATTCCTTTACTCATCATGAAATGTCTGTGTCTCTTATAATATATCATAAGCATCTCACTTGAGGATTATAACGCATCTGCCTATGAAATTTCATTTCACAGCTTTTCATCCTTAGCAGAATTGGATTAAAAATGCAGATATAATAAACATAAAACTTTACTCTTTCTTGTATTCTAAGATGATACTTTTCCCTCCTTTCTGAGAGTGTTTTGACTTCACTTTTCAAGTTGATTATTTAATTAGCTAGAAATTATAGATTTCATAAAGACACAAAATCTTAAAGAGCAAGCAGAATTTTACACATTATAGATATATATGTGTACACACACATATGTAAAAATTGTAGTATATTGTGAAATATTAATTCTAGATGCATTTTACTGAATTCAGAAGTTATAGTGTCTTTTCATGTGGACCACACCAGATATGATAGTCAGTTAAACTTTTAGACTACTTTTCCTTTCCAGACTCTCTCTTCTATAGCTTAATTTTTTTTACTCTCATGGCTGATTACAGAAATAAATTGAAGTTCTTAGAGTAGTTAGATTAGGTGGATGAAGAGAGGCAAATGACTATGAAATTACTAATCAGACTGCAGAAGAATATAAGTGAAGTAAGTAAATTTATCACATCTGTTTTCCTCCTGATCAATTCAACTCTTGTATTTTATAATACCTGAATTTGAATCTCTTTTTTTTTATTAAAAAAGAAAAGTCCAGATCAAATAATTATTACAAAGTTTGTAGCAAGTGTATTTTTCAGGAATTTGGAACTGAAAGTAGAAATTTTGCCCTGAAGGGAATGCTATCATTTTGTTCCAGTGTTGAACTGAAGACTTAGTGACAGATTTTTATCACTACTGGAAGGCCTTATCCTACCAGAGGAAAAAAATAGCTGAAGAACAGGTCAAAACTGTCCCTATACTGGTTAGGGAATAAAATAAAGCTGAAAAGAATTAGATATGAATGGAGAAAAATGTTTAATTATTCAAAAACGGATCCATAATTCTTATTAGATGAGAATAGGTAGATTATTTATAATTTAAAGTTACTGGAAAACTTTTAGACATTATACTAATGTAGATCTTAAATATTTTCCTGAGCATTACATATTTTTATAGGAATTTCAAAAGTACTCAAAGTTGGGCTTCCTAACTCGCTATATATTCTTTAAATACAATTTTATTTACTATATAGAAACATAATTAGCATGTTTTCTTGAAGTATATTGAGTACAATTTCCATTGTGATACCAAAACATGATGCATTTGATCCCTTTAGCTGCATCCTGTTACCTTCATAGCATCTTGCAGTATTTTAGCAAGATGTCCACATAAGCCATGTGTGAGTAGTCTCCATAGTAATTAATTTTCCCTTGCTAAGGATTTTGAACGTAAATATTGTACACTGTAGTCTATTTTTTAAGGATGGGAATATTTAAAACTTCAAGATTACTATTTTGATACTACCATAGTTCTGAACATCAGATTTTTCCTCAGGTGAAAACTTAAAAACATAATATGTATAAAGTTGCTAATACATTTGAAATTAATACGCTATTGAGCATGTTGTATCCTTACAGCTTCAAAACATCACCTCAGTTTTCTAGCTTCTAGCTCTGCTTTGCTTGGTTAACACGGACTCCGTTCAAGAGCAGGTGTGTGGACGGCAGCTGGTGATGTGCGTGTGAGCCCTGGGTGTTTGCCAAACGAGGCAGGTACTGCTGGAGAGCCTGTGGGGATGTTTGAGTAGAGTTTGGTGATGAGCAAGGAAGAGCTTCGGCACAGGTTTGGTGGGGCTGCTGATTCAGGGCTAGGGCCTAGTTGCTCACTGTGCAGATGGTGTCCGTGCAGTCCTCCAGGTAGCCCTGGCAGGTGCATTCCCAGCAGGAGTTCCTCCACTCCGGTTATTTTGTCAGCAGAGCGGGAAGAAGAGCTTAAGGAAGTAGGAAAAGGAGAGCAGCACTGTCAGCCAAGAGCAGCCTGTTGCTTTGTATAATCCCAGCAATTTGCCACAGTCCCCACTGGTCAGCCACCACCCTTCATCCTGATGTTATTCAAGCGATTGCAATCGGCTTCAACATCGGTATCATCTTGAAATCCCTGCTCTTCTCTGCCAGAGCTTCCTCCCCAGCCCGTAACCATTTCTGGAATTGCCATGAGCTTTGAATGCCCGCAGGTGGCATCCTGGGGATTACAGAAGCCTGAGGAGGCGTGAGGCTGGGTGGAAGAAAGGAGGCATTTGGATGCTGGGGTGAGGAGATTCCAGGTCTGGTGAGGTTTGCAATGCCCTGTGCTGTGCAAACACCTTATCCACAATTTATGACTTTGTTGCCAGAAATAGTCCTGTTTTAATAGCAAGGAAATGCATTCGTGTGTCTCTGTTTACATAGTGTGAATTAGTTTACTTTGTTAATGGCTTTTTCCTAAAGCTAGAAATGACATCCACTTTCTCTATATCTGTCCGATGGTAAACTAGCAACCCCATATCTTCGTTTGCGAAGCCCAGCCATGATGATGAAACTAGCAATATGGAACAGCTGAATTCATTCAGAAGAGTTTAAAAGGCAAAATTTCAAGGTTAGATTGCATACAGTAAATGAGGCTGAAATATAGGAAAAAAATGCTCTGTTCTGATGATATGCCTAGGTAACTTTTTAACCAAGTACATTTCCAGGAAGTAGCCCATGTGCACTAGGAAGTAGTATAAGTACTCCTCTTTAAAAAGTGAAAAAACCCTCTCACCTTTTATCTTTTCTGTTTCCTCTTTACTTTGAAATTAGAAATCTTCCCCAAATTAAGTTGAATATTTTGGGATAGGCTGATTTTCTTGAATTTATTCTAAAGGAAAAGCTGAAATTCTCCCAGTGTAAGCAACGATGTGATAATTACTCAGTTTATTTATAGAAAGGAAGGGGTGGATTGGGTGTGTGCAGGAGGATGTAAGTGACATTTTTCCTTTCTTTTTCTGTTCCCTACTACAGGCCTATTTCAACTGATAGAGGGGAAGGGAAATCTCATGGTGGAGTTGATTTATATCACTTTTTTTTTTTCAATGACAATTCATGGGGCTTTCATGTTTGTTTATTGATAGAGGTGAAAAAAAAAACATGGAATGAGCTCAGGTATAATAATTTTGTGGCAGGATTATATAGAGTAATCTTAAAATAGAGTTAATTTCTAGCTGTTATAGCCTTTTCCATAAGCTGCAACCTAAACATAACACAGCACTGGCATTTGTCTTTTGAATCGGATCCTGTGATCCCAAATTGATATGCACACACAGCAAATCAGGAAAGCTTTCTGTTAAAATGTACCAGGAAAAAGCACGGTATTAAAAAGTGTGTGTAATAGTGCCATCTGCTGACCCCTGTCATCATATAACTAAGTTGTGTGCGAGGGTACTGGAAAAGGCGTGCACAGAAGGTGGAACTGAAGTCGGCTGACCCAAACCTAGAAATGTGCCAAATTTGATAAGGTGTTAATACACTCTGAGCTTACCATAAGATAATGAAAATCAGACCAAATAAAATGAGAAAAAAAATGGACGATCACAAGTTGATAAGAATTTGACTAGCAATATTTTGGCTTTTTTGTTGACAAATGGTGAAGTGTCACAGTAAATTTAGGTCAATCTAACACTTTCCTCCTGCTGAAAAATGTTTTTACTTCTTCCTTGCAGTGAATTTAATGCATTTGCAGTTGTGTGGGGAGAGAGATGCATCAGGAAACTAATCCCTAATGAAAGGGAATAGGAGTGTATGTCTGGAAACGAGTGCCCCAGACTGTGATAAGACTGTGTGTACCTGTCTCAGTGTATTCTTAGACTGTCTCCAGTTGGTCTTCAAATTGATCTTGAATGTTGGACTTCAAATGATTCTCCTATTACCTTTCTCCTCCTTTACTTCTGAGCAACTTGCTTTCAAATGTTCTTTGTAGTATGCCTGTTCTTAGAGGAACTTCATGATCTTACAAATAGTTATATAGAAATGCACAAATGTATCAGTTGAGATGTAGAGAAAAATACAGGCTTTGATCTTACTCGGGTCCTGAAACTCCTGTTAATCTCAGAAGAAGTCTTGAAAACTGAGTAAACAACTAGGAAGAAAGATAACTTCAGGCATATGTGTATTTATTTGGAAGGATTGAGCAATTGCAGAGGCAGTGTTCCATATTAGGTAAAATGTTTGTATTGGCAGTACTTCTGTGTACATACAGTAGCAATAAAAGGTTATAGCTGTGCAGTATTTCACATGATAGAGGAGCTTTAGAGAGAGGTCAGTGTACTAGCTGAAGTTGTGCCTGCTTTGTATTGCACTACAGTAAAACAACGAAGCAAAACCTGTAGAGTGCTGTGCTGCTACGTCTAGCAGCAAGGAGGAAGAAAACTGCTGGTCTTAATTGTAAGGAACTGCCTTGAAAAAGTCATTGGGAGAGATTCACTCCAGCATATCACAACAAATTCCACAGACTCATTTTGCATAAGAAACCCTGGAGGGCTTCCAGAACACAGGTGATGGTAGAAGAATGCACGGGATGTAGTAGGAATACCAGGTGAGGCTCAGACGTGGTTTAAAGACACTTTTAAATTCAATACCTACAGGTAAGCTACCCATCTAAGCACTTAGTTGTGACAATGAACATCTAGGCAGTGTGGATGGTGACATGGAGAGAGCCCCTGATAGAGCCACACGGGTGTCTGTCTGCTGTGAGGACACAACCACCAGCTACGGGATGTCGTGGAGGGGAGCCAGAGTATGGGCTGTCAGGTAACTGCCTCGTCTGTCCTGAAATTTCGTAGCTTTTTCCTCAGCAAAAAGGATATCATTTCACAAGTATTGCAGGTCAGCTGATGCTTTTCAACACAATTCTCCAATTTGGAGAAACTGATACTTCAGTGTCCAGCTGGCTATTTACTTAAGAGCCCTATTTTAAAATTTCTTCTACTTGGTGGGCCTGAATTCTGGTTCAGGGTTCTGTATTTACCCCTCCAAATGCCTGTACCTCTGTCTTTTGTTTTCGTGGTGAGATCATAGATCTCTTTTTTGCTTTTACTATAAATACATACTTTAGGCACATGTTTTTCATAGTCAGCAGATGAAATTGGTCCCCTAATACTCTGTTCTCCCATCTTATTTGGCAGTTTATGCTCTCATTTGCATCTTTCTATTCCTCTAAATGTTCTTTTCTGTTTGGCTCTGTTGTTGGTAAATTGATTTGCAGTTAGGTGTATTTTTATTTGTTTTCTCTCTTGTCCTAAGTGCTACTTTATTACCATTTTAACCTCTGTTACCATCAGCTCTCAAGTGTTAAATTACATTGTTGAAACTTTACTGTTCAATTCAAATGTCTTTCAGATATTCAGCCAGGTTTTGCACTATTTTGTGTTCTTTTTTTTTTTTTATGTCTTTTCTGTGAGCTTTTTGTCTTTTTCAGCAATCATTCAGTGATGATTCTTAGTGCACATCTGTCCAGCTGTCATGCTACCATTAATAAACTGGATTATTTTTTAATTGGCTTGGTCTCTTTTTCACTGTACTCTATACAAAATAGGAAATTTTGATC
>JAWLRI010000837.1:595868-611186 GCA_034781795.1 Crypturellus tataupa | reverse complement strand
TCTCCCATCTTATTTGGCAGTTTATGCTCTCATTTGCATCTTTCTATTCCTCTAAATGTTCTTTTCTGTTTGGCTCTTTTGTTGGTAAATTGATTTGCAGTTAGGTGTATTTTTATTTGTTTTCTCTCTTGCCCTAAGTGCTACTTTATTACCATTTTAACCTCTGTTACCATCAGCTCTGAAGTGTTAAATTACATTGTTGAAACTTTACTGTTCAATTCAAATGTCTTTCAGATGTTCAGCCAGGTTTTGCACTATTTTGTGTTCTTTTTTTTTTATGTCTTTTCTGTGAGTTTAGTTTGAATTTTCTTTTTCAGAAATCATTCAGTGATGATTCTTAGTGCACATCTGTCCAGCTGTCATGCTACTATTAATAAACTGGATTATTTTTTAATTGGCTTGGTCTCTTTTTCACTGTACTCTATACAAAATAGGAAATTTTGATCAGAAAATCAAAAATGAGAGAGTACTTTTTGTTTAAGTACAGTGATACTTTTCTAGCTTGCAAAACATTTCTCAAGGTAACTTCTGATCTCTTCTGTAGGCCAAATGATGATTAAAAATTCTTTAATCATGCTCATGCAGTTAAAAAAAATCCCTCAACATATATTTGACTTACATGGGAGTTGTTAATAGAACCTTTAGGTTCTATTAACCGTGGAAGGTTTAATATAATTGTTATAGGATAGGAATAATACAGAAACTTAAAAAAAAAAAAGTTATAATTACTTCAGGTTTAGGGGCTTTGATTTTGGGAATTAATAACCTCAAACTTTTTTAAAAAAGATATGTTGGCTTGCGCACCCAGTAGATGTGTTCGTAAATAGACTAAAACTTTGTAAGTCTTCTTGGTATAGAGGACAACTCTCCTTGTTTTTGAGCGGGGGGAATTGAGGTATGTTTGCAGTGCTTCCTGAAATAATTATTTGTTATTTGCTTTGTAGTCTGTGGTTGACAGTGCAATGGCCTGTTGTACTGGTATTACTGCCTCTTTTTTCAGTTTTGCCTCTCTGTGTGCTTCATTTTTTAATATAATTTCTTATTGTTGCTAAGGGAATCTGAGACTTTAGCTCTTGTTATTTTACTGTCTTATGTTGAGTTTATGTGCATGTAACACAGTTGGTATTCTAGATTATTTTTTCTTAACAGTGAATTTCTAGGTGTTATAACTGAGTTTTACTTGGATCTCTGAGTAACTCAGAACTCAGTTTACTGAGTTCCTGAGTATAAGCAGGAAACTAGAGCTTGAGTGAGATGCTTAATTTTATTCAATTTAAAGATTTATTTGGTTCTGGAATTTAGTCTTAAAGACTACTAATGCATTTAGTTTTATAGATTTGCATTATGAATTATAGACTGTAAAATGGTAAATTCTGACACTGTTTGTGCTTTTTTAATATCACCTGAGATCAGATCATCTTGAGGGAATTGCATCAGAATCCTGGGGGATTTCACAGCTGCTCGACTTCAGCAGTGGAGTAGCCTCCCTGCCTTTACATCTCTGTGTTTGCTTGTTCTGTTATGTATAATTTGGTGTTGTAAAACTTGACTCTCAGTGCCAAATTAAAGGAAGATAGTGATTAAAGAAAAAAAATATAATTTTCTTTTCTTTCTTTCTTTTTCTTATTATTTCTATAATGTAGATACTCACCATCAAAACTACCCTGTGGTTCTAGGCCTAAACTGTCTTGCCTGTCTGACACATGTGATGGAGTTGGAAGTTGTTCAGTACAGTGGAGATGTGAGAGGTTGTTTGCACATTTCAGAACTCTAAAATTAAATGTATTAACTATCAGTGCTTGAACTGTTTATAATTTTAGCATTTTTATTGGATGATCTGGCCCACTCTGAGATGCATGTAGCATCTGCTGCTAAAGTACAGAACTTAATTTGACTTTTCCAACTGTTCTTTCCTGTGATATTGGAAAAAAAGTCCAGATATTTATCAAGCTCTTGTATTTGAAAATGCAACTGTTTAAATCTTAGGCTTGTCCATCCTAATTAGTGAAGTTAGACTCCTATTCCATTGTTTATGTAGAAGGCCAATTATTTTTATCTATACAGGAGCTTCTTATTAAGGTTCTGTAAGACTATAAATACAAATTTTTTTGTGTGCAGGACAGTCAGATGGGTAGTTTTTATAGGAGAAAAGCGAGGCGGAGGGGGGAAATTCTCACCAACAGTGTCAGCTAAGCAAAGGCATTTTCAATATCTGGAATCTCAAAGAAAAGATGATATTACAGTTTCTCTTTCAATATTGAGACTGTACGGAAGTCAAATGAAATACAGAAAAAAAAGCAGAACCTCAAAAAGCTGTTTAATATAAACATTTATTAAACAGTTTCTAAAATGAAGTTATTGTAAAGCATCAAATTTGTAAAGAATTTGTAAAATATTGTAAAGAATCAAAATGATTTATGTCTAGGCATTAAAATTTTTTTTTGTCTTTAAAAAGTGCTTCTCTTTGCAGATCTTACAAAAATTTTCGTGAAAAAAATTGTATATTTACTAATGCATGGCTGTTTCTCCATAAATAGTTTTGTTTTCTGTGAAAATCTGTCAAACTGTTACATAAAAATTATTCTTGCAGCATCAAGATGCTAAGAACGTGCTTGGAAAAGTAGTCGCCAGCCCGGCCAGCTGGGCCTGCAGAGAGGGAGCTGTTGTCTCGCCCTGACTGCCTTAGAGCAGGGCCACTTGGAACGCAGAGGACTCTGAAACACGAGGCCTTGGGGGCACGAGAGGCTCCTCTGGTAATGCCTCGTAAGTGTAAGGGGAACACTGGAAACAGGTGGAAAAGCTTTGAGTAATTACAAGCAATGAATTCCCAGATTTGGGAATTGCCATGTTAAAAGATAAAAAAGCACATAGATTTAAAAAAATCAAAAAAAAAAATCAAGTTTGTGTCCGTTTTGCCATTAATTTTTTTCATAGTGGACATGTTATAGCAACAGTTGAAGGTAAAACGAGACATTTTGTGCTTCAAGACCTTTGGTATGTAGGATCTGTATATGCAGTGTTGAATTATGCTTTGCAGTGCTGTATGGAATGCATGTAAGTTGACTATACAGTAATTTATTAATTCCTAGCAAATACCCTTTTCCTAAGACATTTGTGTTGTAGACAGATTTTGTATCTCTAGAAACTATGTATAGCTTAGTAATCATATCAAATCTAACTAATCACACTAAATTTCCTTAAAAAAAAAAAGCAGACTCAAGTTACTTTGCCAACAGGGCTTCTTCCATTAGCAATCTAAAACATCTTTCAATGCACCGAGTGTTGACTTTGTGTCATTTCTCTAAGTAAAGCCGAGTGACCGTGTGTTGGTGACTCATAATACAGCTCTAGGCAGAGCTATAGAATTTGCTATAGTAAAAGCTAGGAAGACACAGTGCAACCTTTGCTTTCAGGTGTACTTTAGTGGGCAGGTCTCCACAAATGATCACTGTGTTCCTCCTACCCTTTTCTTTGTTTTGTATGTTAGTTAGCAATAGTGTACTCCACTGGAGTCATTATTTGCCTCTTTTTAGCAAAAGAAGACACCACTTCCCACAGAATATGTAAAGTGGCAAGTGCTGCAGAAGCAGAGCTCATTAGGAGCATCCCCATCTATTTTGAGTGCAAAATTCATTCAATTTTCTTTTCCTGCGTTTGTGACAGTTTGGGCTATGAAAATAATCTTCAAAGCAAGGAGATGGGAAGTCTGCTGTGCTCGACCTCTGCTTTGACCTTGAATGGCATTTTTGGAACAGTGTATTGATAGAGATTTTTTTTGCAAAAAAAACCCATTAAAAAAAAATTGAGTTAGGTGTTAATTAAAATACTCTGACTAACATGATAGTTTATCAGTACTACTGTACTTAAATATCTGTATGTGGAAAAATTAGTCTACTTTGCTAAATGAAATATTCTTTTAATCACTGGAGATTAGAACTGGATTTTGGAGCATTCTTCATTTTTGTAAATTTATTTGCTTTTGTTAAGGGAAGAAATAGTCAAAAGGAGCATTACTATACAAAGTAACTATCATCCTTACATGCTCCAAATAATTTAAGAGCTTGGTGGTGCTAAATGCTATATACGTTATAGCTACTTTCTCAAAGAAAAAGAATGAACAGCTGGTAAAAATGTAGGAGGGTCTTTAAATTATGTGGGAAGTCAGTGAGAAATCTGGCAAATAGAGTGCAGATTTTTTGACTCCTTGTTGCAGTTTCCTGCTTTGAACAACCAAGAAGTTAACTGTTTGCACGGGGAGGCATTGGGATCAACAAATGTATTTAACAAAACTTGCAGTGAGTGTATGGGAATACAATAATACACCCTTTAGATCCTAAATTTCTGGGATATATCTTTTGATTGACTAAAGGGCAATCATTGACTTTTCATTCAATATAGATCACGCCTAGAAAAATTTTAATAATTACTCTGGTGAACCTTGGAAAATTAGGCTATTTTGACAGATATCTCAAATCAGAAGTAAGACTTAGGGTAATGTAAGTTTGTGAATAAAATTGTACAGAATACTTGAAAATAACATGATGACTGAATGGTGAACAAGATCATATTGGAATTCTTACGTTTTCTTCAGTACCTTAAAAAAAAAAAAAAGAGGCAAGATTGGTAGATTCGTGGATATCAACACTGCTGAGATAGAATGTTGAGGAATTCCTTTTAAAAAGGCAATAAATAGTAGATTTATAAATAGGCAATAGCTGATAAAGGAGCAGTTAGAAAGCAATAAACTGAATATTAACATAAACAATTCTCATATGCTTTAATTTTATTTTTATCCATTTTTTATACATTGCTATTATTTAAATCAGGTATACTCAATAGTTACCTTGATTTCAGTGATTCTTCATTTGGTGCATCTTGCAAAAATTCTTCCCAGTTCAGGAAGTGAATCAAAGAAGAAAGCTATTCTAGTATTCATTAAGAATAGGATAGATATTAAAACATAAAAGTTTATAAACAAGATTTATAAGCAAATGTTGAACACAGAGAGCTAAACAGTATGCACAATGAATGAAAACATGAGAGGATGAAATAAGAAGAAAAAGTAGCAAACTGGAAAGGAAGAATTTGGAAAGATTGTTAAGCAGTTTGGCAGAATTAAATAGCTTTAAAACTGCATATTTGCAGCTGTGGTGGGCCAAGAGCTGTGGGATGCAGTGTGCTTTTCTTTAAAAAAAAAAATAATAATAAAAAAATAAATGCATGCTGGAATGCTTCTGTTTCTAAGTAGTGTTCAAGTTACCATATAAGAAAAGAAATAACAACAATAAGTTTTCAATCACATTTTTTTTTTTGCAACTGAGGAAAGAATTTTAAAATTCTAAAAGTAAATAGCTAGGTAGGTTTCTGCCAACTCCTCTTTTCTTTTTCACTGTCTCTTGTCAGTGTCCTGATATTTGAGCATAAGTTCTTTGAAAATGGGCACCATATCAGTTTCTCTCTCTAATAAAATACACGCACATATATATATATATATTTATATATATTTATATATATATATTTTTTTCTTCCTTAGTATGAGCAGAGGTCCTCTACGTTAGTTTTTCTCTGGTAGCCTTCAAAACTTGTTTTGTTTTCTGTATGTAGGGCAAATGTGTTTTGCAGGACAGGACATAAAACTGTCAAATCAGCATATCAGGCTGATCTCTCACCTCTCATCAGATGAGAGGTGACTAGATTTGAAGTGTATAAGGACTTCCTTGCCATAAAATTTCTTGGTGTGGAAGGCTTCCTAGTAAAAAGGAACATAAGATAAGAACAGGTGGCCAAAAGTCAGGAAAGATGCACATTTTAATATGTGCAATGAAAAGTCATTTTGACATTTTACCATGGAGAATGAGTGTAGTAGCCATCTCTTTTTAGGACACATCTTTAAATAAAGGGTTTGGATGTCATCAGTGACTTTAAGTACAGCCAAACTGTTCTTTTCTTGTTGTTGTTTTTTCCAGAAAGGCTTTCTAACTTGTCTAAATCTGAATAGAAAACCCAGAAAAAGACATTGTCTTTTTACAACCACATAATATATAGCATGTTATAGCAACAGGTTATATTTTAAGGTATAATATTTTAAGGTATTTTCTAGATAATGACACATTAGATGTTTTTTGAATAAACAATTGGAATTTTAAACAGGCACTGTTTGGCTGGCAGATTTTCAAAGACAGTCAGCATCGAGGCTTGAAATAAGTATTGTTTTGAATTTCAACTTCAGATGCTTAACCTAAAACCCTATTAAAAGGATTTTCTGAATGGTACATTATAACCCTCATGTAAGTGGTGGTCTGAGCATCCTCGTAGTTAGAGCCACAAACAGAACAGATGGTTTATATACCTATTTAGGATGCTCTAAGTATGCTGGCTTAATTCCCAAAAGGATGTCTTGATAAAAAATAAAATGTTGTCTTCTAAAATTACCTAAGGAAAAGCTGGCTCTCTGTATTTCCTAGTCTTTGTGCTTACAGGTTGTTAGAACTTGAAACTGAACACAGAAAAACTCTCATTCCACTGAGTATTTCCGTTCTGGTTGTGTGTTGGGTAATGTCCACTACTTTGTGCTCCCCACTCCTGTCTTTGTTGTTCCTGGCTTGGCTGTGAATTTGGGGATGGTTATGAACCATGTGGTGACCTACAGTGCTTTTTCTTGGTCTTCTATCTAATAAAGCAAAAACCATCGTGACAAATCGGGTAGAAAACTTGCCAGTGTTTCCTCTTGCATGCAGGAACCAGAGGAAACCGTGTTTACTGTCAATAGTCATCTTAATTTTCTTTCAGTCCAGAAATCCCTTACTTAGGCAAAGGGGTATGAAGCTAAATAAAGAGATGGAAGAACAATACCTTTTGCTCTGAAGGTGGAGGGCTTGATAGGAATTAACAGTAATCTCATTAGTGCTTTAGATGTGGAGAGCCAGCCTGGGAGCAAAGAGAGCTTTAATGTCTTCCCAAATTAATCTTACATAAAAGCAATGGGAATGTTACTATCATTCTACAAAATGTATCAAGCCAGTTAAGAGCTTGATAATTTAATTATCAAATTTATGATCAAATGAAGTAAATTAAATGTAAAAGCACTTATTTGATATTATTTTAAATGTTTTCTCGACATAAAGATTGATGTGGCAGAAACCCCTAAAACTGGAAGGAATAACCAACCATAGTTGCAGTTCTTAATTGCATGAAGTTTGCTAATTTCATTAGAATTAATATTTAACTATAGTGACAGAAGTGGTTAAATCTGCACTGCCATCTTTGAAGCATGCCATAAAGCATGAAGGATGATCTAGGTCCTCTTTTCATTGTCATAATAAAAGTACAAGGTGGAAGCTTTTTATAAGCATATTTTGTAATGGAAATTTCAGCAGCCTTTTGAATGAACAATTATGCCTTTGTTTCCATGGAGCTAGCACAAAAATAGCTCAGAAGCAACGGGATGGTGTGAAGAACAGAGTGATAGGGCTACTTTGGGGAACTTTCCACCTGATCTGGTCAAGGTGATTTCAATTAATTAACATGTTAGAAAAAGGTGAGCTGTTCAAGAGTAGCATTTAGGAAAGTATTGGTTTTAATGAAATTTTAATTGGTAATTGGCCACCCTTGCACCTACACTTCCTCATCTTCCCTTCCACCATGGGAACCTTTTCACTTTGTAGTGAAATACTTAGGAACTGCCTGGCTGCAGAGTAAACTTTACCTATAGTCTCTTACATGCAAGCATGAGGTATGGCACAAAGAGTGTGTTCTCTAAAATTAGCTGAAGAAAAGATGGCTCTTCAGATTACCTAGTCTGAGTTTACAGGTTATTACATCTTGAAACTGAAATCTCAAACCTGTGATGATTTGCTGTACGATATTACTAGTATTTTCCTGATGCAGGAAGGAGATTAGTAGAAGCTGATTTGTTGCTACTAAAACTACCTTGCATTTTTGTGCTGTGACAGATTAATGATTGGGAGTGTCATTTGTTTTGTGGTGATTAATGGCCTAGAAGGGATGTCTTGCTGAAACTTGTGTTTTACGGGGAACAGTCGTGTCTTTCTTTCCTTCGCCTCCCTCTTCTCCCTGCCAAGTGCTGCAACCTTGCGCCAGCCAAGGGTGCCCTATTGCACTTGGGAGACCCCTGAGCTTTCTGCAGCTGCTGCAGTTTTGCACATCCTCCCTGTGAGTCCTGTTCTGTAGCAGAGCAGTGTAAAGCTTTGCAACATTACTAATTCTGAACACGTACATTCAGAATTGTTATCTGTGATTTGATCTTATCGTTCATAGCCAGGTGTAAGGCTGCCAGGATTTGGACAGTCTTCCTGAAAGGAGTTCTACTGTGTAGAATGTTTAATTTCTTGTAATTTTATGTTAATTTGCTGTATAAGGAGCAGTGTTGTTTTTTATTCTTTGAAAAGTTGAAAATTAATTTTCTGTATGCTGATTTGAGTTTTGACCCCAAAAGTTTTATTGGCACTTTTTGCAAGATACATTGATGCAGACTGAGATGTTTTCAGATGGTAAAATTTGTTCCAGGTATTCTTATTTGCAGACAGCATGGTTCTAGATAGGTGTGAAAGCCCACTGACAAAGAATCGCTTGCATTTCCAAAGCATGCCCTCTCTTCCTGTGGGAGTGGTACTGTTTGTATCTCTTTAGGGTCAAAGTAACTCTCTTCTTTCTGTCATTGAAATCAGTTAGCATGATCCGTTTTTAAGACCCAACTCCTGAGTTTGTCTCTTCACTAGGACACAGTTGCAATGAAGCTATAGTCCAGGTTGAGGCACAACCTGTTACCAGAATTCCAGCCCCGGATGATCAGTCTTCTGAGATGTAGCAATTACTTCTGTCTTCTCTGTTTTAATGAGTGCTGTACTCTATTAACTGGGAGCGCTTTTTCTGTACAATATAAATTGGCAATGTAGAAAAGAGAAATTATTCGTTCATTTGTTCATAACATAGAATTTCAAATTCAAATGTATCCAAGTATTTTTATGTGAGACAAGTTTATGTAACACATTACTTAGATTAGCATATAGGACACAACCACAATATTTGTAATAAACTGAACTGTAATGTACCAGTGTTGAGAAATCCCGGTACACAGGAGAGCTTTGCCAGAAAGAGTGTGGGAGATGACTAGGGAGAAAACCCTTGGCCGGGAACGCTTCCTGTCTCAGGAAATTCCCAGTAGTCTGAAAAATCCTATAGGACTGAAAAAGATAGGCAGGAAAGGTAACAAATGAATGTGTATTAACAGAAAATTTGTTTCATTCATGGTGCAACTACTGGCAGACAGAATTTTCTTCAGATATTTCAAATCCTGACTGTGGAAAAAAAAAGGGATTTAAAGGAAGACTGCGATCGCTGTATGAGCTTGTAAAAATTATCTTTCTTATATGTAAAGAGAACAGATGAAAAATTACATGTTTGAAAAAACTTTTGCATGTGTACAATGTATAATTATTAAAGGGAGTTAAGCAATGACTATTAAAAGTAACAAAATGTTGGAAAGGGTGTGTTTGGGAGTGAAAAGAAAGGGGAGCTGAGAGGGAGCAGTGAGCTGGATGGAGATGGTGCTGGCAGAGGGGTTGTGCTGAGGTGATAGGAGGAGCTCCCTGGATTTATGGCAGATGAGGACTGCGAGGGGTAGGCAGATAATACTGGCTGGGATCAAGGAACCTGAAGTGGAAAATAAAGAAAGAAATGGAAAGACGGGGACCATTCAAAATGCTTTGCAACTTTTTTTTTCCCCTTTGTAATTCTGTTTAGCTAATTACTGTGGTAGATATATTTTCTTTTATTGTTTTTCCTGCTACATAAAAAACCTGAAATGCTCAGGATCTACAGAAACGTAGAATAATTTTTTCCCTTCCTCTAGATGTACTTCTATAACTTCTTTTAAGGAAAAATATTTAAATGTAAATTTATTGAAAGAGTTAAGACCTCTGAAGCTATGTTTTAAGGTGGAATATCACAAGCAGAAATAATGAAATTTTTCATTAGCTGATAATAGTCTACTTGGTCTATTTACACACAAAAAAAATATCTTGATTATGGAATATATGAGATATATGGAATATATAAGATAAAAGAGAGTTTGCTTTGTAACAAAAGTTGGAGGATTATTTATAAAGGTAACAATACTGAATAGCAAATACTTCCAGTTCACTTTGCTCAAAATGTTTTTGCTCCCTTTTAACCTTTTGCAAATTCAAGGTACCACTGGGACATTTAATAGATTTTGTCTGTTCTGCATCATTATTTTCAGTGTTTTTAGAGTCAACTGTAGCTGCAATTTTGTGTTTTCCTACAAAGGAGGAGAAATACCTGAGTCCATCCTTCTATGTAACAAGTGTTTCAAAGTCCCTTTCTCTGTTCTCATTACCATTTAATATTATGTCCTCTCAAAAACAAGTGGTCTCGAAGTGCCTTTAAGACTAGTCAAATGCCAAGAGCCTTGGACAAATTACTGGTAGTTCTGTTTATATGAGCTTCTCATTTCAATTAGCTGAGTGGAATGATTTTCATTGTTTTAATAAAGAAGGTCTATTAAACTCATTTGTGTTCTGATTTCTTTTCTGAGACTTGATTGAGAAATACAAATTAGGTATCTCCAAATACAATCATCATTTCAAATGAAAGATGAGTATGATTATTTTGAAATCAAAGTCTTCATAATAAGATATAGCTACCCAGAAAGCATGTAATTAAAAATGAGTTCTAAGTATATAAAATTATTTTCCTTAGAAGCTGCTTTAGGTTGGAGTCAGAGATAGTGTCCTTTTTATTACAAAGTTAAGAATTAACTTTTGCTGGAGTAGAGGTAAAAAAAAAATAGTGAATTATCAAGGAAAACCTTAAGTACACATTTGGAAAATTTATATAACCAAAAAGACTATTGTGATCCACAAATTATTTGAATTGAAATTATATGCTGTTAAAGCACACATCAACTAAACACAGTATAACTATGTATAGTTACCGAAGGAATAACTATACCTATATCTAAGAATTTTTTCTTTTAATGTAATGAGGAACATTTGACTTTACTCCATTGTGTAATGCTTTTGTTCTTGTAATTATTAGCACTTCAACTGCAGTTGTCTTTTAATCAAATGATACGTGATCTCTGTCGCCCAGATAACATGATGCCATAAAAAGAATGTGTCTAGTACAGATGGAGCTATCTGGTCTGATTAGCTCTGCAGATAGAGTGCCTGAAATTCAGAACACAGAAAAAAACGTTTTCAAAACTGGGCCTGCCTCTTAGAAAGTGCATCCCTCTAAGCTGCGGTCTGAATGGGATGAGCAAATCATGAACAAGCATCATACCAAAACACAGGAGAAGTTCAGCTTTCAACAGAGCTACAGCATTTTGTTATCTTTTAACCTTGTTTTTAGTGAGCACAATTCCCATTTTTTTTTAATGAGAAGTGATTCACTTTATATTTTTTGTTAAATTGTTGGAGATGAGAGATTATTATCTTAAATCCTTTTAGTGGCATTATTCTTGAAATGGCTGTACTTAGCCATCACACCTAAGTTATGATGGGAATGTGGGAGACCTCTGGTGTCAGAGAAAAATCTGTTGTTTAGCTTGCGTATTGTATTCATAATGTGTACCTATTTTCTAGATCAAGTATATGGTGCAACTAGCGCTTCTGGAAGCTTGTTAAGAAACAGATTTTCTGTGTGGTCGCAGAAGAGTAAAAAGGATTTCTAATTCTGTTCGTGTCTGCTACCTGGAGTTAACTCTGTCTTTTCACAGATGCCCTTATAAGTGCTACCATAATAATGAGTTGACAGTTCTGTGAAAGTTCATCTGGTTCTCACCAGAAATCATACAGAGGAATATTAGGAATTATTAATACAGGAGAGATGAGCTAAACAAAGCATTAATGTTATTGTGAAAATCTGCGATGTGCCCAAGTCTGGAGAAAGGAAGATTTTTCCTTGGTAGTGGAGGATTAGTGCAGGGTTCACCTAAGCGCCCCCTATTTGCAGAAGTCTCTAGGCCCTGATGGGATGGACACACGAGTGCTGAGGGAGCTGGAGCAGAGAAATTCCCATCTGGCTGCAAGGGTGCGACTGCTTCCTGCGAGGGCTGCCAGGGAGCTGGTGGAGTCTCTGTCCTTGAAGATGATCTGAAACCTTTTGGATGGAGGTCCTGGGCAGCATGGTCTAGGTGACCCTGCTGAGCCGACAGAATGATCTCCAAAGGCCCCTTCCAACCTCAACCGTTCTATGTTACCCTGAAGTCCTAATAGTAAATAACAAAAACAAAGGTCAGCACCACATGCTTAATATTAGACTAAATCACGTGTTTCCTTCCTGTTATATGAGATCTGAAGCTGATCCCGTTAATTATGGGAAAGCTTGAACAATTGGTGTAACAAGTTCCTTACAGCTGTACCCCGTGCTCACTGCTGAATCATCTCTTATGCTCAGTTGCCTGTATTTTGTCCTTAAAATTGTCTTTTGTGCTTAGAGTTGCATTATTGACTTCTCTCTTTACCACATAATTTTTGTCTTTGTTCTTGACTCTATTCTTGTCTACTGGTTAAAGAAAAGATTTTATTGAAGAACTTCATAATACAAAATAGCTGAAACACAATTAGGATGCATTTCTGGCTTTATAGAACAACTATAATTGCAATCTTTTCTAGGCCTCCTTTAGCAGTTGTGGGTTTAGTGCTTATGCCTACCCAAGAAGTCTTAAATCAATAATGATAGTTAAAACTCTGAAACACAAGCCTTAAAACACCGTTATCTTTTTCTGAATCATGACCTATTGTAAGAGAAGAGAATGAATATTGAATAAACTGGATCAGAAATCTAGTCTTAGAAACCCGAGTATTGGCTGCTGTCCTTGTGAACAATGAGAGTTTCTTGTGAGGACCATCAGCCGGAAATCTTTGACTTGGAGAGGTTTTAAGAATTTTTAAAACACGAGTCCTGGCTTTGACAGGTATCCTGCTCACTTCTTTTTTTTTTTTTTTTTTTTTCTGATCTTCACAATGTACATTCTCTTAGACTTCTAAAAAAAAAAAAGAGTGACTTTTCTTGAATTTTTCTTTTCTTTTTTTTTTTTTTTTTTTTTTTTTTTTTTTTTTTTTTACAAACCTCTGTACCTTATCAGTTTGGGTAGCCTGGAATTATACAACCATTGACATGGAGTCTTGCTATTAATATTCCTAACCGTTATGTCCTATAATTCTTTTGTGTTCATTGTCCCTATATCCTCCTGCTTTTTATCACATACCCTGGTGATACATAGGTGATCACATATAGTGCTGCAAGTGGTTGTATTTACTGAGGTATTCCTGATGCTTTTTGTGCAAACTAATTACATTTAGTAGCGTATTGTTAGCTATAAATTAAAACTGAACTATGGAAAAATGCACTTATCAAAAGAGCGAAGTAAGCTTTGAGGTGAAATCATGCTTGTTTATTCATTTGACTTGGTGCTTATCTGTAAAATATAGTTGACAGCCACTTCAGTCATTAGCAAGAATTAGCTGGGTTCTACAGGAAGTCTTTGTTAAAGCTCCATGAATACATTTCACTTAATTATAGATTATTTTTACTATTATTTGCTGGAATTTGCGTAAGAGCTTTTTAGGAGAAGGAATGCTGACTGGGACTTTCGTGTTAACTGGTGCCTCTCTGTTAGCCATTGGAGTCAGATGCAGGGAATTAAACAGAAGCACTTCCCATGTCCAGCATTGGGTTATAATCAGTAAAGAGATTGTATGGAAACAAGCAAGGATTTTCCACTGTGCCTCAACTCTTTGTTTTTCTCACATGCTATATCAATATAGGGTCTAATTTCTGGAAAAGGCTCTGGGTGGTATTTCATGCTTCTGGCATGTAATTGAAAATGGGAGGTTGTTGAAAGTGAGCTTCACATACTGGTGACTCGAGTTGCCAGTGGAATGTTTTATGCTTCTGATATCAGAAATATTACCAGATATCCCCAAATTATCTCTGCACATGAGAAGGGTGTTGAGAAGTATGGCTACATCTTTGTTTTTCCCCTTAAACTTCTCCCTTTTTATCAACATGGAGTGCAAGAGCCCTGCTGTCCACCCTGTGGGAGAACCAGGCCACTCGCTCCTGTGTTGTCCAAGATCGTGCGTCCTTAGCCGTGTGAGGCCTGCGCTGTTACTGTGTCATTGACCATTAATCTGAGCAGAATACCTTTGACGTGTTTATAAATCTGCTGGAAAAGTGTGCTATTATAACTTAATACATTGGAATTGCTCTTCTTTTAAATATTTCACAGCCATGATTTATAGTTCCCAGGTTTTTCAGTCTTAAAGCATTTTATGGCAAGAGGGAGAAATGTGAGTCCTATATAATGGCAATTAAGTATCCCAAGTAAGTCAAAATTGGAGAAAGATGTATGTGAGAATGGGCCACTGGAGGTTTTAAACTCAAATGTGTAGTACCCTAATCTTTATGAGAAAAATGCAAGTAATTCATTTTCCTACCAAACACGAGTGAAAGAATATCAACAGAAAGCAAGTTGGGTAGTGACAAGTGATGTTAAGAAAGGAAAATGAATTGCACAGAAATTTGATTGCAACATCAAAACTGTTCAAGCTAAATTTATTTTATGTTCAGATGCTTTAAAATAGAGATTAAATGATTTCTTGGTTAGCTGCACAGTATCTCATATAATCAAATTTGAGGAAAACGTAGTTAGAAAAAGGTCTTTCTCCACAGGCTCTTGAGAAGAATGCATGGTGGGAACAGGATCTTAGTTATGTTAAAACCACCAGCAGTGAAACCGGCTTTGCAAGGAAAGCCGAGTGTCCAACGATGCTGGTGAAGCTGGCAGGGGATGTGGAGTGGAACGAGGAGGCCCTGAGTCGAGTTGGGTCTCCCTGCTGTTTATCCCGCAAGAACCTGCAGAATTGGTGCAAAAAGAAAGAGTGGTCAGTGGCAGCAAACAGCAACTTCTTCACCTTTGCATCCCACCACCATATGGGAAAGGAGGAGGCAGTAGGACAGGCTGGGAGCTGCTGATTCCAGATTTACAGACCAAAAGTTTTATGCTCCCTTTTACAATGAAAAACAAAAATAACATGTCTCTGAGGTGCAGTACAGTATGGAAACATTATGCACCGTTGCTGTTGTTAAACATGTTTCAAATAGTGTGTGCTTGGCAGGCACACACTATATCCGTGATATGTAGAAGATACTGGGCTACTGGAACCTTTGTCCTGGTGGTTTATGGCTATTTAAAGGCTGAGGGAGCTGGGCCTGTTCAGCCTGGAGAAGAGAAGGCTGAGAGGGGATCTAATTAGTGTCTATAAGTAC
>JAWLRI010000837.1:580199-595768 GCA_034781795.1 Crypturellus tataupa | reverse complement strand
CAGAGAGGTTGTGGAATCTCCTTCTCTGGAGATCTTCAAGACCCGTTTGGATGCAGCCCTGTGCCACGTGCTCTAGGCGGCCCTGCATGTGCAGGAGGGTTGGATTGGATGACCTCTAGAGGTCCCTTCCAACCTTAGGCATTCTGTGATTCTATGATTCTATGAATCTGTTTTTGTGTATTCAGGTACAAAATATATCACAGTCCTCACAGTTAACTTCCTTTGCATGTGTTTTTTCTGGAATCATTAAGCTGTGTATCCCTGGTGGGCACGGGAGCCATTCCAGCATTTACTGTGAAAGGAAATCTGATGCTTTCAAAAGTAAAATTCAATTAAATGTATGGTTACGATGTATTCAAGGCATGGAATATTTCCGTGAGTTTAAAACAGCTGCTTTGACAAATACATTGGAATAGTAGAAAATATTACTGATGAAAACAGAAATCAAATGTTTTACTGGAGATTGCTGTCGACTAAAACTGTCTTTTACCTTTCAAAGGAAATAGTTTCCTTTGACCTACAGAAAGGTTTGTGAGTTTTGTTACCCAGTAAAAAAACAAAACAGCTACAATTCCTACTAATAGCTACTTCAAAGGACCTTAATGCTTAAATTTTACCAACTTTGAAACACAACTTAAGGACTTTTCAATCATTTCTTTTAAAAACTGAAATGCTACTATCTGCATAAACTGGTTATGCCTCACTTTTGGCTGTATATTAGTTATTGATTACCTGTAAATTAGATGAAAAACAATGCTTAGTTTTGAAAAGTTTTATGTTCCTTAGTTTTTCAGCTTTTTTGGTGTACTCTGATAACAATGTTAAACCTCTTCAAAGTTTGTTTGACAAAGGGAGTGTGTGTTATTCAAACTGCTTTTTGTGGGAGGGAGGAATTGTTAAGGCTGCAAATGGAGAGGAGTAAATAAAGAGAAATAATGTAAAAAGTAAGCAGAATTATTCAGCTTAGGTACAGTAGAACTTTTTCCAAAATATGAGAACAGAGAAAAATATACCATTCCAATAATTTTTTGACATTTTATGCTCTATTTATTTTCTGCAGGTCAGGTTTTTACATTTTATTGTTGCTAGTATGTTTGTTGTTATGCTAGTATGTTTGTATTACCCATTCTTTGTTTAACATAATGCAGTCATGCTTTTCCTTTAACAGAGACTATACCAAATGCTTATAAATCATATTCTCGTGTTTTGTTTTGATCATCTCACAGAATTCTTAGTGGCTTTGACACTTTTTTTAACCACAAATGAGGATGCTTTGACACTATTTGTGTCTTCAGGTTCATTTATAAAATCCTTTCTTTGCAGTATCCCCTACTTAGTAGCATTATTACCCCACTGTTCCATTTATTTCTTCTAAGATTGTCTGACATCTTTCCTGTCTCTTGTTCAGGTGATGGGTTTTCTAGCTTGGCAGCTATCATTTCATTTGAATCTGATCTTCAGAACATGTATCTGACAAATTTGGTTTTAAAAGAATTCTGGTTTACACAAATGTACTTAATTCTGGATGTTCATTAGCACATATTTTATTTCTTATTTCTAGACTAGAATGGAATGTACTTTAAATACACGTAGAGATTGTACTTTGAGGAGTATTTCATATTCATTCTAGCCAAAATGACACGGGAGACCTCAGCAGTTCTGTGTAGATGCAGAAGTTTGGAAAGAAATCAGTTTTTATCGCTTAGAATAACAAATTAGAGATTCTTACTGGGGGATTGGCCACAGTATTAAGAAAAATGGAGATTGAGGAATGTAGCCTGGAGGATGGTGATGGAAGTTAGGACAGGTTCTTAGAGCAACTTGCCATGGGAGTTGCTGGAAACAACCCCAGAGTGAGAAATGGCCTAATTTGCTTGTCAGTGCCGGTTCTATGCCACATGTGGGAAGCACCGTGTTTCACTGGAACTTTCTAGATTGTTTGCTTTAGAGCCTATTAAGTAGATTTTTCAGAAACAGCAGTGGTTGTTAGCTGTCTTGTTAGTGACTTAGAAACGCAATCTGAAAACTGGTTTGCTTCATCAGCTTTGCTGCGAAAGATGCAGAATTGTTAAGATGTGATGCACGACCTTTACAGAGTGAAAACAATAATTCAGGATACTTAATCACAGTGGAAGCGTAGTATTCACTGAATATTAAATTTTCAATTGAGGAATGAAAGATAAAACTGTTTGACAGCAAAGAAAGATTGCATTTAATACAATGTTATGAAAACAGTCTTGATATATGGATTATGAGCTACTGTAAGGATTTATTATTATTTCATATTGTGCTCTAGCAAAACTTTACTATAGATGTCTTCTACACGTATTAAAAACAAGTAACTTCATTGCAATATGATTTAATTTTTGTGTGTGTGGGTGGATGGGTAGAAGAGATTTCCTTTAAGGTAGCAGAAAGATGATCAGTACTGATTACTTAAGTTAGCAATATTGTTTCACAGAGTAAATCTTAAAAAAAATATGTACAGTGTTACTTGTAGGCAAACTGTTCTACTCTTGTAATAATTTCCTCTGATTCTCTTAATTTTTTTTTTTTTTTGAGACAGAGAGAACCAGATTTGTACCCAGTTAGAGAGATGTAAGTGCGTTTAGGAATTTTTGTAGTGGTGTACCGACATTTTTTATATGTCTTTGTTATTTAAAACCACTCTAGGGGTCAGTAATAGCAGATTGTAGAAACTGTCATTTTGTAAAACGAGGTAAGACTATAATCATGTTACATTACTCTGCATTTGCTAACTTTGAACTTTTCGCATGTGTTATCGTCTAACCACTTGCAAAAATCTTTTAAGCTCTTAAGAGCTGGCCTTTTAAAACTGTATTTAATGATTTTTTTCTCTTCAGCAAAATTTATCTTTTCATTAGTATTCAAACTTTTCAAGATCATTTGAATATGTTGGACATATATTGGACTTTTTATGGGCTCGTTATCCCAGTGCTTTATTGATAATCTCCCTTTGTTGTGAAGACTAATTATTCCTATCTTACTGCCTAGACAGAGTATTACAGAGTATTACTGTCTTTTACTCAGGAAGTGCTGCTCTGGAAAAGTTGTTAGACAGTGATGTTTGGTTTTTTGTTTTCTTTGGTTTGAATATACCTTATTTTTTACGTTTTAAAGCAGACAGGGTTGCTTTGTGTGTTACATGACGAACTCTAGTCATCAAAGCAGTGCTCATTTATATGTGTATTTTAACTTCATTGCTGTTCAGATTTTCCTTATCTTCTTTAGACTGCATTTCATGACAGCTGTTAATTCTTTCAATTTATGTTGGTTTTGGGGACAGCTTCTATTCACAAACAAACAAATGAACAAACAAAAAAACTTAAATTTCTGCCATAATTGCTAGTTTATCAGGGAAGTTAGTCTTAATGATAATCGAGATTATTTTTAGTAGTGTGAGTATGACTGAACAATCGTTTTATAGGTAATAAGCTATGTTTTCATCTTCAGAAATAACAATAAAAAAACATCCCACTGACAGGATATAGCTGTGCTGCTGCCAACTGGACAAGTAAAAAGGGAAAAGTCTATATTTCTAGCCCAGTAGAAAACCTTCTACTATAAATCCCTTTTTAGTAGCATTCATTCTATTTGTTGATAGACATTCAATGAGATATTTTATCTGTACAGTTATTTTAATAGTACTAACAGTATTCCTTAAGACTGTTAAAGAACTCTGTTTCATTGTTTTAACTGTTACATAATATTAATTTACATTAGTAAGTAGATATATTGTAAAGTGTTTTAATTTGTTGTGAATTATTTTAGTCTGTTTTAATGATCCCATGCTACTATATTAATTTATGTTAGGAAGAACTTTACAACGAATAGTGTTTGAGGAAAGTCTATATTTTTCAAACTGTATTCAGACTGAGATCTATTTTTTTTTCATTGTTTTTATGTCAATCTTTTATCAAAAATGGAGGGTAGGATTCATCTCACCTAATGCAGACAACTGAAAGCTGTATATCAAAATATGATATAGTCATGCCAGGTTTCCTACATTATCAATGGAGAGAAATAGGTGCTTCCAGGCGATGCTTCATTTTGTATTAGGATGAGCATCCAAGAGAAGTTAATCAAATGTCTTCCCAAGGTGCCTTTCTTCCCCCGCTGTGTCTTTAAAATAATCTTAGAGCGACTGGTCCAGGTAGAGAGATATCTGAAGTTAACTGAGATAACTGAAACTCGCCTAGCTGGTTAGATGGGCACAGCTGCTGCTGTTTCAGAAATAGAAACTCCTCCACTACTGTTTCTTGAAAAGTAGGGTGTTTTCCTGTCAAAAACTATTACCTGATTTTAAAAAACATGTATGTAGAAATATTCTGGGTTTATTCTATAACAGTTTGATTACTTTTGGTATACATAATGGGTACCAAATATGTAATATGTAGTTGCAATTTTTAAAATCAAATACTAATCATAATTAGCATAATAATTTTATTGGAAAAGAATTTAAATATCCCAGGGGAACTAAGGAGGTAGTCAGTTTACTTAGTATATTAGAATCTTCCATTTTAGAAGGTTTTAAATTGGCTCTTAGTGATTAATTGATAGAGGAAAAAGTGATTTGTACATGGATGAAAAGGAGTGTTGAAGTCAAAGCTAATCCTTGCTTAGTTGTATTAATTTCAGCTTAAATATAGGACGGGAAGAAAAAGACATAGTGTTTAGTTTGATGTAACTGTCAGAAAAGGGTTTGCATATTATTTCATACTGCTCCTTATTTTGCTTTTAATTTGAAAGCAGTGCAGACTACTTTTGAATAGGTTGTGGAATAGACTTTTATTAATAATAACCACTGAAATTACATACTTTCAAGAAAGACGAATTCACTGGATATATTTAATTTAAAATATCTTATTACATTTTTAATTATATACCTTCTTGAAACTGACAGAAAGAAATGTCTTAAAATTATTTTTGAATTAAGTTAATGTGTTCTTTAGCTTTTCAAAATTATGTCATGTATTTACAATTAAGTAATACCAGTGTATTCAGAATTGTCAAGGTTACTCAGTTTGAGTAGGATTGCAGAAAATTAGTCTTTGTTTCCTTCCAAACTGAAGGAGATTTCTGCTGTTAAAATGGGATTAATTTTAGATTAATTTTTAGGCAATTCAGTAAGTTCTTTTATACAAGCGATTGACTGAAATTGGTGAATATGAGTTCAGTGGCGTCAAGCAAAATTTGATATTGGCTATGTCTTTTACAAATTTTTTACTATTTTTTTTTCCTAAAATATGTCTAATAGTTCCGTTGTTTAATTGAACATCAGGACATGGGATAGCCTTTTGCAGGCAGCCTGGTTTAATCAACGCTGCTGCTAAATCACTCTTCAAATCGCTCTTCATTTGAATGCTGTGTTGTGTTCCCCGCCTTTGCAGCCACAACAGGCTGGCGTGGCCCCAGGGTGAACTGACCTGTGCTGTAGTTAAACACGTTTCTCTGTCGTTGCTTGGGTCCGGATCAGATCACTGATTCCTTTCCTGCAGATCACCACGCGGAGGATTGGGTAGTACAATGGAACGGGCATTAAAGTCTAGGAAACAAGCAGCTGGGGGCAAGTGTTGGCTTACGTGAAGTAAAAATATAGCTAAATTATTTTCAGTGTCTTTAATCTTCTGAGTAGGCAAATAAAACTTCAGGGAACTGTAGGATCAGACGGTTTTGAACTTTCCAGATTTTACAACTTTCTATGGGTCAGGCTATCGTTTTACTTGCTTTATGGTAAGAATTATTAAAAAAATGTAAAAAAATATTTTTAAAATGTAGTATTGGGCACTAAGACAAAATTGAAGGTAATATCTTTTCATATTAGCAGTTTTTTTTTTTAACAAGGTATGTTTTGCATAGCATGATTGTCACTTGGCCGTCTTTCCAGATCATAGGCACATCAGGCACAAAATATTCAGTGTTGCTCAAAAAGAAGGTGTAAAATACATGAACTATACGTTGCACATTATAATACTGTTTTTGTTCTCTCTTGTAGCTGGTTGGTGGAGAATTTGATCTTGAGATGAACTTTATAATCCAGGATGCAGAGAGCATCACTTGCATGTCGGAGCTTTTGGAGCACTGTGATGTAACCTGCCAAGCAGAGATCTGGAGCATGTTCACAGCCATTCTGCGGAAAAGTGTGCGGAATTTACAGACTAGCACAGAAGTTGGCTTAATTGAGCAGGTATTGCTGAAGATGAGTACTGTGGACGACATGATTGCAGGTATAAACTGCCAACTGATAATTCCAATAATTCCAACATTCTTGAACTACCTTTTTATGTATGTGTGTGATTATGGTAGTGTTTGGGGTGTTCGGTTTTTTAAATTAATATTTTGGTTAGTGTTAGCAAAATAGTGTTACTATTGAGTAACTTTTGAGTTACTTTTTATCATTTGCAGAAAAATGAAGAGAAAATATACTATTAGATTAAAATATATCTTGATGTTATTTAAAATAGTTACGTGAAAATATAGCACTACTCTAGTGATAAAATAAAGCAATTTTGAACATATCTGAGAAGAGCACTATTTTGCCTGTCAAACATCTCAGTTTTAAAGTGTATTAATTATTATAATTTATTCAGACATTAGAATTGTTATTATGATCCACTTTAAATATAATGCGCATCTGAGAGATGTGAGATATTGAACTGTGAACAAATATTTGATTCATACTCCAAAGTGCCACAAATCGATAGACTGACAAACCAACGATTTGTACCAAATATGTTTTGTTTCCAGGACATGTCAGTGTGTCAGAATAGTTTAAAGGGAAATGTATTCTTTTATTCCATATTGTATTTATTATATAGGACATTAGTTGATTAAGATCAACGTTTCTACCTTTGAGTTTATTGGGGTTTTACTCACGGAAATAATGTGCCTGTGTCACTAATCATATTATCAAATTTTTCAATTTGTGCTCCCTAAAGTAAATGTCTAGTTAATTACAGAAGGCAGAAATCAAAAGAATATAGGATTTGGCTTCCAGGAGCATTTGGGAATTGAAAAGCACTCTGATATTACAAATATTAGTATAATCAGACATAGTGCATTAATAAAGGAAATTAGTGGAGCCTCCAGCCTTTTTTTTTTTTTTTTTTTTTTTGAGTGATTACATGGTATTCAGGAAGGGACTTTCCATAGCAAAAGGATCAGTAAGTTTACTCTTGTGTATACTCTCATGGCTAAAGGATTAGAAATCTTTAATATCAATTCAAAAAATTGCAATTCTAATGGTATTTTAGTTCTGACCTAGTCAAACTACCTGTATAGTCTTCTCTATACTGTGAATGCGTATTTAGCAGAATGCCACTCTGCAGGATCTTTCTCTGAGAACTGCAAGTAGATAAGAATTTTTTTTCTTTCCCTGAAAATTTTAATAGAAAGGCAAGAAAATAGCCAAATAAGTAATTTTGATTTTAATTCTGATTTTTCCTAATGCGCAGGAAGTTAGTAGCAGCTCTTTTGAAAACAGCTGCTTTCTGCAGTAATCTGTCAGCAATCTGTTTTACATTTTTTTTTTTTTTTGTGATCTGTAAAATGCAGACACTTTAGTTTGTTTATTTGGAGAAAGTTGGTGGTTTTTTAGGCCATCTTTCTCGCTGTCTCCTGAAATGCTGTGAATAGAGCCTCGTAAGGTTCAAACAGTAGAAACGGGCATATTATCAGTCCTGTTCTGACAACACCGTTTCAGAAACAGACTAAGTCTGAAAAATTAGAGCTCTTTGAGCAGTCAGAGGGCTGTGATCTCGTTGCAGGTACAGAGACATGGTGGGATAAGGTGTGTGACTAGAATGCTAGCATGAATGGCTGCAGGTCCTTCTGGAAGGCCAGGGTTGGAAGGCAAGGAGGGGAAGTCACTCTTGGTGTGAGAGAGCAACCCGAGTGCACTGAGCTTTGCTTAGGGGAGCGTGACAGGTTCATACTAACGTGGGGGAAACTATTGTGGGTGTTTGCTACAGGCCACCTGATTAGGAAGAGGAAGTAGATGGGGCCTTCTGCAGACGGCTGGAAGTAGCCTCATGGTCGTAGACTGTGGTTCTCATGGTGGGTTTGTAATAACCCAAATATCTGCTGGAGAGACAGCACAGCAGGGCATAAGCAATCCAGGTGTTTCTTGGAGAGCATTGATGACAACTTTTTGATATAATTGATAGAGGAACCAACGAGGAGAGATGCATTGCTGCGCGTTGTACTTAGAAGGAAGGGCTAGTTGGAGATGGAAAGGCAAACTTGAGAGATGGAGATGGAGGCAAACTTGAGTACAGTAACCATGAGGTTTTGAAATTTAGGATCACAGCCCTTCAGGAGAGCAACGTTTGACCTCTTTGGGGGCTTGCTTGGACTTGGATTGTGTGTGATAGGGCTCTAGACGAAAAAGAGGTCCAAGAGAACTCATTAGTATTCAAAGATTACTTCTGCCAAGCTCAAGAACAGAGCGTAGCACGGAACAGATTACCTAAGTAATCCTGGTTACAGAGGCTGCAGAGAAGGCAGAGATACTGAATACCTTCTTTGCTTCAATCTTTACTGCTAAGACCAGTTCTCAGAAACCACAGGACCCTTGAGAGCAGAAAATCTGGAGAAAGGAAGATTCTTTCCTTGGTGGAGGGCATTTAAAGATCACTTAAGCAAACTTTATATACACAATCATACTTACCCACCCACTGGCTGAGTAGGTGAAGGATAGCAGTGGATGTTGTGCACCTTGACTTCAGGAAGACGTTTGACACTGTCTTCCCTAACGTCCCAGTAGGCAAGCTCAGAAAGTGCAGGCCGCAGAAGTGGACTGAGACCTGACTGAAAGGCAGAGCTCAGAGGGTTGTGCTTGGTCATGCAGAGTTTAGCTGGAGGCCTGTAGCTAGCGTTGTCCTCTAGGGGCCAATACTGGGTCCAGTATTGTTCAGCTTACTTGTCAGTGACCTGGATGAAGGGACGGAATGTACCCTCAGCATGTTTGCTGAGGATACAAAACAGGGATAAATGGCTGATGTGCCAGAGGGCTGTGCTGTTATTCAGAGAGACCCGTTCAGGCTGGAGAGATGGATAGAGAGAAACTAGATGAAGTTCAACAAAGGGGAATGCAAAGTCCTGCACCTGGGGAGGCTCAGGCCCTCGCTTTGGTACAGACTGGGGCCTGACCTGCTGGCAGGCACCTGTGAGTCCCGGTGCACAACAAGAGGACCACAAGCCAGGAGCCTGCCCTTGGGATGGAGGTGGTCAGTGATATCCTGGGTTGCATTATGAAGAGTGTTGCCAGCAGGCTGAGGGATGGGATCCTGCCCCTCTACTCAGCCCTGGTGAGGCCCCATTGAGAGTATTGCGGGCAGTTCTGGGCTCCCCAGTATAAGTAATGGAGCAAGACTGTTGAGAAGACTAAAGGGCTGGAGCATCTCTTCTGTGAGAGAGCTGGTCCTGTTCAGTCTGGAGAAGACTGAACCAGGGGTGTAAAGGCAACAGGCTCAGCCTCCATTGAGGATAAGAAGCAATGGACCCAATGTGAAATGTGGGAAGTGCCATATGGTTTTGAGGAAAATCGTTTTTCATAGGTGGGTAACAGAGTACTGGAACAGGTTAACCAGAGAAGTTGTAGAGTCTCCATCCTTGGAGATGTCCAGAAATTATCTGGACAGAGTCCTGGGTTCTGAGTGACACTAGATGGTCTCCAACAACCCCGCTCAACCTCAACCCTTGTTTGGTTAGCCTTTTTATTAACGGTTAAAGGCAACTACTAACATATTTTTGAAATGCTAAAATAACCAATCAGGTTAGATTTTTTTCTTCTTTTAGCAGCTGCACAGGATTTTCTCTGATGCGTTTAGTTACTACAGTTCTCATATCTCCAGATAAGGAGTAGTGAAGCAGCGCTTCTACTCCGAGGAATTCTTTGGGATAGTAAGAAATTCAAAACAATCTGAATGGCGAGTGAGGAAGTAACCTTAAATTATGCAAAGTGGATACCTCTCTCTCAAGTCCCATTTAATTTTCAGCAGTTCTGTTGTGGTGCTGTACGTAATTGTTCCAGAATTGCTGGAACTGAGTTCTTAAGCACTGAAATGGTAACGTTTGGGGCCATTCTCTCTATACTGGCTGTTAACAGCCATTTGTCTTTGAAATGGTTCTGTAAGAAAATGCTGCAAAATTATCACCTTTTCCTTTACCAGACCATGGAAGCTGATCAACTTTAGCCGCAGATTTATAATTCATGGCTTTATGACTATCTGTTACTAAAACACTAAGGAAGCATGAGGTAGTTTCCCTGTAGTTGTGTGGCCCATGCTCTTTAGTATGGCTTAGTTTCAAAGACAAATGACATACCATACATTTCGACATCTGCTCAGAGTTATTTGAGAGACAGGCAGCTTCTTTTACCATTCTACTTTCTCATTAAGTGATTGAATTAAGCATTGCTTCAAGGTTTCCTGTGAGTTTATCGAACATATATTAACTGCTTAATGTGAAAAATGTTCAATAGGTGCTAGTTACGTGAATAAAATTTGATACATTTTTAATAAATTAAAAATTAAAAAATAGTGGCTACTTTCTCCTTTCGGCTTTAATAATTCTAAATAATCTTGTTTAGAAAACAAGATTGTTGGCCACTTAAATACATGATATTACTTAATAATACAGAAAAAAAAAAAAAGCTTCTTTAAAAAAAATCTGAGAATTGTGATGTTTGCCCATTCATATTGATGAGTATATTAGTATGATACAAAAAAAAAAAACAGATAGGGATTGAGTCTTTTACAGGATATTTTTGTTATATAGAAATGAAAGTATCTAATAGAGTCCTCTTTAAGTTCTCCTTGTTACCTGTTGGGCTTCAATCTTTTATGTCTATTCTTTTACTCAGAGATATGTTTTTAGGAAGTTGGTGTTTATTTCTCTCCATTCATGTTTTATGCATTGTTGATAGATTACTATTTTTAATAGTGCAGTTATCAACATCTTAAGTGGAAATATAAATATTCCATGAAAACAGTCTTTAATTGTTAAATATCATAATGCAGTAGAAGGATGTAAGAAAGAAAAACATATGTTCAGTAATTTTAAAAATCTGTCAGTCATTTCTCTGACTGCAGTAACTTTGCTTTCATCACTTATTATAGGTTTTTTAAATGATATTCTATTTTTCACAGAAAAAAACGCTGCTTCTTCTACACAACTTTATTTAAAAGATGGAAAATTTGAAGTAGCTGGATTCAAAAGCAAGCTAGGACAAGCTAGAATAAGAATTGGGAAACTTTTAGGTAAAGATTAGAACTTATTCATGGTGTCTTCCATTTCTGAGTTCTTAGTGTTGCTGTCTTCAAGTTAGGATCATATACAGTGTGATCACATACAGTGTGATCTGCAACTGCTGTCATCTTCACATATCATGATAGAGAGTATACACTGTGGGAGACAGATCCTAGAATTCATTTACAGACAAGACGTTTTTATCTTTCTTTGCTTTATTTTGCTTTCCCTTAAGAAAAGGATTTGAAAAGGAACATGAGATAAACTCTTATATAGAATGTTTAGGGAAAGGAAATAAGCTATTACTTTCATATCTGAACATTTGGAATGTGTACAGATTCTATGGTGGAAATGTGTGGAGGTTGACCTGTTTTTTTTCTTTCTGTTTTTCATGACATGCATTTTCACCTACTGAACAAGTTGCTATGTCTCCTTTTAAAGATAATTCATTCATTGTGCATGTCTTTTCCTTATCAGGAATTGGTTTTATAATGGAATAAGTTAATAGATTTTGATGAATTTATTCAAAACACATAGCTGGGGACTTGAAAGGAAAACTTGCTTAATAGCAGAACATCAATGCAAAGGGCTCTGAAAGGATGGATATTCATGAACAGCATTTTTGTCAGCACCTTCAGTGATGAAGAAAAGCAGCCTGCAGTGCTGCGTTTACGTCTCCTAAAGCTCTGCGTAGGGCTGTGAAGTCATTCTTTGTGCATACGCACTGATTGTGACCAAGTCTTTATGAGCAAGGTTGCTGAATACTTAGGAACCCAGTGCCGTTAGAGCTTCAGAAGATACACTTTTATATGAAAACAGCACATTTAAAGCAGTGCCTAAATAGTTAATAATGCTGAGCTAAGCCAAAGCACAACTTAGGCTAGGAGAATAACACTTGTAAGAGACTTTTGTTGCCAGATTTCAAGATTTCAGTCTTCTCTTTGTGATGTGTTCATTTTCAGAGTACGAAAAGTTGTACTTAAAAGTAATCCAGAAAACTGCTAGTCTCATGTGACTGTTCTCATTTTTAGTTGTTCTGAAGCAGTTTTACTCAAGTATTGCAGGGAACAAAGAGAAATCACCTTCTATTATATACCGTACAGGAAATATCTAATATTGAGAATATTATATTGAAACTCTGATAGCATTTCTAAAAAAATAACTGGATAATATAGGTAACGCATAACAGCAATCCTATTTAAATACTGGTTTCCTGTAGTTCAAGGTATTCTGGTAAATATAAGAAAAATATGGTAGTTGTTTTTTTAAAAATGTGGTCTATTATTAGAGAAAAGGGAGAAGTCAGAGATTGCAAGGAAAAAGTGCTGTTTTTGGGAATTGGGGCCGGGAAGATTTCTGATCACCAAGGAGATCATTGAGGAGATTCAGAAGTTCTGTTAATGCTGATTCTGTTGTGTCATAGCTATTTGTTTTGAAAACGTTGTACTTTTGATTTTTCAATTTAATCTCTTATGCTGCATCTGTGAAGATTGGCAACTTGTTTTTCCTGCTATTAAACAAAGTAGTAATTCTTGGTAGTGTTGTTTATTGCAGAAGAAAGTGCAGAGTATATGGGATATGTCAGCATCTCACAGAATCTTGCTCTTAAAATCAAGATCCAAAGACTGTCTGTAATTTTAAACTTTTTTTTTATCTCTCTAAAAGGCAAGCGGTGTAATGGTAATACTTTTAATGTTTCTGGGTTTTGGGATATCTAATGAAATCTGTATTGCCTAAATTCTTTAGCAATTTTGATCATTTTTACTTATTGTGGTCTTTTATTGTTTTCTCACTCTGCCTTTTTTTTTTTTTTTTTCCTCTGGCTTTCATTCTGGTAACAATTGGAAGCATTAGCACGGTAGCAAAGCTGTAGGAACTCTATAAATCCTCAGAATAATGCATTGTATCTAAGCTAAAGAATAATATCAAGCGTCTTTTGGCTCAGAAACTTTTGAAAAATACTAACTAAAGAGGAATGGAAAATCTCTTATCTCAAAAATAGGTAATAGAAAGGGGTAAACATTAAGCTCATAATGTATGATAATAGTATTATGGAATGTGGAGAGTTATTTCTTGGTATATTCATAAGTTATTTTATTCAAAATGTAAGACAAAAATCTAAAAATGCATATGTAAATTTGTTTTTAAAATATTTTAAAGAATGAAAATATGAAATCTTGTATGAAATATTTAAGGAAATAGTTTGATTTTAGAATTTGTGACTGTGCTTACCTTTAAAGGCATAAATTTTTTCAGTTTGTTTGTCAAAATAATAAAATTCAGAGTTCAGAATAACTTTATTTTCCTTTGAAGATCTTCTAGTTGATATGTTGGGGGTTCTTGCCAGCTACAGCATCACTGTCAAAGAGTTGAAGCTTTTGTTCAGCATGCTTCGAGGCGAAAACGGAATCTGGGTAAGCTCTGATCAGATAAAGCATTGAGTGTCATTGTGTTAGAGCCTCAAGTTAACATAAATTGTCTCCTGGAGCTTATAAAGTTGAATGTTCTTCATGTTGATTGAATGTTTGTTTATAAATTATCTTTGTTAACTGCTTGAGAACTCATTTGCTGTGTTGTTTGAATACAGTCTATTATCCAGTATAGCCTAGAGAGCATAAAAATGGTTGTATTGACTTTTCTGCAATTTTCTTATTTTCACAGCCAAGACATGCAGTTAAACTATTATCAGTCCTTAATCAGATGCCACAGAGACATGGGCCTGATACCTTTTTCAACTTCCCAGGCTGTAGTGCTGCAGTAAGTTTTCAACTAAGATACTTTTACTTGAGGAAAAAATACATTGCTGCTTCAGTTCTTAGCTTGTTCTTCTAAGTTCCTTGAAAAGGAAACGAGGGGAAGAACTACTTTTACAGCATAAACCCTGCCTTTTATAGCTGAGGTAACTCAGCAGGCTAGTCTATAGTACTGAGAAGCGGTTGTGAGGATGGATTATCAAATAGATTTTTAAGTGGGGAAATAATCATAAAATGAACCAGGGAATAACGTTAATTTGAATAGTGTAATTGATATTATATTACATAAAGTAGAGGCTTGAGGAAAATATAAATGTCCCTGTGCTTGTCATCACAGTTTACAGTGACAGCTTAGTCATAAATTTTATATTTTTCTTCCTGTCTGAACTTCATCAGCATCATTCTGTCAAGCCTTGAGCTGGTTAGTCTCAACGCAGTGATATAAACTTAAAATAATTTGGCTTTATATTTGATCATGATCTGATCATGATCATGATCAGATTGTATTCCTATTAAACCTTCCCAAATAAATAATGTCCCTGCCATTCAGTGTCTGTATATTCATGCAAAGCTACAAAAATAATCCAGGTACTATGCACAGATAAATAAAGATAATTATTAACGCAGCAAATGCAAATGTTCTGAACTTAGAAATCCTGATTTGAGGTGCAGTAAATGTGTGGAACGGTATGAGCTCGTGTTTCCCCACCACAGCAGAACTTGGAATCTTTTGGGGAACAGAGCCTTCATGTTAGAGCGTGAAGCGGGGTATAAGCTCCACTTGGACTGCTTATCTACATGCATTTCCTCAATAGCATTGAGAGATTTCTTCAGACATGAACTATCTTCTCTTATCTCTCTCTTTTTTTTTTTAGTAGAGCTCTTTGTATGTCAGATTACATTAAGAAAGGAATCTGTCTGAAAATAACTCTCACCTGATTTATTTTTAGCTAGATCACTTGATCTTGTTTGTTCTGCTGCTCAAACAGATGTGTCAGCAAAATGCAAAGGGTGGATTGTGTAAGGATTAATTGCTGAGTTTTCAAAGAAGTAGTTTCATTTGCTCCTGCTAAGTTAAAAACACAGTTAACTTCTTCACAAAGTATATACAGCAGCAAAACAGCTATTGCAGTTTATCACTGTCTGCAGTGACACATAACTGCTTTAACATTTCTGGGCTTCAGAGGCAAACACTGATGAAACATCTCTTTTAAGTTTAATTTTCCATTAGAACATCCAAAAAAAGTCTTACAAGGTAAGAGTTTTCAATAAATATCTTGTGCAAAGTGGTGAGGCATTTTTGCATCAGTTATTGGAAATCATATTTAAAATCCATTCTCAGTGCTGACAGCAGTGCACTAGTATAAAGTTTCTTGATTGAAGTGCACAAATAAAACATGTCTCTTTCCTTGGTTGTGATCTTGATGCATCCCATCACTGGGCAAGTTTCCCTCAATCACAGAATCAGAGAATGGTTGAGGTTGGCAGGGACCTCTAGAGATCACCTAGTCCAACCCCCTGCTCCAGCAGGGACACCCAGAGCAC
>JAWLRI010000837.1:542082-580049 GCA_034781795.1 Crypturellus tataupa | reverse complement strand
CACAGCCTCTCTGGGCAGCCTGTGCCAGGGCTCTCTCACTCTAATAGGAAAGAAGTTCTTCCTCACGTGGAGGTGGAACTTCCTGTGTTTCCACTTGTACCCATTACTCCTTGTTCTGTCACTGTCCACCACTGAGAAGAGTTTGGCCCCATCTTCTTTACACTCTCCCCTCAGGTATTTGTACATGTTGATCAGATCCCCTCTCAGTCTTTTTTTTTCTCCAGGCTAAACAGGCCCAGCTCGCTTAGTCTTTCCTCATTAGGTAGATGCTTCAGTCCCTTTATCATCTTTGTGGCCCTGTGAAGTGAACCGTGTGACTCTCTCTGGGAGTTCCCTGTCCTTCGTGTCCTGGGGAGTCCAGAGCTGCCGCCAGTACTCCAGGTGCTGAGGAGAAGGGCAGGATCCCCTCCCTTGACCTGCTGGCAACGCTCCTCCTCATGCAGGCCAGGTTCCCATTGGCCTTCTTGGCCACGAGGACATATTGCTGCCTCATGGTTAACTTGTTATCAACCAGGACTCCCACATCCCTTTCCAGCAGGTCAACCCCTAATCTGTCCTGGTGCCTTGGGTTATTCCTCCCAGGTGCAGGACTCTGCACTTGTCCTTGTTGAATCTCATGAGGTTCCTCTCTGCCCAACTCTCCAGCCTGTCCAGGTCTCTCTGAATGGCAGCGCAGCCCTCGGGACTGTCGACCACTCCTCCCAGTTTGGTGTCACCTGCAAACTTGCTGCGAGTGCACTCTGTGCCCTCGTCCAAGTCATTGATGAACAAGTTGAACAGCACCAGGCCCAGTACTGACCTGTGAAGGACATCACTGGCCACAGGCCTCCAACTCCAGTCCCATTTATCACCACCCTCTGGGCTCTGCCATCCAGCCACTTCTCAATCCACTTCACCGTCCATTCATCTAACCCACACTTCTGGAGCTTCCTCATAAGGACATATGGGAGACGGTGTCAAAAGCCTTGCTGAAGACAAGGTAGACACCATCCATGGCTCTCCTATTGTCCATCCAGCCAGTCACCTGGTCAAAGAAGGCTATTGGATTTATCAAACACGACCTCCCCTTGCTGACAACTGATCACCTTCTTTTCCTTGACATACCTAGAGATGGTCTTTAGGATGAGCGGCTCCATCACCTTTCCAGGGATGGAGGTGAGGCTGACGGACTGTAGTTTCCCGGTTCCTCCCTTTTACCCTTTTTGAAGACTGGAGTGACACTGGTTTCTTCCAGTCCTCCAACACCTCCCCACTCTCCATGACCTCTCAAAGATGATGCGGAGCGGCTGAGCAATGACCTCCGCCAGTTCCCTGAGCACTCTTGGGTGCACTGCCATCTCGGCCTATAGATTTATGGGTGTCCAGTTTGCCTAAATAATCCCTCACCCAATCCTCCTCGACCATTGGAAAGTCCTCCTCTCTCCTGGTTCTCTCTCTTGTCTCTGGGCCCTGCAGTAGCCTCTCTAGGTAGCCTTAGCAGTGAAAACAGAAGCAAAGAAGGTATTTAGTAACTCGGCCTTCTCTACATCTTCTGTTCATCAAAGCACCCACCGTGTTTAGCAGCAAGCCCACGTTTTCCCTAGTCGTCATCTTGCTGATGATGTACTTGTAGAAGCCCTTCCTGTTATCCTGACATCTCCTGCTAAATTTAATTCCTTTACGGGCCTTGATCTTCCTCACCGCATCCCTGCAGTCTCTGGCAGTGTTCCTGTATTCTTCCCAAAGAGTCTGTCTGCTTTTCCACTTTATGCTTTCTTATGTTTTCCCAGGTTTTCCCAACAGCTCCTTGCTCGTCTACATAGGTTTCTTGCCTCTCTTGCTTGACTTCTTTCTTGTAGAGATGCAACAGTCCTGAGCTTGGAGGAATTGGTGTTGAATATTAGCCAGCTCCCCTGGACCTCCCCTTCCTTCTAGGGCCCTAGCCCAGGGGGCTGCTCCAAGTAGGTCCCTGAAGAGGTCACAGCTCTCTTGAAGTCTAGAGGTCTGTTTTTATTGAACTTTCTGTTATAACTAATTTGATCTGAACATTTGAATACATCGATAGAGATGAGTGGTTGTTGACATCTGAAATTATATTTTTAGTATGAATTGATCCACTGTTAACTTTTTCTATTTTTGTTTTCATTTTTAGGCAATTGCATTGCCTCCTATTGCTAAGTGGCCTTATCAAAATGGGTTTACTCTTAACACCTGGTTTCGTATGGATCCATTAAATAATATCAATGTAGATAAAGATAAGCCCTATCTCTATTGGTAAGTCTTTTGGCTTCTTAATAATAGTTAAACTTTTCTTTTTTTTTTTTTTTTGACATGCTTTTCCCCAGAATTTAACAGTTGCTTACTGTATATAAACTGTTTTTTTAAACTATTTTTTAAAGGAATGTTAAAAATATTTTATTAGAGCTAAAACTTGAGAATGTAACTTGGTGTTATCATATATTCTGTTTGATATTGACATTCTGGGCTGATATCAGTACTATGATAGAAATTGCTGAATCCAAACTTTTTGAAATTTCAAACAATTTGAAATTGAATTTGAAATTTGAAATTCTAATTCAAAGTAGATCTGGAAATATAAAATGGCTTTCCCACCATTTCACTGCTTAAAGAAAGCTCTGATTCCTAATAAGTTGCAAACAATGGATGTTAAAAAAAAAAAAGAAATATATTTTTAGTTGTTTTGTATTTATTTGCTATTTAATATGCCCACCTTTTCTCATACTCTTAAAAGCTGCATATAGGAAGTTGTGCAGACAGATAAGGATGGGAATCCACCAGGATTTATCAGTTCAGGGAAGATGAGGAGAACAGCTGCTGGGAGGAACAGTGAAAAATAGCGTTTTCCACTTTGTAGTCTGCAATAGTCCGCTGAGGAGGAAACCAAAGGATGATGTGGTCTTAGGATGTGTTTTTCTTTTACTATGACTACATTTCTTTTTATTCAGTGGAAAAAATGTAATCATTTGCATTTTAACAGAGCAAAGATCTGATTAAAAATAATAACTCACACTTATTCTGAAGTAAAAATGGATAGTTTTTCCCTAAATTGCTTTCTGAAATGATGCGATTTCATACATCCCTTTTCTAGTGTTTCTAGTTACTTTACTGTGGTGATTTTTCCTAAGCCATCAGCCACATCTGAGGATTATTAGTATGATCTTTATATTTTTTTTTTTTTGCAAGCTGACAAGGACAAACATAAACATAATTACAGGGATGAGGAGCCATACAGAATTTTGGGATGATTTTTTTTTTCTCAGTCAGAATCTGCATTTGGGAATTGGCACATTGAGGTCACATATTTGGTTAGAGGATTTCTTGTTGTTTCAGAATGTAAAAAGGTTACTCCAAAGATGCACCTCCCGTGAAATGTGTTGCTTTTCTTAGGGATATCAATGTACAAAAGCTTTTGACCTGATTGGTAAATGTGATAGCTTTCCATGCCAATACAGGGCACAGGGAACATTGGCATTAGGTTTGAATAATATCATATGTTTGATATTTATGTTTTTCTGTGATATAGCACTGATAGTTACGATGACAATTTTTATTCAGTTTAGTGTTTTTTGAGTACACCATTTAGTGTATTTCTTGCACTGAAGTAGTTTTAAAACATCTATATGTTAAGCTTTCATGAATATTGCAGCCTACTTCATATCAGAGGAAACTTATTCCTAGTTTGATTTGTTCAAATATATGAATTTAGATGTTCAAAAGTCCTAAGTAGCCTGCTCTAGATGACCCTGCTTCAGCAGGAGGGTTGGACTAGATAATCTGCAGAGATGCCTGCCCACCTTAATCATTCTGTGAAAAACAGCATATATTCACTTTGCTGTAAAGAAGTGTTACATAAAATAATTGTAAGCTATTCTCAAACATCTGTCCATTAAAGAGATCTTGATTTCTATCTAGAGTATTTTTTTAAATGCCTCGAATAAAGCCCACAAAGGTGTTCTCTGAATTACCAAAGAATATCTGAATTTCATCCTTAAAAACACAGTTCTAACTTAAAAACTACTTTTTTAGAGTATTTTTTTTTTTTAATAATGTACATCTTACCAGCAACAACTGTAACACTTCTAAATTTGCTTAAAAATTTCCTCTGGATGTATGGATTACCTACAGTAAGTAATTTACTAGAATATTGTTAATTTATTTATAATAAAGCATCTAGCTGGGCAAGAAAATATTTTTTCTACTAGCTTGACTTTCTCCCTGTTTGAGAGTTGTTGTTTTAATGAAAATATTCAAGAGCCTGTCAAAATAGTGTCATCTGTACTTTGTTGTTGGAGTTTGGAGTCCAAGGGTGTAAATTAGCCTAACTCTGATACATAAGGAGCTTCTGCTTCCTCATTGTAGCACTTAAAAGTTAACCTCTGAAGAAACACATGCGTTTTGCTACATCTGCACCCTTTTTTTCAATGACCCGTGCTAAATGAATGAGATTCTAAATAGAGCTCCTGTTTGAAATTGCCTCTAATTACCTGTACTTGTCAGAGCTCCATTGCAGAGAACCATCATGAAGACTCAGAATGGCTTTATATATTTTAGAAATAGAGCATAATTTGATTCGCTCTTCCTATCTAGCTTAATTCATTATTCAAGTACATAGCCCTGAACTATTTAATCTGTTGTTATTACTCAGACCTCTTCTGCTCTGCCTGTTGTCAGGTTTGCAGGAGCAGAAGAATGTTCTTTAATACTGAAAAAAAAAAAAAAAGAAGAGAAAAAAGGAAATTAGGAAAACTTGTTTACTTGAATTTTTCATATTGGAAGGTTTTCTTATACTGTACTTAACTTTTTCTCTCTCCCTCTCCCTTCTCTTATTTCCCTTTCCCTTCTGCCCCCTTACACTCACTCACTCATTCACTCTTGCACATCTTTGTAATTATAATTTAGTATCTTGCTTTCTCATGATACCTCTTGTTATGGTGTATATATATAAAAAGAGATGATTTATCAGGTGTGAGAAAGAAAACTTCTGTGACTTTCAAGTTCAAATTTGACAAGTGCTGCATAAGAGCCACAGAAGAAAATGAGTTCGTGTAAGTGTATTATATAAGAGGAAACCTGAATACGCCAACTTCAAGAGGAAATTAAAAGCGATACAAAACTTGCCATTTTTAAATAGTGGTATAAGATAGCAGTAAGAAATGACTAAAAAAACAGGAAAAATATTTGAACTAGATCATCCATCTAAACTTCTTTAGGCTTTTAGATTTTGTCACATGATGGGTAGTGTCGCAGAGACTGTCACCAAGGTTCTGTTCTCCTGAAATCCAGGGTTGTGATTCTGCCTTTGGCCTTGCTTCCTGCTTTAACGATACTGAATTGCGCAGTCTCATGGTCTCTGCAGTCACAGCTTCCCCAGCCTTCACATGCCTGACCTGTTGCTCTTTTTTGCGAGTATGAGGTCCTTTGTCAGCTCCTCGATGACCTGTGCCAGGAAGCTGTCATTGGTGCTTTCCTGGATTTCTTGTGCTTTGCTCTGTTGACCCTTCTGCAGATATCAGGGTGGTTAAAGTCTTCCATGAAGGTGAGGGTCTGCAAATGTAAAGTATCTTCCGGTTTGTTGGAGAAGGCCTCATCTGCTGCTTTTTTTGCTGATCACTTAGTCTCTAGCAGATACCAACTACAGTGTTGCCCACGTTGGTCTGCCAGTGGTCATACCAGCAGCTCTCAGCCGGCACATATCTTTCCTAAGTCAAAGATCCATATGTTCCTGCTGTTTTCTCACATAAAGAGCAAATTCTCTTGGGTATCATTCATACCGAAGACTCTGGTCATTCATACAGAGGCTGCCTGTGTGCCGTGCAGCCCTCTTCCTGATGGATCAGTGGGACTGGGGTCCTGCATATACAGAGCTCTGATTACTCTCACATGTTCCCCATGCTGCATGAAGGCCCTTCAGTTAGATGTGTGGTGGTGTTGATTTCCCAGAAAAAGCATGAGAGTTTCTCTTGTAGTGCTGTCCCCTTAGCATGTCCTTATTTGTCTGCAAATGCTTGAGCTTCCCTTGTTCCAGTCCTTGATCACAATTTTCATCACTTCCAGTGGCATTGCCTTGTTAGGGTATCCACAACACTAGCTAGTCAGCAATCAGTTGGGTCTTCATTTTAAGAATGTCTTCAGAGTTAAAACTTGCTGTGGGGTGAAAGCATTTTTTTCTTCCTGTTTTCTCACAGCTCCAGAAAATTCTGCAGTAAAACCCACAGAATGCATAATATATGGAAATGACTTAGAGTTCAACATAGCAGGAATTTAGGGCATAATTTCTTGAGGTGCTAATTTACGAGCTTGCTGACCTTGTTTCCATCCATTTGCCTGCAGCTTTTCTCGCGTATTTAACCACACCTCTAGTTATACTAGTGAAAAATGTTGTGGGGCTGCATTTTAAAGGAGACTTTCGCATGATTCAGACTTTAGATTTTCAGAAAGAAGTGCCCAGAGCAGAAATGTCCAAATACTGCAAATACAGTAGCAAATACCGGTGGCAGTGTGTTGTCACGTCAGCTTGATGGTCATGTGGAACCTTATGCTTAGAAATGGAGAAGGAAAGTGAGGGAGGTGAAGGTATGCTTGTCTGTGGTTTTGTAATCAGCTAGAGACCAAATGCTATTTCCTGAACATTAGTTAATTCCTTGTTAAAAAAATAAATCATGATAGTTTTGTCTGAGGATGGTGGTGGGCAGCCGCTATGTGACAGCCTGTTAATAGTTGTATTGTAGGTTTCTTACCACTTGTTAAATGAGTGTTAACGATCTTGGAGGAAAGCTAGGAGTCTGATGGCATTTTTGGGGTGGTAAGTAATAATATGAAAAGGCTTTGTTACAGAACAGTCAGGTTCAAATGACAGGAAAAAATTAACACAGAATTTTATATAGCCAAACAAGTATCTAGAAAAAATAAATATGAAAAGATATTAAGAGTCATTATAGGTAACCAACTGACATTAAATTGCCCCTTCGTTGCTATAGCAAATGAAGCTAATGTGAACTTCTTCAAGGATCCTTTAAACTGGTAGAGAAGAGAGTAAAAAGAGTCAAATCTGGATAGAAGTCTTACTGAAACTGGGTCTACAACTAAAAATTGCTGCCTGTTTTAAGAGAATGCAGAAAAACTACTTAGAATGCAGTGAATGCTGCAGAGTGGACAGTGCTCTGGAAACCACATTTTATAATGAAACTTTCAAAGAACAAAAAATATAGTGAATTTAAGGATTCTTTCTGTTTTCTGGTTTCAGAATTTATGCAGAATCTGATGTTGATGGATTGTCTGAAATCTGAAATATAGTGGATGGATCACTGTAGGGGCAGTAGGACTAATTAAAGTTTTGGACAGACAGTACAGTGATCATAGAAATTATCACAATTATGCTAAGGCATAATGTAATGATAATCACAGTATAATAGATGATTGAAGCTCTGTCATAAATGAGGTGTAGATTCTGCATCATATAATCAGTACAATTTCAGGGTTAGCCCAATTCATCCAACTGAGAAGTCTCTACCCTCTAGGTTTGTTTTTACTGAAGATGGTGACACCTGCCAAAGTGACACCACTTCCACATCTTAGAGTTAGGGAGATTCCAATCCAGATTATTAATACTGTTTTTTAAATAGGTGGTTTATTGCAGATAGTGTAATGGGCTCTATATAGCAATTACAGGGTAAAACTTAGGCTTGCTCTTGAAATGTTGAAATGAGAAATTGGCTAAAACTAAACTGATAATAAAGCAGTTGCATGAGCTGTAATAAAATCATACAGTAGCTGCTGTGACAAGTAGTTAAAGGCTCTGAAATCTGCATGGTGTTGACAGTATCGCCTCCGTTGTCTGTTGTAGAGATTGTTGTATGCAGCGAGTCCTGCATGTGTAGGCAGCCGGTAAGAGATGGGCAGTGTCTTAGAGAAGAGCCCTAGCCGACCTCACACTGGCAAGAAATAGTAACTGAAGATTAACGTAATCTGTGAATTATAGTGTTGAGGTGAACAGAGGACATAGTTCTGTACTCAGTTTCTCAACTGATCTTACATTAGAATATTAATTAATACGGAGTTAAAATCTTGTTGGTTATTGGCTAGGCTTCGTGTTCAGAAAATTATTCTTTTCCATGAAGAAGATGAAAAGAGCTGTTCTGCTCAGAAATGAACTACAGTCTCTGTATTCTGGTTCTTTATTGTCCTCAAATACAAAACTCCAAGGATTTATAATAGAAGGATAATTCAGTGTTTAAAATTTCAAGAACAGTACAGTTTGAACATAATAGTGGCAAAATCACTTCAGTTCCTGAGAAAACTAAGAATAGGAAAACTTTTATAATTTATAGGCAATTCTTCAATGCCTATCAATGCTTCTTAAGATGCCTTTTTTTTTTTTTTCAGAAGGCAACGATTTATCAGCTATTTTGTTGATAGACATTTAACTAAATGTTTTTGAAGATTATATTAGGTCTATAGTTAAACCTTTTTTCTGCATATTAATATCTAGATTGTATTGTAGTGTATAGTAATAGTTATAGATTAAAGAGGCCGAATTTCAGCAGGAGTTGAGTAAGTTGAAATCTGAAAATACTTGCATGTGCCTCTAACCACAGTAAATATATGTGTTCAAAATTAGCCATGTCTGGTTTTTATACTTGAACAACTTAATTACAGAATTTATAGATGCAGTTCACCATCATTATCTTACTAAAATCTTCAGTCCTGAGAAAGAAAGAAATAATTGTCTGACATAGTGATTCCCTGCGCAAAACTTGTGCATCAAAACAACCGTCTTGTTCTCCCAACTCCCTAAAACTACAAGGCATTTTCCAAAATATAACCATGGCACTTGGATCTGTGATGAATTTTTCTTTACAATTTAAACCAGCTTAGGAAGGTACAGTCAAACCCTGACAGATAGGAGATTCGCCCTCTTGGAATTCCGAGAATTGAAGAAAACTTCTCATATTTCTAGAATGTAGCCTGGAGTTAATGATGGTTAGCAGCCTTGAAAAGGGCACCCAAAGAGAAATGGTGGAGAAAGAGTGAAAAATCACTATGATCTATATGGGAAATTATGTTCACTGTCCAGATACTATTTTTTTCCCTTTCTAATGGCAATTTAAAATAGTATTTGAACCTCATTTTATTAATCCGTTTTTTACAGTTTTTACAGTTTCATTAATAACTCTCTTCTTTCAGTTTCCGCACTAGCAAAGGTGTTGGGTATTCTGCTCATTTTGTTGGCAACTGCTTAATAGTTACATCACTGAAGTCAAAAGGCAAAGGTTTCCAGCACTGTGTGAAGTATGACTTTCAGCCTCGCAAGGTAAGCAAAGCAATACTTGCAATAAAGCATGACATTGAACATGTGACCAAGCGCTTCTGGAAGGAAGAAGTAAAATTCCTTTCATGATGTAGATGATTAATAATCTATAATTTTTTATTTATAAGTAGTTTATCTAACTGTTGTGCATATATCAAGTAAAAGTCAAGTCAAGATAAATACAATAACTAGGAAGTAACACTTCTATAAAGTCACCTTAAAAATACCCATTTAGCTTTAGATGCTGAAGAGTTTAAATATTTTTAAAATGGTTACATTTTATTTACGAAAGTTCTGACCATGATAAAAGTCATTCTATTCTTTAACATTCTGCACTTGGTGAGTTTGGTGCCAGTGCCTGGGATGATTCCTTTGGCGGTCACTGAAGCTCTTTAGCTGGTGTCGATGTTCGTTCCTGCTACGTGCCGACCGCTCCTAGCAGAGCAGTGCTTCTGGCAGCTTCCAGCTCCCAGTGAGGTGGCTTAAGTGTTGGCTTTTGCTTGGAGCATTACATATTTGTCACTGGTAGCGGTCCAGTATGTATATTTCTGTGAAACTCATTTACCTTTTAGGGACTTGAAATTTTGTATTGAATTTCAGTGCTTTTGTTTGGAGAAAGCATTCTTTTAGGGAAGAAATACCATTTTTCATTCATCAGTATTGCACTCTTCTATTTTACTTGTTTCAGAATTCTGATTCAAAATCAGTGATTTTAATTCTACCTTTTTTAATTTTTAAATAAGTAATTCATTTTTTCTGGTGTATTTCTAAGAAATGTATGTAGCTTTATAATCCCCTATCTGCTGAATGTTTTGACGTCTGCAGATTCTATTTTGTAAATTTGATTTAATTTTAAAGCCAGAAGAGAGTTTTGATGACAGTTCAGTTCTCTTTTGAAGTGCTGTATTTGATGTACTGATAAACACTCAACCCAGGAACAAATTAAGTTGTTAGCTTTAGATTATGCTGTTAATAACTCTAACTCAGAATTCTGTGCTGAGAGTTAGCTGATCTTTTTTTTTGTTGTTGATACTGAAGCAGTCTTTCATATTCTCGTAAGATCCACTTTTGATAATTTTTACTATGAATGACTGTAGTTTGCATTTAATTCTGAGATTTCTTTATGCTATCACTAGAAAATTTTAATTCTTGTTACTCAATTTAAAATAGTTCTATGTATCTCATTCTATGTGTGACAGTTTCAATTTATAGTCTACTGATTTGCTGAAATTGTATCCAATTACATCTTTCATGCTAGTTTCATATTTCTCAGAAATTGTGCTTCATACCCTCCGGGTCATTGCTCAGATTTTAAGAAGGGTTTGTAATAACTCCTTTAGAATATATAATGCACGGTAGTTGTAAGGTAGTTCTAAAGGTAGTTCCTATGATTTTTTTTCCATTAGTAATTTATGTGTGCGTGTATGTGTGAACATACATGAAGTATAATGACGGAAGGAAAACTTGTCAGATAGAGTTGTGGTCTCTTAGCAGAAGTCAAACATATCCTTTTTAAAAGATGCGTTGCTTTTCTTCTTGATGCTTGGGATTTAGCTTGGTGCCACTGTTTACACACTGAATATGTAGGTGTGTATGCAAAGATGTAGTCGTTACAGAGCATCTCACCATCCATCTACAGCTCAGTTTTACAACAGTACGTTAAACAGATGTACCGTTTTTCTGGCCATTCACTTACAGATGTAGACATTTCAGCGATAGATTTGCCAGAAACATTGTCCTCATTAATCATCTGAGTAATGATGATTTTAGTTTTTGTTGAGTCGCACCAAATGGAGGTATTCAATCCACCCAGTCAGGCAGCTTTATGGAGGCAGGTCAGAAAAACTTTTGGTTTGTATAAAGATCTTCCAACTTTGAACTCTGTCATTTGTCACCACTGGCAGAGCCGTATGTATTCCTAATATATGTTTAAGCGGCATACTAAGAGGTGACCTTAGGTTTTAATGACTGTAATTTAACAGCATCATGAAACAGAGACAGTAAGTGGCACATATAGTTAAGAGTAGAGAGACAAGGACATTTTACCACTGGAGAAGTGATACCCTATATTAAAAAAAGATTTCACCTAATCAGATAGGTAATTTTATTTTAACAATAAATAACAGAATTTCCATGCAATGAAATTGAGTATCCACATAGGAAGAGATAACTATTTGAATGTAACTCAAGCATGCAGTGAGGAAAGTTACAGTGTTTGCTATGCTCTGGGGAAGATTAGCTGAAAAATTAGAAAGCATAGCAATAAAGAATGGCTTGCATTACTTTGCTGTTATTCGTGTGACATGAAAATTCTCTCTTAGAAACATTTGTTTCATTTGTGGTCTTTGTTTTCTGGTGAAAGCTGTTTGAGACCTCGAAATGGTTAACTCTTGCTTGACTTTTGACAAGCTTGGATTTGCAGGATTTTTTAAATAGAATTGCAAAAAAAAAAAAAAAAGTGGGGTAACTTCTTAAAAATTAAAAAATATAAAGAGTGAAATGCTGGATAATGGTATTGATGTTGATTAAAGGTAAAAGTGCAAAACGCAAAGAGTAAATAGAGCACTTGGGCAAAAAAAAAAGTGTATCTGAGCATAGGTAAAATAGAGACTGTTCTAAGTAAAAAGAAGTCCTTCAAAAATGAAGCTGTATCAAAATGAAAAAGACTTTGAAAAATGGAAAAATGAAAATTATAATAAATTATATTTAAAACCATAAGGAATTTTTTTCACTCCATAGGGGCAATTAGATGACTAAGGCTTAGTAGGAGCCCTTTAAGAATATAGCATCATAACAAAAAAGTTAAATGAGTTACTTGCATCATTGTTTACTACAAGAAGAGACTAAATGTGAATGAGTCAGAGGAAGTATCTCAAATTGAAATGTCAGTAGAAGAGATATAGAAATCCATAAAGGGATAGTAGTTGTCAGGACCATACAGTACTCAACCTGAAATTCTAAAAAAATGGGAATATGAAGTTAGCCAAACTCTTAGTTGTGATGTATAAACTATTTTATTAGAGAAATGACAAATGGAAAATGGTACAAAGTTAGGAAGAAAAAAGTCTTCATTGATATTTAGAGAATTATGTAATGTTGTGTCTGATTTCTGAAATATGAAAAGGGGTTAAAGAAATTGTAAGAAGGGATTAGCAAGCCCGTAGATAAGTACAATTTAGCAAGGACAAAGTAATATACTATTATACCTGGCAGTTCTGTCTTCCAGTTCTATTGAATTATTTGAAAGATTCTTACTGTGCTTGAGACCTGTGGTTGGGAACAAGCATTTTATTCCTCTGAAAGCTTTTAAAGAAATTGAACCATCGTGGAATTAGAGAATTGATATTGGTTAAAAGAGAGGGATAAGATGTTGTGAGTAAAATGAGCAATACCTTTATTTTTCTATTCCTGAGTGGGCAATACAGACTTTAACACAGAGGAGTGTCATTCTGTACTGTGAGAACTAACTTTGAGATAATAAAGTATTGATCATTTTACCTAGATGCTTATGACACAAGGCCTGCACAATTTTGATATTTTGACCCAATAAAAATAAGTAGCAGTTTATAATGCAAATTTTATGATTTCAAGTATAAAAGGACAAAGAATAAAATACTTTTCCGTAAAGAAAAGGTTGGTGCTTTGGCAGAGCTTGGCGTGCAGGCCGGAGCAGCAGAGGCGGGTGGTGCTCAGGAGCAGTAGCTGTGCTGGAGAGCCCATCCTGTGCCTGAAAGCCAGGAGGCTTGGGCTCCTGATACGCTCAATACCGAGGTGAACCCAAAGCGGTGTGTGCAGTGCATGGTGGTTGGCAGGGCTGCAACAAAGGATTAGTGAACTATTCATTTCCAAATGAAGGAGGTGTTTATTAAACTGGAGCTGTACGCTGGGACAGGCTTGCTGAGCTCCTGTGTTGCCAGAAGTGCCCTTAAAGCACTTTGAAAGAAAGCTCACAGATAGAAGATAAATGGCTAAAACTTGTGGTTGCGAGCTTATTCCTGCTATATATTTCAGTATCAGGACTGTGAATATTTAAGTGCATTGTTATACAAAGTGCAGCATTTCGTACTACCGTTGCAATGAATACTGGCTGGTGGGATTAAGGTTTTTGAAATTGTGTGCACTTAGTGGGGATTATTGTTGGCATTAACCTTTGAAGGAAAGAGATGCCAAGGGAATTTTTCTTCCACAAGATTCATATTAGGTTGTATGGAAGCTTCGAAAGGGAAGTGCTGATTGAAGCAGAGCTGTAGTTGAACACTATGCACCTAGTTTCTGGTTAGGATAGTACCAGTTAAACTTCTAGATTGTTGGAGTTATGAATGTACTGCTGAATTTGTAAGGACTGTTTCTTTCTGTCTGTAACATGTGAAAGAATATTTGCTGTGTGTTTTTTTTTTTTTAACTTGCAAAAGTACTTTGTTCACTGTTTCTGGGGAAAAAGAAATTATACTGGCAACACATGACTTTGGAAGCCAAAGCTGTAGCAGTATGTCCTTAACCTAGTATTATCCAGTAAGTCTGTTTACTTGGATACACAAGAAGTGAGATAGTCTAAAAACTGTAACTTTTTAGGAGGGAAAGTAAAAATACATTTAAAGAAAATAGTAAATAAATATGAAAGCAATCCTTAGGAATGGATACGAATTAACTGGGTGTGACTCAGTTTTAACTTGATGAGAGGCAGAAGAGATCTAACAAGATAAGCTTAACTTTAGTTTTGAGTACTTATTTCCATTTTTATCAAAATAAAAAAATGCATTATTTTACTCATTTTTAATGTGAAAATTTGGTCTTTGAGTAACGAAACAATGAACAATGAAAGTGAGAACCTAGAGGAAATGATGGATTTATGAAGAGAGCTTTTAATATATAGCATACATTTATACAGCCTTTTCTTTCAAGTGATGACAGCTATCAATACCAGCATGCTCGCCCACTCTGTAGCACTTAATCGGTTTCACGGCTGCCTTTGCAGCTTGAAATCAATGCAAGGAGGGGACTGTTGAAGTCTGCCTGCAAATAGGATTGTTCAAGTTCTGTTTGGTTTTAGCATCACATTTTTCAAGTGGCAAGGAAAAGCAAGGCTTTCAGTATGTAACTGCTATTAAGTAGAAACATTTCTTTTTCTTCAAAAGTTTAATAGCCACTTTATTGTGGCTTTTGAATCCTTTGTTGTAAAGGATTCATTTGTGGTTTAAACTTTGTATTCAAGCACCAGTCTGTTTACTGCCTACACTGAAATGTATCGAACTGGAAGAGACAGAAATATTAATAAAATACCCGTGTCATATTTTCAAAATCTCTATATACATACATATGTATGTATACATATGTATATGTACGTATAAATATTAATATAAAAAGTTTTTTTGCATATACATTTGTGGTTTATTTTTAAAAAAGGTCAAAACTGTAAGAAGTTTAATTATCTAAGTTATCTGAATAGGCGACTGGCATTTGTAAAATGCACTCATATATTTTGATTGCATTCTAAATGCTCAAAATTAGTGGTTAGGTCTGCATATTCAAATGCTACTTAGCAGACTGTACCACTTACCTTGCAAGGGTAAATATGGAGAAGCTGCCTACAGCATTTTCAACTATATCTGCGTACTGAGGAAAACAGGTCAACAGTTGCAGGATATGAGATCTTTAATAAATCAAAAGGGTAGAAGGAGAAGGGAAACTTTTTACAATGCAGTCATGTTTCTTATGTACATCCAAATTATATGCTGTGTGTAGTTTAAAAAAAAATGTGAGAGTTGTAGTAACCAATTCACTGCATTGTGACTGTAGTGCAAATACTATACAGGTTAGTATTAGTGGTGTAGGAAGCCATCTCAACAGTGGCTTCTCCATTTCCTGATAATTGCTCTATATTCTACAGTATGTAATTGTAAAAACAGCCAAGATGGTTTATATGAGGTAGTATAAAAATCACATAAGATCATCAAAATTAAAGTTGTTGGAGTTTAAACTAGTTGGCTCGTTGCATAAAGTGGTTAATTATTAGGAGCTGTATTGACTCAAACTATCTCAAATGCTGCTTTCTAGAGTGGTGAGTTTGTTGTAGCAAAGATCATACAGATAAGAGGAGCAAACTGCTTCACTAGCTCAAGTTGAAAACTTGAAGGATACCACAAAGGAAGGATAGCATCAATGTTTGCCATATGAGCTGTTAATTAAATAAATAAAATTTCCAGTATGACTGGATATTTTGCAATGCTCATAATTCTTTGAATTTCTAGTACCTGAGTAGTTGCTCTAAATGTAGATATTTTTGATAGTGATAAATCTGTAAAGCCGTTTTATAATTATTAAAATATGAAGTAGTGTTTTCAATGCAAATGATCTGATTTTTTTACAGAATCACAAAATGGATGAGGTTGGAAGGGACTTGGTGAAAATAACTGAGTCCAGCTCCCTGCTCAAGGCAGAGCAGCTGGAGCTGACCGTGTCTGGTCAGGTTTGAGTGTCTCCAAGGATGGAGACTCCACAGTCCCTCTGGCAACCTCTTCCAGGGTTTGATCCAACCTCACAGTTTAAAACAAAGAAACAAAAAGAAAACATCAAAACATTCAACCAAAACACCATTTTCTTCTTAAGTGGAGTTTCCTGTATTTCAATTTGTGTCCTTGTCTGTGGGCGCTGCTGAGAAGTCCGTCTCAGTCGTCTTCACGCTCTCCCTCAGCAGGATTTTATACACACATTGACAAGATCCCTCCCTGACCCTTCTCGTGTGCAGCCCCAGCCCTCCCAGCCTTTCCTCACATGGCGGATGTGCCAATCCCTTGGTCACCCCCGCGGCTCCCGGCTGGGGGGTCTCCCGTGTGACCGCTGCCTTCTGCTTTGTGTCCGTCTCGAAACAACACGGACACCCACTCCAGCTACCTGTGAGCTGCACTGCAGACCACAGAGCTTGAAGCTCCATTCCCAGGCTGTCATCTTAGATTAAAGTTTGTATTTTAATGGAAGACTAAGAGTTTTTTTTTTCTTGCTCATCAGAGAAATAATGATTTATTTCAAAGATGCTATAGTAGGCGTTTAACTGTCATGGTTTCCTGATTGGATTATATACTACTTTTTAAATGGTACAACAGTTGTCCAAAATCAGCAGAGTGATAAAGAATACAGAAAGAAAATCATATTAAATAATCTGCACTGTCTCCTCCTAAGCTAGGCTGTAAGATTTGTTCTTATAAATTTTTCTTTATTTAATAATTTCCAGCCAGAAAGCTATGACAGACAGATAAAAAACCTGACGTTGACTTAAGTGAGCACAGACCTCAGCTGTGTGTTTTATGTTACAGTATACATTGTGCAGTTTGTGAATTATGCTTTCAGGAATGGAAGTGTTTCATATTTTGTAACTGTATGCATGCATCTTGGGCTCTAATCCATAAAGGGACTGAGGCAGGTACACTGTTACATTTAGATGCAATTCTGCTGAATGGACTCGAAATTCCACTCCGTGAATTATGATTTTTTGGTGGGTTGTGAGGATTCATCCATTCATATATCTTTACAAGATTTGTCATTTATTTTAATGCCAATCATTATGTTTTTTTATAGCGCAAGTACTGCTACTATATACTAATTTTCCATTTCTTTTCAGTGGTACATGATAAGTATTGTACACATCTATAACCGCTGGAGAAACAGTGAAATACGGTGTTATGTGAACGGTCAGCTGGTATCCTATGGTGACATGGCCTGGCATGTGAACACAAATGATGTAAGATTTTGTTTTGTTTCTTTTTTGTAGCTTTTCAACACACACACACACACACACACACACAAAATTGTTTTAAAAATAAATTGAAAAAGACATAAAAAAAATCTGTATTTATTTGCCGTATATCTTTGCATTTTTTCTATATTTTATTTTGTCTATCCTTTAATCTGTCTTCATTAAATAAAAGATAATCCACTTTTTTCCTTTGGATTATAATAGGTTTTTATGTATTTTGAATAGCTGCTTTAATTAAATTAGCAGAGTTTTGATTTGTACAGACCGAGAATTAATAGTTTGAATATGTGATATGATATATAGACCAATGATAACAATAGTTTGATGTTTAGCTTTTTCCATAGGAATTTATTGTGGTGCTTAGATTTTACTGCATTAGCTAAAAGTCATTCCAAGTAGATCTTAAGAAAAACTGATTCATTCAGCCAAAAGACTATACATGCTGCCTATATGTTTAAAAAAAAAAAGATACATTTTTATATCACATAAAGTTTGAGCTTGGTTTACGAGGAGGTGTTTTAATGAGTTTGAATGAAGATCCAAAAGTCAATCGACATCTCAGAAGATCTGTCTTAAGATACTAGTTACTTGTGCGGGAAATCTGCCCTCCTTAATGACAAACACTTATCATGTGATATCAGGGAAGGTCACATAAAGTCCTCTCAGTTACCAGTTCGGCATGTCTAAGTTTCACACCAGGTTGCTTGAATTTTCACAGAAAATTTAATTTTGGGTAGAACAAAATGCATCTTACTTATAAAGCCAGGAATTTATCCTTAGTCTACCTAAGGTCTTAACAATATATATATATATATATAAAAAAGATTAGTCAGGTTATAATAATACCAGCACTTCTAGTTCATATCATAAGCAATTAAAGTTGTCTACACAAAATGCCTGGTATCTACCCCTCTTTCTGTTGACTTGCTCTTTCTCCATTTCTTTTCTGAGTCCTGAGGTTGATGGCTGCAAATTGGGGGCCAGTGGGTACAGTGATTTGCCAGAAAGCTAAGGGAGGAGGAGGGGAAGAGGATGATGTTGGTTGGTCATCCTCCTGGGGTCATCTCTGCACATACACTAACATGGTTTTAAATTTGGGTTTTTCCATTGACCTGCAGTTTCATCCAAATTTACTCTATATGGTGTGCTTTGCATATGCTGGATGCCTGCTCTTTTATTCTTTTTTTTTTTTTTTTTTTGATGTCCAAAGATGGTTTTACCCAGTTTCCAAGGTTGGATTTCTTACAATGATCAGTAATTGGCCCAGTGTCATCCCATATCTCTACTCCTTTACAGTGTATCCTGTGCCTGTCCTTTAAAGACTTCTGCTGTCACACTTCTGCTGTATTTCTCTGTACTGTGTCACGTGCTGTAGATGCCCATGTAGAGTAGTTGCTTGCTACTGCCACCCCTACAAAAATTATACTATGCAATTGTACAAAACTAAGCAAAAGTAGAAGAAATTAGGCAATAGTAAGTAGGAAATTGCTACTACATCTGCTAACTGAAAGCTCTAGGCAGACCCAGACAAGTGTAGGCATTAATTTGTGACAAATTCTCAGATCTGTGTTGTTATGAGTTTCTGGCAATGGCGACACTATATTATTTACTGGCATAGAAGACTACAGGCAGTTGTAAGCTCTTGCTCAAGTGTATCTATTTCTTTAAATGTCTTATTCTTTCTCACAAAGGTAAAAGTCACAGTTGCGAGTGTACCTCAGATTTAAAGATATACCTAAAATTAATGCTTTTTACTTCCTTTATAAATGAAAATTTCTTTGTTGATGGATCCTGAGGAGTTTATCATAGTTCTCACAGATCTCATGTTTTAAAAATAAGGGTGGTGTTGAAGAACAGAAACTCCCGTTTTCAGTATTGTCTTCAGAGTCGTGTGGATGTTAATCTGCTCTTAGCAGGGATAGCCAATTTTTTCATTTTTTCTTAACAGTATTCTTTACTACTTACTCATGCCACAAAAAATACAGTCTTTTCTTAAAACATGCTTGGTTTAGCAAGCTTTAGTTATTTTGAAAGAGATTTTAATTTTCTAATAAGTTTTTACTTTTTTATATCTGCTGTATGATAGACTTTAACTTATGAAAAATACTAGGTATCAGTAGTTCTCAGTATATTTTTGTAATAAAAATCTATTGGATCAGAGGTAAGAAGTAGAACAGAAACTGCTCCTGCGCCTCCCTAGGTCCAGGACTTCCCTTCTGAGAACTGACAATATCTCAGTCTACGTTTTTTGCCTGGAAGACACTGAAGTAAAGGTGACAATATTAACTCTTTAGGCAAGAGTCCCCTTTTCCTAAATTTTTCCTGGACTGGTAGCAGTTAACCATTTTGGCACTTCTCTTGACTGAAACTTTTGTTTGGGTGAATCTGAGCAACTGAGAGGGATGAAAAAGTAGATTTCTGAGAGTCTACTACTGGTTTGTTGACTCTTTCAAAAAGTGATACTGTCTATATTCCATTTTTCTGTTAAATAAAGTACACGTGACACGAGGAAGCTGAGAGAATAGCCTTGTGAACGGTTTAATGCTACTAATGGAGCACTTTGTCCTGCTTAGTGCTCTGTAATTCACCAGGCTTTTGTTCTAGACAGTTAAGGTCTAGACTTTCTTTCAACCAAGAGCTTTTTTTTTTTTTTTTTAATGAATCTATTCTGAAAGAAGAGCACCACTTCATGTAGTAAGTAATAGGAAATGCGAAAATGGAGAATTACAGGAGACCTTTTTGCATCTGGAGGAACAGTTGTGGGAAGGAGGAATGGAAAATAAAGAAAATAAATCTTTTGGCTGTGGAAAAAGTCAGAGAGGAAGTTTAAGGTCAAGCAAAGTCATGATGGGCAGTGGTCATGGAAGAAGATTCTGCACAAGTTGGAAACTAGAGAGATCCATACTTGTGTTTCTGCTACAGATGTATCGTGTGACTTTGGATAACGATTTCAAATATGAACCGGCTCTGGGCTAGGAGCTGTTTGTTAGCATAGCAGGGAGGGAATAGTGTATTTGAACATGTTCTTTGTTAGTTTTGAAAATACCTAACTATTTGTGTAGCGGTGATAGTTCTGGTTATAAGGAAGCAACTTTCACACTTTCATATTTTCTGGAAGGAAATAGGCAAGGTTATTTAATTTTCTCTCTTATGCGTCAAAATTAATGAAAGCAACTCCTACTAGTCAGTTATAACAGAACTGTGATGCTGAGCAAATACATACTCAAATGCATATATAAATAAGTGCTATTCAAAATGAAATTGTTCACTGCAGGTAATCAGGTATTGAAATTGGAAATGATTGATTTATTATCTTAATTACAGCCTTCCTTATATTTTGCCTTACTAGCTGTGCCTACATATTATTTCACTGTATAGCTGAAGTTCATTAACATTGCCTCTCTTTTTTTCTGGTTTGTTTTTAATGCAGAGCTATGATAAATGTTTTCTTGGCTCTTCGGAGACTGCAGATGCTAATCGAGTGTTCTGTGGCCAGCTCGGAGCAGTGTATGTATTCACTGAGGCACTCAACCCAGCACAGATTTTTGCAATACATCAGTTAGGACCTGGATATAAGGTAATAATGGATCTTAAAACCACACTTTCGTGCAACTAGGAGTGTCAGAAAATAACTAGTAGTTAAATTGAAAAGCTTGTGAGAATGTAGATGTTACATTAGAATATTAGAATTTCTGTCTATAACTGTTTGATTAGTTTTCAGCAAAGATTTGTTTTGCATGATTTGTTTTAAGGACTCTTCAAGCTTTGTAACTAATTTTAAATTCCACCAGCTTTTTGAAAGACACGAGGAATTTCTTTAAAGCGTAGTCAAAACATGCTTGTAGGCGAGTTTTATGAGTCATAATTGGATGAGGACAATATTTTATTTGATGTACTGAAAACTGCCTTTTGCCCTGTTTTATGTTTAAAACTTGAGTTAGAATAAAGTTCAACAAAGAATAATAAACTTATAAAAAATCTAATAAATTGCACAGTTTTGAACCATTTTGCTGAAATACAAGTTGAGCTTTTTACTAATGCTTTTCCAGTGATGCTTCAGGCACTGTTTGGACAAATAGAAGGTACATACGTAAATGTAGATCTTTAATAAAAACAGTCTTAGTTATTTTGGGTATGCCTGTGTATAGTATTTCATCAAGAAAAGCAAAGCAGATATTTTGTTGAAGTCTGTGGAAACGGCCCCAGAGAGAAGACTTGAAAATGAATGGGCAAATCTAACATCTGCTACAGACTGAATTTTTACTAACAGTTACTCTCAAGTTTTCTTTTGCTGATTTATGAAATTTGCAGTACCAGTTGAAAAAGACTTTGGAATTCTTAATAAGACTTTGGAATTCTTAATATGTACTGTATACTTCAGCACACACACAAAAAAAGTCAAATAATATTAATTTGATGTAATTAATTGTAAAAACAGCTGAAACTTGAATGATATGCCACCTGAAAATAGCCTTTTTGCTGTGTATGTAAAGTGAATAGGTAAGTATACTGTTATGGCCCAGGGAACTGCTCTTTTTTTTTTTGCAGATCTCTGTAAGGAGTGCCCACCTGAATCTTTAAGTATAGATAGGGTATTTAAGCAGAATATTCAAAGACAGAAGTTGAATAGAAGATTAGCAATTAAATCTTGGCTCTCTTCTGATGCTGGGAATCCCATGATGGCTCAGCATCGGACAAACCTTTCCCCGAGGACGTGACACACTGCACAGATCCTGTTTGGGGAAGGGCTCACTAGCACTTTGGTCTTTGGAGCTCTCGACAGGATATTGTTAGAACAAGTTGTTCATCATTCGGACTGGCAAGTAAAAGGACGTTTACCTGAGCATGCGCTGCTTCGCCTTTGGATAGAGATGAGAACTTCACAGGTCTCATAATCACCGAGTGGAAGCTGCCTACAGGCTCTTCCATTGCAATTAACCATCTAAGGTTCTGCTATGGCCAAGGGCTATAATCAGTCCTGTGCCTACCCGGGTTAGCTGTAATGTGGATCACAGGCTCTTTAAGCACAATATTCCTGTGGTTAGGCTTGCTGGCTTGGTGAAGAGGAAATCGGTTGCATATTGTTGATCATTAAAATCTTTACTGGAACTAAAAATATCCAAAGTTATGCAAGAGAAGCACCTGCAAATGAGGAACACTTTATTCTGGACTTAATGTTGTATTTTGTTTGGATGAAGACTTTTGCAAATATTTTTTTTTGTCATACAAAAGAGAGTTAAAGTATCCTTATACTTCTTAATAATAAATGTAAATAAATTCTTATGAATTCAGTGAGCTCCTGGATTTGTGGCAGCATCCTGAACTGATATCAAGCCCGGATAAGTGAACAGTTGTGTTTGCCTCAGGAAGTGAAATTTATTATGGAATGTTTGTTGGGAGCTTAAGGGCAGTGCATGGCCTGCATGGACGATAACTCCCTGTCCGAGTTGGTAAGCGAGCCTACGAGGGCAGGAGCGCCGCCGGGCCTGCCCTTCATGAGCACAGAAGGACCCGTGGGAGATGTGGAGGTTGGAGGCCGTCCGGGTGCAGCAACCACATAATGATACGATTTCCAAATCTTCATGAAGCAAGAGGAGGGGCATCGGTAAAACTACTGCGTTTAACCTCCGGATGGCAGGCTTGGGGCTGTTTAAAATTGGTTGGGAGAGTGCCTTGGGAGACGGTCCTGAAAAGCAGAGGGTGGGTTTTCCTCAAGAAGGAGATCCTAAAGGCGCAGGAACAGGCTGCCCCAGTGTGCCCAAAGATGAACTGGAGGGAAAGAAGACCGGCCTGGCTGAACAGGGACCTATTAGTGAGGAAACATGAAAAAAAAAAAAAAAAAAGAAGAGAGTTTACCACCTTTGGAAGAAGGGACAGGTAACTGGGGAAGGATAGAAGGAAGTCACTTGGGTGTGCAGGGAGGAAATTAGAAAGGTGAAAGCTCAGATGAAATTCAATCTGGCCACCACTGTAAAAGACAACAAAAATGTTTCTACCTTTTTATATTTTAGTTTTACATTTTTCTACATTTTTTGTTTCTACATTTTTAATACATTAGCAAGAAGAGGAGGGCCAAGGAGAATCCCTATCCTTTATTGGATGTGATGGAGAATATTGTCACCAAGGCTAAGGATAAGGCTGAGGTACTCACTGCCCTTTTTAACTCAGTCTTTAACACAGAGATCAATTATCCTCAAGGTACTTGGCCTCCAGAGCTAGAAGACATCTACAAAGTGCAGAATAAACCCCCAATAATCCAGGAGGAAACAGTCAGTGACCTGTTACTCCACTTGGCCACCCACAAGTCTATGGGACCAGATGGGATCCACCTTAGAATCTGAGGGAACTGGCAGAAGTGCTTCCAAACCATTCTCCATCATCTGTCAGCAGTCCTGGTCAATGGGGGAGGTCGGAGACCTCTGGAGATGGGCCAGTGAGACACCCATCTACAAGAAGGGTTGAATGAAGGATCTGGGGAACTACAGTCCTGTTAGCCTGACCTTGGTATTGGAGAAAGTTACGGAGCGGATGATCTTGAGGGCAATCAGCAACGATGGCATCAGGCCCAGCCAACATGAGTCCATGAAAGACAGGTTCTGCCTCACAAACCTGATCTCCTTCAGCCTGGTGACTGCCTAGTGGATGAGGGAAAGGTTGTGGACATGGTCTGCTTAGACTTTAGTAAGGCTTGTGACAGTGTCTCCCACTGCCTTCTCCTGGAGAAGCTGACAGCTCATGGCTTAGACTGGTGGACTCCTCGCTGGATGGAGAACTGGCTGGATGGCTGGGCCCAAAGAGTCATGGTGAATGGAAGTAAATCAAGGTGGTGACCGGTCATGAGTGCTGTTCCTCAGGGGTCAGTGTTGGGGCTGGTCCTCTTTAATATCTTTATCAATGATCTGGATGAAGCAGCAAATTTGCAGACGACACCAAACTGGGCGGAAGAGTCACTCTGCTTGAGGGTAGGATGGCTCTGCAGAGGGATCTGGACAGGCTGGATCGATGGGCTGAGTCCAACCATGTGAGGTTCAACAAGGCCAAGGGCCGGGTCCTGCCCTTCAGTCACAACCCCATGCAGCGCTACAGCCTTGGGACAGAGCGACTGGAGCGCTGTGTGGCAGAAATGGATCTGGGAGTGTCAGTCGACAGCTGGATGAACCTGAGCCAGCGGTGTGCCCAGGTGGCCAAGGAGACCAACGGCCTCCCGGCTTGTATCAGGAGCAGCGAAGCCAGCAGGAGCAGGGAAGTGATGGCCCCCCTGTACTCAGCGCTGGTGGGGCCGCGCCTCAAATACTGTGTTCAGTTTTGGGCCGCTCACTACAAGAAAGACACCGAGGGGCTGGAGTGTGTCCAGAGAAGGGCAATGAACCTGGTCAAGGAGCTATCTGAGAAGATCAGAAGCGGCTGAGGGAGCTGGGGTTATGTAGTCTGGAGAAGAGGAGGCTCAGGGAAGACCTTACTGCTCTCTACGACTACCTGAAAGGAGGTTGTCGTGAGGCAGGGGTTGATCTGTTCTCCAGAATAACTACCAATAGGACAAGAAGAAATGGCCTCAAGTTGCACCAGGAGAGGTTCAAGTTAGATATTAGGAGGAATTTCTGCGTGGAAAGAGTAGTCAAGCATGGGAACAGTCTGTCCAGGGAAGTGGTGGAGTCGCTGTCTGTGGCAGTGTTCAAGAAGTGTGTAGATGAGGTGCTTAGGGACATGGTTTAGTAGTCATGCTGCTGCAGGGTTTACGGTTGGACTTGATCTTAAAGGTCTTTTCCAACCGTAATGATTCTGTTCTGTGATTCTAAGGGGATTCACACAGTACACGTTTTCATGCTAAGTGACATTTCTAGTAGTTACTAACATATCCTCATTACAGTGTTGTCAAATTCTTACTGATTTGTTCAAAATGTTAATTAGACGGAATTTAATGCTTTAGGAACGTATTCTATTTTTAGATGTAGAGTGAGTTAGAGCTTAGTTAGTGCCCGACTCCTTCATGAAGTAGTTTCCTTCCTTGACTAAAAATCTACAAGTAGTTTGTATTAATAACAGCAAAGATGTCCGTTAATACCTTTGGTTCTCATTTCTCACTGCAGAAACCTCTGAGAGGCTGGTCAAAATATGTAGTTAATGTTTTACAATATAATTTTATAAGACAAGTATTTATTAAAGAGTAATGTACTTCTGTCGGTACAGTGCATTGATGCACATTTTATCTATAAGGTGGATCTGCAATCAGGTACAACATTTGTTAGAATCAGTCCTCACATCTGAATGACCTTAAAAAGCTCATAATCACTTTATCTTTACTTTCCTGTGAATTTGGCATTGGATACAGGAAGTTAGTTGGACTGTGCTCTTCTGCTACTATTTTCTGTCTAATTTATTAAGTTCTTATTGCAAAAAAATTACTTTGGAATGTGATAGTGCATGTAGTGAAGTGGATATTTAAGCTGTAAATACGAAATACCTTAGTTATGATTATTATAAAGATAATCTTGCACTTGGAAGGAATTTTTAAATTGTTTTTGAATAATTTGGGGCAATTCCTTTTATAATATTTAATGGTTACAAAAATGAAAACTGAAAATTATTTCTTTTTTGAGTGCTGCAGTTCTAGTGTAAAAGTTTAAGAGCTTTATTTCACACTTCTACAAGATGCCCTATCTGTATACTCACAGATTCAGCTGTTTAGCTGCTTGCCAGACCTTTATTTTTTGAATTTTCATTAATGATTGTAGATGTTCGCAGTGCAGAAACGTATGTACTGTTGAGTAAATACTAATATCACACTATTTTTCTTTTTTTTTAATTTAAAATTTTGAAATTCAAAACGCAATTCAGATTTCTGTAGAATATGTAAACTAACAAATAAAAGCATAATGAACTCTGGAAGTTTATGCATATACATGTATCTTATATTCACGTAGTATTTTAAAGCTTGTGCTAAATGAATGAAATTAGGCTTCTCGGTTTAGTTCAAAGGTACAAAGGCCTTTTAAAATTGATTAAAATATTTATGTGTTTATATGGCATGGCCCTGGCTTCTCTTGCAACTCTTCATGATGTCTGTTTCCTTTCTAAGCGACAAATAAAGATTATAGATATGGAAAAAAAATTAAAAATGCTAAAAGATATTTTCACTTTTCTTTCCATTCCTAAAACTGTAGCTTAAATCTTGACTGAATGCATCATATCTTGCTGTATCAAAACTAATTTAGACCATTTTAATGACACCTGATTGCTCATCGTTGTCAGGAGTTGTGACTAGAGGATTATAGCAGGGGTTACTTGCTGGTTGTTTTAGAGCAGTTGCTGCTTTGAGGCTGCCCAAATCCAAGACATGCAGGTTTGCTATCCCCGGTCAGCTACTTGGGGCAAGGCTGTCTCAGAACCCCAAGGAGTGCAGTCCCAACAGTAGTTTTTGGCAGTTTCTAAAACAAGAAATAATTTCAATAACAGAGGGAAAAAAACTTTTCCTATGTTTTCGCAAAACCTTTAGAAACAGGCTACAACAGCAATGTTGAAGACAAACTCTAAATCATTTTCAAGTCCTGGTCCCTCATTTTACTGCTTGCTGCTCTGTTTTTCCTGCTGTTCATGGAGGTTTGGACACCATGAATAAAAGTACAGTACGCATCTCTGTCTTCTCATTTATTCCTTCACAAATCAATCCCAAGCAGAGACTGAGGAAAGAGCAGATTCTTTCCTAGTAGGCCAAGCTGAAGAGCAGGTTCCACAGAGCTACAGAAGGAACGGAATTTCTTTCTGTAATCTACTCGCAACCAAGAAAATGAACAACCTCCCAAAACTTAGAAATCCTGGAAATGCTACTGATTGCTGGCTTCATTTGTGTAACAGAAGCCTGAGATGTGCCCTCCGCTTCTTTCAGGGCATAAGAAGGTGTTATTTAGGTGAATTCCCTCAGATCCTGCGTGACGACAGTGATCCGACAGTTTAGAACATTTCTCTGTGGCATTTCTTAATCCAAAGGAGCCTCCAGCAATGTGTAGCTGGAATGGTTGGACATATAGATCACATTCATGCTCGAATCTGGCTTGTTGATGCAAGTTAGTCTTTTGGAACCTTTTCTTTAGTCATGTATTAAATGTGTTATTCATTCTAATTTTGGTCCTGTTAGTTAACTGTTAGTTAAGGAGCTTTTCAACCTTCCCAAAAGTTCAGCTATTCTGGATACCTTCTAAGCTCCAATTGTGCCAATGTTTTTCTTCCAAAGGAGAATTAATTCAGAATGCTTGAAAATTTTTGGAGAATGTCATCATAGAGCTTTTCTGAGAAGAGATACTGAGAAGATACAAGGCCTTTCGTTAGGTGCCCCCACAGTTGTCCCTAATAGCTTGAGGTCCAGAGTGGCTTCCATTAGAACATCTGGAATCCCCAGAAACCTTCCCTGGGCCTTGTTAATGACATGAGCGCCTAGCTGTGAGTATGTAGTTTTGCAAGCAACACTGAAGCCACAAAGTCCAGGAAAAAACAGAGCTTGTCCTACAAAGAAAAGAAAAACTGATTCTGTTGCATTCTAACCTTCATATTCCCTTTTTGTAGGATGTAAGTAGAAGTCAAAAACTTTAGGATTAACTTGAGAAGTCTTTAAAATCCACTGGTACCTCATTACATATTGTGTGCTCATTGAAGAATAGTATAAACATAGAGGCAGTTGTTAAAATTCCCTTGCCAGTTATGTATCTGAGATGGTTTTGTATTACCATTGTGTACTTTTAAATACTAATTTCCCAGTTGCTGTTCAAGATCTAACTTACATTAATATTTTTCAACAAAATATGTTTCATTGACTATATGAGTAACAATACTGCAAAGTTGCCACACTTGGTAACTACTGTGAAGAATGCAATTTTTTTCCTTTTTTAAAGAAAACGAGTGGGCTTTTTTTAAGAGGAGTTGGGAGAAGAATATACTGGCAATAGAACAGTGCTGTTTGCCTCTTCCTTCTTCAGTAATTTGCCTATAAACATCTTATTCTCAATTGTATTTAATAGAAGCCTGTTAGAATGGAGTTGTTACAGCGTTTGGTCCCCTTTGTGCTGTGTGTGCTCTCTTGGAGCCCTGCAGTTGCTGATCAGGCCTTCCACCTACCAAACTGCTGCTGCCAGAAGCTACCGTAAGGAGGAGGAAGCGAGGGCTGCATTTCTGCTCTCCCTCTGCTTTTTCTGCTCCCATCAGTGCTCCCTGGCAGTGAGGGGAAGAGGACATGGGCCCAGCTGCAATGCAGAGGGGCTGCCCCATGGGATGGGAGCAGCCTGTGAGGTAGTGCCGGGGGGAGAGGGGCAGCCAAGAGCAACGTTTGGTGCCTTTTCCAGAAGGAAATTTCAACTTCAGCTCCTTGCTAACAGTACTGCAGCATCAGTCACTTTGGCATGTATGCAGTTTGGAGCAAAACGTGCCTCGTATGCGTGTGCACACCTGTGCACAAAGGACTCTCTGTAATTCACTTTACATACTGCAGTTTTAAGTTCAAGATGGTATTTTTGTTTGATTGCTGAAATTTAAAATGCTACTGGAAGCAAAATGAGGGAATGATGAATCAAATGTGGCTCTCTTGCTGGTCGAGGAGAGACTTGCCGCCAGCTAAGGAGCCATCCTGGTCAGACCCAGCTTCCTTTGCTAGAGGAGACTCTGCTGGAATAATTCTCTCTCTCTGCTTCCTTTGTTTTCAGTCTTGTAAGAGCAACAACTTTTGCCTTTTTGCCTTCTTTTTTTTTTTTATCCCATGTCTTTTGGTGAAATAATGGTGATATAATTCACCATTATTTCAAAAATGTTACATTTTGTTTTGTTGGTTTACATTGTTTTGAATATTGCTATTATGTTTTTAGACTGCTTCTGTGCATATCCCAATGCTGAATTCCTTCAGTGACCAGTAATTAACCACTGGCAAGTTGAGCGTATGCACTTGGGAGTCTCTGCTATCTTCCTGTGCTTGTTTTCTCCCAAGCCTTTGCTACGATATGCATATACTGCATTTCTATTTGTATAGAGAAGGCTGGTATTGGTAATAAAAGATTATGATTTATCTGAATTTACAGCTTTTCTTTCTATCCTATTACAGTAATCTTTGGGCAGAACTCACTATTTCCAGCTTATAGCCCCTTTCGTTAGGTTTTGATGGCATAAGATTCCTTTTATGTCTTCCCTCCCCGCCACCAAAAATGTGATGCAGTGTTATATTGATTCCTAGTTTATCTGCCTGACTTTCAAATAACTGTTTTGGATACATTCTTGCATTGTAACTCTGAAAAATAGGAGATTGAGTAGAGCTTAAATGTGTTGATAAAACTTTAATTTAGAAAGTTGCAAAGTTTCCTGGTAATAAAATGATGCAAACTTTGTGTTGAAATACTTCTCTCAAAACTTTTTTTTTCATTTTATGCATGTCATCTATATAAAAATAAAGTATTTGGAGCTTTCAAATCTGACAAACCTTATGGGCATGAAAAAATTCACTGGGTAAGAAGTGTTTTCATGTGGTAAAATAACAAATTGTAGCATATGCAGAAATGCACATATTTTCTGAAGTTAAAAAAAGAAATCACCAAGCTATTTCTGCCCTTGCAGTATGTGTACAGAGTTTTATCTATATAATTTGCAAATGCCTTTTGGGACAAAAAATGCTCCCTTCTTCAAGACAAGACATAATTTGTAGCAGTCATTTTCTAAGGGAGATGTAGCCAGCAATATGAACAGCGTGTCAGCTCTCAAGCTTTAAACTTCAGTCGTGCAGCACAGGAGGTGGGGAGTGTAAACCTTTGGTGCTGAGGGCTGAATGACCACAGTGCAGGCATTTGCGGGGGTTACTTTAGTCTAACTGTAGTTTAATCCTGAAAGCTGAGTGACTTTTAGCAGTTGGAAGACATTTCTGGGCTTGATCTAGAAGGAATCCTGCTGGGATGGTTCAAAACAATTTTGCAATTCAGGCAAAGGTGCAGCAAGAAGGGTTAGCTGGGAGCTTCCCTCCAAAACTCAGTCCCATTCCAAACTGAAATGCAAATGTTGCAAATGCAGAATGTGCAGATTGACTCCTGCAGCGACTGCCGCAAGTGCCCATCGACCCGTCCACATCCCACTTGTGACCCACATGCAAAAGGGCTGCTTGTCACAAGAACTTACCTCATCCTGTGTCACTCACTCAGGAACTTGCCCATTCCCATTAGTTGTCCTTGAGCAAGAAAATTCTGTCAGGTTTCCAGTAGTGCTTTGCAAAAGCTGGCCAAGTTTTATGAGCTTGCATAATAGGCGCTCGGAATATGTTTGGAAATAGCAGCGGAGCCGATAAATTGTCTACTTTAATTCTTGCAGTCTGGATAGCAACCACCTCAATAATCCCATTTTGTATGGTTCGTGAAACATAATTTCTTAAAGGGTTGAGGAGGAGAGAAATGTATTTGCTGGGACAAGAGATGAACACAATTGTATTTTGAACTCAGTGTACAGCTACACGCAGTGAAAATGAGCATAATGGTTCATAAATAACTTCACAATAGATTATTATAAATTGAGTAAACTTTTGGAAAATGCAACATTGAATTTCATATTGCATTGTTAAATGGTGATCATTTCTCACAAATTTCTTGACTTTTACCAGTACTGTGTGTTACTGCTAGTTGTCACTGTCAAATTATTGTTACATGCACAAGTAGTTAAATGCCAAGCAAATGTGACAGGATTTTGCAGAAGGGAAGAAATCTGTCTTCTTGTGCTTAACCGATTTGTCAATGCTGTCAGGAAATCCAGTTTTGGATCAGATATGAGTTGTGATGTATTTGAGTAGTGGAGATTTTCGTTCAGTCTTCTTTTATAAAAGTTTTAAGTTTGAGAATTATTAATTCAAAATATGGTGTTAATAATTTTATTTAGATTTTATTTAGACGATTTTAGCATAAGTATCTTGTTTGCAAGATATTTGTATTCCTGACTGTTAATGAAACATGGAATTTATGCTGTTTAAAAACAACTGATCCCTTAATAAAAATGATATAGATTTTAATATTCTAATTTGAGTAAATTTATATTACATATGCAAGGCATTTAATTTATTCCGTATTTGTTATATGTTGCTTCCTCTATTTTTTAATTTTAACATGTTTATAGTTGTTTACTATGATACTTTTATTTCACGTAGTTAATTTTGAAACCCATTAATACTAATTCAGAGAGGATGTATAAATAATTCTATTTAAAGTACCAAATAATGCTACATAAAAAAATAAATACAATATTAACATGGTCATGTGGAGTAGAGTAAAAATGATCTCACTATTCAGTAGCATTAAGCAACTGGAATATCAAAAACAAAATATAATTGGCTCTATATTACTTTACAAGTCTCAAGTATTTTATACAGATTTCCGGATAAGGATTTTGTTAAAATATGTCCTTTATAAAAGATACTTTCTCTTTTTTTTCCAGAGCACATTCAAATTTAAATCTGAGAGTGACATTCATCTGGCCGAGCATCATAAGCAAGTGCTGTATGATGGGAAGCTTGCAAGTAGCATTGCCTTTACTTACAATGCGAAGGCGACCGATGCTCAGCTCTGCCTTGAATCCTCACCAAAGGAAAACCCTTCAATTTTTGTACACTCCCCACATGCTCTTATGCTTCAGGTTTGTCTCGTCTTTGTCATAGTCATAATTTTGTTAATTGAACTAACCACAATAGAAAAACTATAATTTAACTGGGTGCTGCTTCTAATTGCTACTTTTATTACATATGCAAAATTAACAGATAACAAGTACATGTTTATACTTGACATAACACTTTGTTGAGGTTATCATTTTTCTTCTTTAAAGCCGTTTTTGTGTGCTGTGCGCTTTGTATCTCTCTGCAAGCTTGGAGAACAGCATACTATTGTGCTGCTAGGGCTGCTGTCCATTGCAAAGCCTTTATGTCTTAATATTTCAGGGAGGAAGGTTGAGAACAAAAAATACATAATCCTCTGAATTGTTTCTGTGTTGCATACTGACTCAGTTCCTGTTCTCTGATCTCTATTAGCTCAGCATCACTTGGATAAGACAGTTGTGTTGTTGTACAAAGAGGTCTTTATTTTGTATTATTTCAGCTCTTAGTATGCCTGTCACCTTAACTGACCTTTCTGCTCATTTTCTACAGCAAAATGCATTTATTTTTTTCATTAAGAAATATGTATCTCGTACTATGAGTTAGTTTGCCATGATACTGAATTTTCTCTATTTACTGCTTGCCTTCTGTTTCAATGCACTGTTAATTGACACATAAATAATGCAACTAAGTTAGAACGCGTCTCATGTAGTTTTTACTCAATTCAGAGGTAATGTGTTATCAAGTTATGAGATTTATAACTGTCCTTTCACATCAATATTAATTGAGATTTTTTTTATTACTAACCTAGGATGTGAAAGCTATCGTTACCCACTCCATTCACAGCGCAATTCATTCCATCGGAGGGATTCAGGTTCTTTTTCCTCTCTTTGCCCAGTTAGACAATCGACAGCTGCATGACAGTCAGGTGGAAACAACAGTTTGGTAAGCTTTTCTCAATCAAAATATAAAAAAGAAATTCAGCTAACAGTGCTTTCAGATCTGCTATGGGAAAGTTTTGTTTGCTTTTTTATTTTTAATGCTGTTACTGACATTTTACCTTTGTTGCTTTGAGAAGGATTCTATCTTTGAAAAAGTAATTTACTGCAGAGATGTGCAAATTGTAGCAACCAATGAAAAGATTCCAGGTGGAACTAGTCATAAGATTGATTGAATTACATAATAACTTTGAATCATTTCAGTCATTAAGGATAGATTGTTTTTGCAACTTTAATTGATAATGCTCAGTGTATTTGTTAATGCTCAGTGTTCAGTTCATTTTCTTGCTCAAAGGATTGACATTTGAATCCATGTTAAATAGTATTACAAATTAAATATATATACATATATACATATACATCACATTCATGCTAACATATGGGCGGACCATTATGACCATATTTGAGTTGCAAGAGTGGCTGTGGATGCAGCAAGAAAAAATGGAACGAAGTCCCATGAAATTGCTGCTGTGCCAGCGAGGAGCTCGCGCTGCACAGCGTAGAGGTCTGTCTGTACCGGTGCTTAAAGATCTGGTTAGGGATCTTTTGCCACGTACTGTGTCATGGAGGGAACTTAATCTGTAGGCAGCTGGAAGAGCCGAAAGCCCTCAACATGCAGGAGGGGGCCTGAACTTCTTGCTTGGAAGGCTGGAAGGACGTAATGAGATTGGAAGAGGGATGCTCAAGAGCAGGTGTGGGCAGCTTCCAAGCATGATGATAGGGAACCAGAACCTGCTGCAAAACATTATTTTAGGGCAGACTTTTGTGTCTGAATAAATTTATAAAACAGAGGATTTTGAGCAGCAAAATAATGCTTACTGTTAATTCTTCTGATTTTTTTAATAGCTTAATAGTAATTAGTTAAATGAACAACATATAAAGCATCTACAATTTAGAATGAAAAAAACTGAAGGAGAGAATGACATAGTGTCTCCTGAAAGCTCATATATCTCATTCTAATTTCCGTAATTAATAAATTTGTTAAAATTTTCTCAAATTGTCTGCTTTTCCTATGGTAAATGATTTCTAGCTAAAATGGCTGTTGAAACACATTTTTTCATTCCTAATAAAGTGTGAAAAAAGTGTTTCAAATGACTATTTTCTAGTACAATCTTAGAGAGATTTCTACAGTCTTAAAAAGAACTAATTCTACTTTTTAGTAATTCTGTTGAAAAAAAAATGTTGAATGTTATAGATAGAAAAACTGTTTGTGTATTGCTTTGTGTGGGAAAATCACTTTTACTAAGTTGTTTTTCAGTATATATTTTGCGTTGACGTATTATGAAGTAAGGGGAAGGGGGAAAAAAGATTTGATTTAAAATAACTGTGAAAAATATATATATGTTTGAATTTAGTGGCACAGTGGTGGGAAAAAATGCTTTATTCCAATTTAAGAAAGATTATATATGTGCATCTGTGTATATGGATAAAACATAATCTGGCTCATGGATGAGCTGACTCTATAATAGGTGACAAAGCAGTAGCTTGCTCTGTTCAGAAATGGAGCAAGAATGTAAGGCGAGTTGTGGAAATGCAGCTAAAGCTCTCGGTTTCCTTTGTGTGTAGTCTGACAGTTAGTTGAACTGTAAGAAGGAAAAATGTTCTGCTTGAATAAATCAATATACTTATTCTAAATTTAGGTTATATTCTAGCAAGAGCTGGAATTCATTATGCTCTAAGATTGTACAAATGTGTAATGCAACAAGACCTTTCAACAAATGGCTGCTGGATGAAAGAGATGCAAGCTAAATACTCTTGGTTCATGTGTGTTATTTTCTAATTTTTTTTTTTAATAGGATATAGAGAGTGAACAAATAATAAAATATTTTTAAGTGAACAAGGAAGTGAGCTTATGAAGAGAAACAAGTAAAAGATTGCTCAGGCAGAGAAAGATGAAATGGAGAAAGGAAAGACAGAGAAAAATATGCAAAAGGAAATGGAAAAGTTGGTAAATTTGAGACTAGTTGTTGGAGTTGATGGAGAAAAAAAGTATGTTTATTCAGACCTTTCCGTTTGTCCTTTTCTTTTTTAGATGACTTCTCTTTTTATTTTTCAGATGTTACCTCTTCCAAAATTCAGTTTCTGAACTGCATAGTTGCTTATGCCCTTCTTAGCTATGAAAATACAAGTGTATTTACTTCATCCAAAAAACCTAAAAGGACCAGATAATACTTAATGACAATAGGCTGTTGTAGTACAACTGGAGAATATATCTCTTGCTGGTGGCCAGATGGGGAGCTTGAAGAGCTGTCTCGAGAATAGCTCTTTTGCCTTTTGTTTCACGTGTTGCTGGGAGGTGGGAAGTGTCAATGTCTTGACATGCCAACTGAAGTGCCATAGGTCTCCAGTCTATTTTTCTGAACCTTTCTTCCTTTCTTCTCTGCCATGTTTATTAAAATTTGTTTAATAATTTCAAGTTCTCAGTTTTGGGGGATATTTTTACATTGTAAAAGCCTTGTCAGGGAGCTCAAAAGAGAACACTTTTTTTTTTTATTATTTACTTTATCCTCTAACAACTTTCAGATTTTATAAATTAATAGTTTAGGTGTAAATGTACTGTCAAATTATATATGCAGTTCTATACACATATGATAATACAATGCAGTTCATCTATATAGCAACCTTTTAGTTAAATGCTGTTCTTTGTGGGTGCTCTTTTTTTTCCTTGAGTGTTTTTGTGTAGTCTTACCTACATCTTTCATGAGGACGGATATTGATATATCCTACAATTCTGACCCTGAAGCCTTGTAGAGATCATCATACTTTTATATACTGAAACTAAAAGAATGGAAATTGAGTTTGTATCTTAAACATGTGTTTTCTTATTTGATATAACACTCCTCCTATCTTCATAAGAGTGGTCTATCAACTTGAAGGCCAAGACCACTACTTTTTGTCTTTCTTCTCAGTACTGAGATTAGAGTGGACAATTTAACAGTATGAGTTAACAAGTTGTCTATATAGTAAAATAAAACAAAACAAAGTGCATTTGTCTATTATGGTACAGTTGTTATTTTTGATAATATCCATTGCTAATATGCTGGCAAGGATTTGTTTTCTTCATGTGTAGTCCATTTTTTTACATGTTAGAATTCATTTGAATCTACTGAGCATTAACATAAAGAACTGATTCAGTCAAAAATATTGCATGAAATATTTTATAGCATCCCAATTCCATCACAGAATGAAAAATAAGCATTAATTCAAGTGAGATTGTGTAATATGTCGGGTAGAAAATCTGAAAGTAGGAGGAACTCTAGCTATAATAGATTAAGACATTCCAAGAAAAAAAATGAATCTTGGTTCTGTTTTTATGTGCTTGTTCTGAAGGTTACTAACTAGATTTGCTAGAACAGATGCAATAGAAATAAAAACAAATGTAAATCATTTTACAGTTCTTCATAGTAAATTAATGTAGAGTCTAGCTTTACCTGAACTCTCTGAAAAGTGCTATATAAAAAAACCCTAAAATATATTGCAAAAAATGTAGACGACTTTAATTTTGTTTTATTACTGACATTATTCTGACTCTTCTTTATAGTTATTCCTGATAGAAAGTATATTACCTCCTGTTGAAGGTCATTTGGTGAAATTGCACAACTGTCAGTGGTTATGGCAGGAAATAGCTGCAAATATTTAAATCCCTGCTTTTCATTTTTTCCTCTAAATGTTTTATCATATGTTTTGATTTAGCCAATTAATAACCTCTACCCAGATTTTTTGGAGTTTCTATATTCACATGTTGACTTTTCTAGGATTCACTCTGCAACTAGTAATTTTGTGGAATCGTCTTTTTGTAGATGCGCTTAGAGAAAAGCACAAAGACACAGTTTGATACAAAATAAATTTTGAAATTTCGATTTCATGAGATTTTGATGAAATATGTTAGTTTAAAATACTTATTAATACTTCCATTCCTATAACTAAACTGTCTGTAATGTCATGGTGGCAAATTAGGTTGATGTCCGGAAATATCCTATGTACCTAATCTATTTTATCTTAGTGTCATTTGGTGTTTTTCTTGTTAGCCTCATAGACCAAGGTATTTAAATGGGAGGGTCATCAAAGTCATTGCGTGTCAGCATCTCTGCATCCACCTTTGTGCCTGCAATGGTGCAGCTCCCAGCCCTGCTCTTCACTCAAGATCTCGGACTTTACCCAGGCAGGTCCCAATACCGTTTTTCTTGAGCACTACCAAGGGAGTGGGGTCAAGCGTCACACTTAAAATTTAGGATCTCCAGATTTAGATCTAGATTTAGATTCTAAATCTAAAATTTAGAATCTTCCAGAATGCTGATGACAGGAATGTGACTGTCCATAGCAGGCTAGCCGGTGATATTTCTAATGGAAATGAAGTCATTGCTTAGGATAAAATCCTTTTTTAAACTCTGAAATTGGGGCGACTCTACTAATGCGAGAAGATTCAGGAATTGTTAAGGATGCTGTGTCATGACTGGGCTGGGTATCCCAAAGTGTTATCTCCATGAGCAGAGGTCTATAGTCGCCTTCCTGCCCTTGCAAGTGGCAGCTGTTTGTCTCATTCATATGAGATGAGTTTGGATGAAACAAATTCAGCATTCTTCTGTTCTTTCCTTTGTCATATGATATGTGAAGGAGGAATGAAAGGAGGAAAGGAAAGTAATGTTTTCCCATTTCTCTTCAAAGCATTTATGGGAACTTTTTAAATTGGAAGCTTAGGAAGCACTTGGGAGAGCTGCCTGAGCGGCATGAATTATGGAGAATCGCAGAAGGGTTGCAATTGGAAGAGGCCTTGAGATATCATTTAATCCAATCCAACCCAAACAACGTGACCTAGAGCATGTTGCCTAGGGCCCTCTCCAGAGGCTTTTGAATTTCTCCAAGAATAGACACTCCACAACCTCTCTGGACAACCTGTTCCAGTCTGTCATCTTTATAGTAAAGTTTTCCCTTACACTCTAACAAAGCTTCCTGTTTCAGTTTGTGCCCACTCTCATGCTATTGCTGGCCACCGCTAGAAAGAGTCTGGCCCCATGCTCTTTACACCTTCCCTTCAGATATTTATGGGCGCTGAAAAGATTGCACCTGAACCGTCCCTTCTCCTCTCCAGATTGAACAGGACCAGCTTGCTCAGCTTTTCCTCATATGATAGATGCCCCAGTCTCTTAATCATTTTAGGGACACTCTGCTGGACTTGCTGCAGTAGCATCATGTCCTTCTTGTCCTGGGGAACCCAGAACTGTACCCAGTATTCTAGGTGCAGCCTCATCAGAGCTGAGCAGAGGGGCAGGATCCCCTCCCTCCACCTGCTGGCAACGCTCCTCCTCATGCAGCCAGGATCCCATT
>JAWLRI010000837.1:512796-524936 GCA_034781795.1 Crypturellus tataupa | reverse complement strand
AACAGGCTGCCCAGAGAGGTTGTGGAGTCTCCTTCTCTGGAGATCTTCAAAACCTGCTTGGATGCAGCCCTGTGCCATGTGCTCTAGGTGACCCTGCTGGAGCAGGGGGGTTGGACTAGATGACCTCTCGAGGTCCCTTCCAACCTTAAGCATTCTATGATTCTATGTTTTTCTAAAGTAAATTTAGTCTGCTGAACTAATTCTGGACTTTGTTGGAGAGCATCCCTTTAAACACTTACAGCCTCATCAATGTATGAGAGAAATATAAATGTAAAGGATAAGCTACTGCCTCAGTAGCACTCTTGGTAAAAGGCCACCTCTCTGAGGTTTCCTGTGTTACTCACAACTCTGTGCAAATCTTCATGAGGAGGATCTTTTCCTGCTAGAGAAAGCATGGTTGTGTATGTCCAAATTAACCTAGGTGTTATATACGGTGTCCAAGAACATAGTTCATGTCAAATATTTTTGAACATGAGCTTGTAAAAGTAGGATTCAGGCAAATAACCATGAGAAGGTAGCAGCTACAGTCCTGCCTTCTGCACTCTTCTCTCAAGAGTAGGTTGGATTGGATCTCAATTATTATTTGCTTTGCCACAACAGAGCAAAAAATAGGTTCTTTTGTAATCCATATAATTTAGAATGTTTATTTATGTGTAGATGGGATTCTGCTATTATGTTATTATTTATTAATTCAAAAGGTAGAAAGTCAAGCTTTTTGCCTAGAAAAAATAAAAAAGGCAGATGGAAGAGTTTTCCATTTTGTTGCTTATGTAACTGATACCCAATATTTTATTAACAAAGCCAATATTAGAAATAATTAATTCTGATATTCAGACTTCTTCATTAGTCTTTTACACTGTTATGGGTTGTGCACTGAAGATTATAAATACCTTTTCTTCTTCCCTCTTAATTACTTGCACAATTATGTTTTATGTCCCTGTCAGCCCTGAAAGGCTGGGCTGACAAATGTTTTTTTTTTTTTCTGATTTTTGTCTGACCAGAGCTGGCTAGCTGCCATTGCAAGTGTACATTAAAAAAAAAAGAGGCCACTGTGGTTACTTGTACAGGGACTTGTGGCTTCTGTGCAACATCTTAACATAATAAGACTTCTTTTTTGTTTGGTTGGCTTGGTTAGGGCTCTAGTCCTCAGTGATGCTGTCGTTGCTGACACCAGTTTCTGTGTTGGGGTGGCACTAATTGTCCATATCAAGGATATGCACAAAGATGAAAGGGTAGTGGGGCAAACTCCTATTGAATGCCTGACTTGAAAATCAAGATGTGTTTTTCTCTCTTTACCTTCGTACTCTATTTTTTTTAATTATGCAGTAATTGCATAGTAATTCTTCTAATTACAACATAAGTTGTCTGATTTGTAATGTATTTTTAAAATAATCTCTCTAACATTAGTTCTTCAAATGTCAAAAAAGGCATAAGTCTGATAAAACATTTAATTTTTAGTGGCAAAATCCATTTTTTGTAACTTTATAACTTTTCAGGTTTATTATATTCAATCTACATCGGGTAACTGTTATGTTACTATTGCATAAAACTGTTTCTGAATCTTTAAAACTGACAAGATTTTCACAGCACTGTCCTCATTGCTTTGAAGTGTGAGGAGCAAGGTTTGAGATTTCCTTGCTGCATGCTCAAGAGTCCCGAGTTCTTCTTCTCTCTCCTTTCCAAAAGAGGCAGGAGGTCCAATGAAAGGACCATTCTCCCTGTTAGTCAAAAAAGCACAACTTGCTCTCAAGCTTGCAAGAGCTCAGACCTAAATTACTGTGTGTAATGCATTGACTTCACTTCAAAGAAACAAATCAGACTTAAAAAAATTAAATGTTCAGTTTAACTAGAGAGGCAATAATACTCACTGAACCCTTTCAAGTATACATGCCTGCAGCGTAGATACCTACTAGGTGTTTAAACTCCCATTGAACCCAGTGGAATTCCACTCAATATAGTCAATAGGACTGTTCATTTTCATCCTGAGTTGGCATTGGCCAGAATCGGTTAAGTGGATCGAGCCAAGAGCATTTTTGCTTGCATAAGATGTTTCCTAGGTCATATGGAAACACCTATAGAGCATACACTTCCATTGGTTACATGAATCTAGACCTGTTTTTTTCCCTGTCATGTATTTGTATCTTCATTTAGAAATTCATTTGGAATTGGAAAACTTCGATCTTTAGAAATCCATTCAGATAAAATATTTTGATTTCTTGAAACTGAAATATTACATAGTGCATATTGTCCAAAGTGATTCTGAAAGGTTATAAATGATATCATTTGTGATTTATATATTGAAAAGAGCATTACATCTATAGTAGTAACTGTGATTTCTAGAAGAAATGGTGATCATTAAAGAATCAGGTTTTATTTAAAAGTGATATATTCTGCTTCTTTCAGATGGTCCTCGGCCCTCACAGAAGGAAATCATATCGCTAAGGGCATTTATGCTTCTGTTTTTGAAACAACTTATATTGAAGGTAAAGCAGTCTGTTCCAGAATGTTACACTAATGTAAAACTTTACGATCTGTTATGTGGATGTGATGGGTTCTTTCAGAGCAGTGAATATGTAATGCCTAACAAATATTGAATCTCCTTCTGATTAATGTTGATGCACATATTATATTCAAATGTAGTGAATTCATACAGTACTTCTTATTAGCCTCACCAAACTGCTTATGTATTTTTAACTGAAAGTACTTGCAGAAATAATATATGACACTAAAGAAACCTCTCACATATTTGGACCGTTCTTTATAATAATAATCTACTGTACTTGACTGACCAAATAAGAAGGTAACGGTGGTTAAGTCAGTTACTGCTTAATTTTTTTTTTTGGCCCTGCTCGTGGTTGAACACCTTAAGGAATCTGCCTGTCACTGCTGAACACTGGTGTTTCAGGAATCATCTGCTCTTTCACACTAGCCTGAAAAATTTTGGCCTTATTTCTTCCATTTCTCTGGTCTTGTATCAGGAATTGGAGGAAAGGCAGTAATAGCATGTTATCTTTGCTCATACTGTAAAAAACCTTCCTAGTAGGAAGAGATTTTAGTCTGGTTTTGTATTGCCAATATGGTAAGGAAAAGGAACAGAGTGAAAGAGGGAATTTAGTCCTTTGAGCTTGAATAGTAAATTTGTAGGATTACATAACTCAGTCCAAGTAGTAGATTTCATAATTGTTTCTTTTAAAGCTAAACTTAAAGAATATTCTCCCTGAAGAAATCCCTCTTCTTTTTTAGGATCGAGGAGTGAAGGAAGATGAACTGCAGAGCATATTAAATTACTTATTAACAATGCATGAGGTACATTTCTGCATTTACCTATTTTTTACTGTAACCCATTGTACCAGCACTGTGGAAAACGTGCTTTTGAGGTTAGTTTGTAGAATAATTTGTTGATGCTTGTCACACAGGATGAGAACATTCATGATGTGCTGCAGCTGCTGGTGGCCCTAATGTCTGAACATCCAGCGTCCATGATACCTGCCTTTGATCAAAGAAATGGGATACGGTAAGAGAGTGATCATCCCTCTCCACACTGATGCTTTTTCACATAACTCTCATAATTGTTTTCCTTTCAAAGTACAACCTTATTTATTTAGGCAATTTTCTTTTTCAAAAACGAGGTATATTTAATAGCTCAAAAAGAGTACTTTTTAATAGCTCAGAGGCAAAAATTTTCCCTTTGGAATTCACATTATCATATCTGAAGGCAAATGTACTGCTGTACTTACTTCTCAGTCTCAAATAGAATATGTAATTAACAAGAAACATCAAAAAACCCAAGTATATATCTGAGAATCGCTTTGAATATTCTGTCTTCGGATGTTTTACATAATTTTGAGGGGAGAGGAGAGAGATGGGAGAAATCCTGGACTAACCTCTTTAAATACTCTCCAAAGACTTAAGAAACATATCTGTGCAATACATATGTTTATCTGCTTGTCAGTACATTTAATGAATGATAACTATCAGAGAAGTGGTGTAGTTTGGTGTTTTCTTACATCTGTTTTGGTAATGCAAGAGTTGTTTGGATAAACAACTGAATTTGATGTATTTGATGATTAATACATTTTTTAAATTTTGTGTTGTTCTAAAAATACTTTAGAAAGTGCAAGAGGCTTGCAAGAAAAAATAAACAAACAAAATTTCTTTATCTTATATGTTCAAGCGGTTTATACCATAAAATTTTTAAAGCTCTATAGAGCAAATTGTATTTAAAACTATTCGAATGGCAATGCTACTCGGTACAACAAGAAAAACATAGGAAAGACTCATTGTACTCACATTGAAAATTGGGGAAAAGCTGGTGAAATAATGAGTTTTTCTTTCTGTTGGCGTCCTCAGGTTAAGACTTCTTGGCTTTCCAAAAAGCTACAAAATCTGTGTTTGTGTCTGTGTTAATCATATAACTGGATAAAATTTTGAGGCCTCTCTTATCCAGGATGTCAAACTAGAGTGTGGGCTTTTTCTTTTTTTTTTTTTTTTCTACTTTAAACTGATAAAACAAGCATATGGATTTATAGCTATAAGCAATGTGTGTGTGTGTAATGTATTGCCATGTTTTGCTTTTGATAAATGGCATTTCATTATGAACACCCTGGTATTCAATTAAAGTACCCTCTACTGTGTAGAAAGGACACTGAGTAGGACTTTTAAGAAGTTTGAGAAGGTTTTCTACTGGTATCCAGAGCACCCATCTAAGAAAGTGTTAAGTCCCCTGACTTCTCCAAACTGCTTCTCTTGTCTTGAGTTGCAACTACTGGGACTCTTCTATGTGGTGCTTCCAAGTGAGAAGACAGACAGAAGGAAGTAGCTTGCTGCTATGAAACATTAAACTGAACCAAAAAATGCCATGTCTCTGACCTATATTTAGACTTATAACCAAATCTGTACAAAACTTTTGGCTTTGATATGTGCCCTTTGGTGACTGCCTGAATTCTGTTATTTTTAAAGAAACTCTTAAAGTGTTTTTAATGTTTTCAGTATATCTTTTCATTTTCTGTAAAGTGTTTTTGTTTTCATTTTATCTCCTGACTTTGTTAGGTAATTTCCCTGTTCAGTGAACTATAATGTAAATGTGAGATGGGTAGTAATAAACTGAAAAAAATAAAGATGACTTTGTTTCTCTTTTTTAGGGTGATTTATAAACTGTTGGCTTCCAAAAGTGAGAGTATATGGGTACAAGCCTTGAAGGTCCTTGGATATTTTCTTAAACATTTGGGTCATAAGTAAGTGTAGTTTTAAAATTACGACATTGATATGCTAAAATTCATAATTCTTGTCCTTTTGTGCTCATCAGTCTATATTGTATAATAGTCTTTAGGAACTCCCTAGAATATCATTGCTTTATTTTCTGATCGATAATTTACAGTTTCTGTTACTGTAATTGCATTGGGGTAAGATGATTAATTTGCTAGTTAACTTGTTACTACTATGTCATTTGAAATTAAATAATGATTGCATGATCAATCATGATCAAATGCATAATATGCTCAAATTTAAGTCTTAAAATGATCTGAAACATTTTCTCAAAAAACATTTTTAAAATTGCGTTGCATATTTTGCTATACATACTGTGCATGGTGGGAAACATGATTATCAAAAATTCATTGCTCATTGAACAACAGAAGGATTGAAAAAGAAAGGAAAAGCAAATATTAATTAAATGATTTTAAACAAGAAGTTAAGAACATAGTTACATACAAAAGGTGGCAGGAAACAGTCACATTTAAAATGAACCAGTGTAATAAATTGCAAGGACTTAAGTCTCATCTTCCATTGTTTGGTGCTGGTGAAGGAAGAACTGAGACACACGCAGTCTAGGTTATGTGCTCCTCCATACCGCTCCACTTCTACATAGGTTTTCCAACTGGAGACTCCACAGTGTAATTAGCAGTGCACTTCACGGCAGAGACTGCCTCGTGTAAAACCTCATTCTGAGAGAAAGACACTAGGAGTCCAGTCAGAGTGTTGCTGTAAAGTGTAGTGCCATTTTTTTCAGGGAGATCTATAAGGTATGGCTGCGTAATTGAGAAACAGTTAGCTTAGAACATGCTCCCAAATGGGTTTTTGCTTTCGGGATGTGGCAAGCCAAATAGTGTTCTGGAAAAGAGTACAGCAACTTCACAATCCACTCAAAAGTCTCAAAGGGCTCTTCAAATGTAATCCATTGGATTCATAGGAGTTGCATTAAGTAAGGTTTATTCCTAATACAGTAAAGGGTATCTTGATCAGAGGCCTGTTGTTTGTCCAGTTGATGGACATTTGTTTTTAACATTTGTTAAGAACATTCATCATTTACACAATACTCCAAGTAGCAAATTATTTTTTAGTGGAGAAACAGAAGCATAAAAATGAGATTTTCAGAAGCTGAGATCTCATTTTTAAATCTTTAGGATGTATTAGTGGAATTATGGCTGTATCAGTAGAGATTCCATTGCTGAGTGAATGTATTTTTCATATAATTGAAGCAGTTGAAATCTACTTGAGTGTTCCTTGGATCTTTCAGTGAACTGAATGTTCAGGAACTTTCACTTGCTCTATCATGACTCACAAATTTCAGTTCTTTTAGTTTTTCTCACAGGTAACTCATCAACACTCTCTTTTAGCTGTCAATGGATACCTGAAAATCATAACGTATTCATTTTGAAAGTTCTAGAATGAATCTGTGCACTCTAAACCTGTACTATTCATTAATTCATTACTCATTTATAATTTTGTTAATCAGTGATCACAAGAAAGGGAGTTTTTTCTTTTTTTAAAAGCACAAAACTTTTTAAAATTCATGTTATTTTAGATCTTTCATGTAGATTAATTATTTTGACTATGCTTTCTGATTTATTACAGTAGTTGATAAATTTAATGATGTTATATACAATAAACACTGATAATTTATGCTGTTATAAGCAGTTAAAAGAGGATACTGTTACGGGACAGATAAAATTCACTAATGTTATGTTTGCTATTTGCAGAGGCATTTTCTTCTCGATTCTAGCATGTTTTGATGCTGAGTACAATGCTAAGCTATGCATCTCAGTCTCTTGGAATTTCATAATTCTTCGCTACTTTTAAATTAATTTACTTTATAAAATATAATATGCCAGGATTTAATTACTTTGGCTGGATGAGGCAATGATGTATGAAGAGTCTGACAGCTTTGATAAATTCTGTAAATGTTAGTATAGATGTTGGAAGATCTAAGGATGAATAGTCTTGAGCCCTTGAGAGGGTGACAAACCACGTGTTCTCCAGTGGGCACATTTTAGCCACCTGTCGACATCTGGAACTTCCTCAGCCTGAGGAGGATAGAAAGGAGTTACTTTAATGTTTTCTGCCGTGAAAATTGTGTAGGATGAAAATAATGTCTCATTTGCTTTATGCGAAAGCCCATCCTAAATATAAAATAGCATTCTGAGAACCTTTCTGTGTTCTACAGTAATATTCATGTTAAATGATTTTTAATTCATAATGGTTAAGCAGTAACAAGTTTCAAAACATTTTAGTACAATATTGAAATATATGGCTTTTGTGATTTTTGCATCTATTTAAAATCTTCAATATGTTTTGCTGTATTTTTCTTGTCTAGGCGAAAGGTTGAAATCATGCACACACACAGTCTTTTCACTCTACTGGGAGAAAGATTGATGCTGCATACAAATACAGTGACCGTTACAACGTACAACACACTTTATGAGGTACAACTTAATTATACATACAGATTATGATCTCTGATGTAAAAAAATGACTTAATTATATTTTATGATCCTGGGTTTTAGAATGTCTCAATTCTCCAGACCCCAAGAAAATTATAATTAGTAATTCTAAGATATAATTGTTTGGTTCAGAATTTATTTTGCTACATTTTGGATAGTTTTATAAACAAAGGTCTACTTTATGCAAGTTTGCTGTGAAACTTTCTGTCTGTTAAAAAAGAAGATAGAAAACACTCTGCTATTTGAGATGTTCTTCACCTTCCCCAAAAAAATGTTACCTCAGTCAGGTACTTGCTTGCTCTTCTGTTATTTGTAAAGAAAAGCAATGGAGCTATGTATGTGTGTCCATACATTTACATTTATGTAGATATTTTAAGAGACTTGTGTCTCTGAGAAAAGAGTAATAACTGTTAAATATCGTATTGTTGAAAGCACTGCTGCTGTCTCTTCAGCCCATGTTGTAGACATTCCCTGGTTAGGTCCCATGCCATAGAGTCCCCTCGGAGTCAGATATTCCTTACGCCTCTGTCTGACAAATGTTAACCCTTATCCTGACTCTGTTTTTCCAAGGTACGTCTAGGGTGACCTACCTTCCTTGATCCTTTCCTTAAAGGCAGTCATAGTCTTCTCTCCTGCCGTGTTTACTATCTACCTTCGTTTCAGAAGGAACACAATTGCTTTCTTTATGGTTGCAAAAGACTAAATAAGCCTGTTTGAAAGACCTAGCCAAATAATCATGTAAAACACGAGTTTACAAAAGACAGTTATGAACTGAATAGGGAAACAGCTAAGCATCTCCTGAGACTCACTGAAGTTTTGTGAATCACAGATAAGGGAAGCTTTGCAGCAATCTAGGCTCCGGTTACATATCCTCCATGTTCTTTATGGAGTTGAACCACTAATAACTGAGTCACAGACTTCCATCCTAACTAGAATAAGACAGCACAGAGTGTGAGCTTGGAGACTTGTTGAGGATTCCAGTTGTGGTTAAAAAGCACCAAGTCGTCCATTTAATGCTTGGAAATTCTTCACAAATGAGTACACTCAGTTGAGACAATTGACTCAGGATAACTGAACTCCTGGACATCATGGCCCGCTAGACCTTTTAATAAAAGGTTAGCCAATTTCTGCTGAGAGTTTAAACTGTTAAGGAGACTAAGCAACTTTCATGAAAGGAATACTCAAATGTCTTCAGTTCATGAAAATCGATAGCTTTCGTGAATCTTCTTAGACTATGTAAGCATAATATTTAATCTTACTGATACTTAATATTAACAATTTCTACAAAAAAAATATATCAAATGATGCTGCAAAATCCCTTTTTCCATACAGAATGGATTGAAATTATTTGAAAACCAGGAAGATGTAGGAGTGAATTGAAACTAAAAAATACTAAAAGTTACATGTAAGTTATTTTCAGGTATCATAGCTTCTTATAGTCAGGACAATGCTAGAGAGCTGCAGGAGTGCAAAGTATTTGTGATTGATACAGATATTTTCTGTGTTCTATCATAAAAAGCAAATTCATATGATTATTCTCTTTTCAGTGAAAATTTGTAAACACACATTCAAAGATACTACATTTGCCCATTAAGTTAGTTTTATTAGTGGTTAAAGAATGAGCTAGAGTTGTAGTTAGCAATAAATATGAATTACTAGTGAAATGATTCTACCATAAAGTAAATCGGCTTAAGGATACTTACTGATGTGTATCCCAATGTGTTCCAGTTATCCATGTGGTCGTCTGCTGGACTGTCTCCAGTTCTTCAAATTTGGTGGCCCAAAAATGGACACCGTTTTTTGGATGAGGCCTCAGCAATGCTGAGTAGGTCATGCAGCAACATACAGATCATGTTGACTTTCAGGCTTCTTTTAGATCTGTAGCTGTTCATTTAACTTTTGACGATTTCTATTAGCGACATGTTTCTCAATGCAACATCCAACTCTGAAGGCTTCTGAGGAGTGATGAGTATTTTCAAATTCTTTAAGAATCTTACCACATATTTAGAAATTCATACAGCATTTTCATGTCAAAAACTCTACCTACTGTAATCTACGTACTGATAAAAATACGTGTTGGATACCAAGTGTTGGTAGAGCAGAGACAATTGCCCTGCTTTTATTCTGCTTATTGAAAAGCCTTTTTAACACCTAGAGCAGAAAGCAAGCTTTTTGATAAAGTATGCCTGTATTTTACTTACATGTGCCACTGTTACTCCTTAATGGATCTTAAACTTGAATAATTTATTGATTTCACCAACTTTGTGGTTAAGTAGCCTTAGGTCAGTTTCTGCAGATGAAATTTATAAGAAAGCTCTTTGCGGTTCACAGCAAAATTTAATCAAATGACTTCACTTTTAATGCTGTTTCAGAAAGCTTCCAGAGTCTTTGATTAGTTGTCAGTATATTAAACCATAATTGAGTTTAAGGTATAAAATGTGACATTTTACTTGTGGATGTCTTAAGTACAGCTAATGTCTTTATTCAACATCTGTGTTATAGCACATGTCCTTAGAGGTGGAATAGCCATTTGGCATTACCTGTGGTCTGCTCAAAGCAATTGCAATGATTTCATTTACTGTAACCTCCAAATACCAGTGGTACAAACAGTAAATTGCATTTGGCAGTAGATATTCTGGTGACACAAATTACTTCATTAGGAAAATGAAGTACTGGCACAGGCTGCCCAGAGAGGCTGTGGAGTCTCCTCCTCTGGAGATCTTCCAAACCCGCCTGGATGCCACCCCTTGCTCTGGGTGTCCCTGCTGGAGCAGGGGGCTGGACTGGATGATCTCTAGAGTCCCTTCCAACCTCAACCATTCTGGGACTCTCTGAAAATGATAGATGTTTCAAGTAAAACTATTTCCTTTTGTTTGTTCTTCTGTGGAAGAATTTTAGAGAGATCAAAAAGAGGATGTTAAGATCAGCGTGAGATTCAAGTAGGATCTTAGATAGGCCTCTGCCTGTTGTTAACCATTTCCCAAGAAATACCATTTTGGCTGTTGACCATCAACTGTCACACACAGGGTTTTGTCTTTTGTACTTGCTGCATGGCTTACACTAACCCATATAATTGAAACACCATTATCGTACAGCTAGCCAGTTAAATGAAAAAATAGTTAGCCAACCATATTACATCTGTAAGTATCCTGCTCCTTGCATAGACAAATTTCCTTGTTTCCATTCTTAGAGAGAGAGAGCATTTTACTGAAATCTATTTTAAAGCTACTACTATATAGTATACCCATGGTAAATGTTCTTAACAAAATAAACAGAAACAAACAAACAAAAAAAAAAGTGTGATGTACAGTTGAAGTAAAAAAATGGTAAAAGGAACTTAATATTCTGTCTTTTAGATTTTGACAGAACAAGTATGTACCCAGGTTGTTCATAAGCCACATCCAGAGCCAGATTCCACAGTGAAAATTCAGAATCCAAGTAAGGACCATATGTTCTGTTTATACGGTAAAAGTATGACTCTATTGTTTTGAAAATGATGTTTCAAAAAGGAGGGGAAGTTCATTAGAATATTTCAAAGACGCTTGGGTTTTACTTACATTAGTGGCTGTTAGCAACTTTTTTTTTTTTTTTTTACAAATAGTTTTACAATGTGTTCTGTAACTGATCCTTTTTTTCAAAGTGATTCTTAAGGTGGTGGCAACACTGTTAAAAAACTCCACGCCAAGTGCAGAGCTGATGGAAGTTCGACGTTTGTTCTTATCTGATATGATAAAACTTTTCAGTAATAGCCGTGAAAACAGAAGGTATGTTACTGTAAAGAATATTTCTCACTAGTATAAACTTGACTGGGATGTAACAGCAATTTGTTTTACTGTGCACAGTGCTCTATACATGGGTTAAACATTATTTACCAACATTTAAATGTTTATTTTAATAACCAGAATATCGTTTCAGTAGCTCTTCTTAAGTTAGCAACTAATATTTGCTTCTTCTGGTTAGAATATACTTTAAATTGTTTTACTGATCCTAAAGTACTTAACAGCTGTTATTAACACTGGATTCATGTTCAGAGGAGGCATGCCATATTATTTTCCTCATATTTTAACCATCCATCTCAATGTCAAAATAAAGAAGCTTCATTTGAATACATTTTGACCTAATTATTTCACTTCAGATGTTTACTTCAGTGTTCAGTGTGGCAGGACTGGATGTTTTCTCTGGGATACATTAACCCTAAGAACTCTGAAGAACAGAAGATTACAGAAATGGTTTACAACATTTTCCGTATTCTCCTGTATCATGCAATAAAATATGAATGGGGAGGATGGAGAGTGTGGGTGGATACTCTTTCTATAGCTCATTCCAAGGTAAGAAATGGTTCACGGATTTATTATTTTATTTTATTTTATTTTATTTTATTTTATTTTATTTTATTTTATTTTATTTTATTTTATTTTATTT
>JAWLRI010000837.1:479019-512696 GCA_034781795.1 Crypturellus tataupa | reverse complement strand
TTATTTTATTTTATTTTATTTTATTTTATTTTATTTTATTTTATTTTATTTTATTTTATTTTATTTTATTTTTTATCTTAAATATTCCCCCAAAGTAGCTAGAAATAAAGTGGGTAAAATTAAAAGTGATTTAGTGCCATCTGGTGGCTATCAGAGCATATGTCAAGGCAGCATTTTTTATCACCAGGGTGGGCCATTTGCTGTGAAACACTCTCTGAGCCATATATATTAAATATTACATAGTTAAGATTCTTATCTTTTTTATTATTTTTTTCCCAGACTTAGTCTATATAATCTGTTCTTTTCTTTTTAAGGTGACATATGAGGCTCACAAGGAGTACCTGGCAAAAATGTATGAAGAATATCAAAGGCAAGAGGAAGAGAATATAAAAAAAGGAAAGAAGGGGAATGTTAGCACTATCTCAGGCCTTTCATCTCAGACAACAGGAGCAAAAGGTGGAATGGAAATTCGAGAGATAGAAGACCTTTCACAAAGCCAAAGTCCCGAAAGTGAAACAGATTACCCTGTCAGTACGGATACCAGGGACTTGCTCATGGCTACAAAAGTGTCAGATGATGTGCTTGGAAGTGCTGAGAGACCAGGAAGTGGAGTACATGTGGAAGTTCATGACCTTTTAGTTGATATAAAAGCTGAAAAGGTAGAAGCTACTGAAGTGAAACTTGATGATATGGATTTATCACCAGAGACACTGGTAACAGGAGAAAATGGTGCACTTGTGGAAGTTGAATCTCTTTTAGATAATGTATATAGTGCTGCTGTTGAGAAACTCCAAAATAATGTTCATGGAAGTGTTGGTATTATTAAGAAGAATGAGGAAAAAGATAATGGTCCATTAATAACTCTAGCTGATGAGAAAGATGAACCTTCTACTAACAGTACCTCATTTCTCTTTGATAAAATACCCAACCAAGAGGAGAAGCTTTTACCTGAACTTTCAAGTAATCACATTTCTATTCCAAATGTGCAAGAGACACAAATACATCTGGGTGTAAATGATGATTTGGAATTGCTTGCGCACATGACGGGTAGCGTAGATAGAACGTGTCCTTCAAGTATAATAGAGGAAAAGGAGTTCAAGATTCATACGACCTCAGACGGAATGAATAGCATCTCTGAGAGGGAACTGGCTTCATCATCTAAAGGATTAGAATATGCTGAAATGACAGCCACGACTCTGGAGACAGAGTCTTCTGGTAGCAAAACGGTACCTAATGTTGATGCTGGAAGTATAATATCAGACACAGAAAGATCTGATGATGGTAAGGAAGCAGGAAAAGAGATAAGAAAGATCCAGACAACTACCACAACCCAAGTAAGTTCCAAGTGCAGTAGCCTTGTATGTGTCTGATGCAGTGAGTGTTCTTTGCTGATGGATGGATTATTAGTATGAAGTCTGGCAGATGCTCCAAGTACTTCAGTTATTTGAGAGAAGTCTCTCTTCCAAGCCTGTTTACTTTCAGAAGGGTGATACCATTACCTGTGTAAGAGGTGGTGAAGTCTTTTATGATTGTACAGAAGTATATGTTGCAATTGTGTGTGTTTTAGTTTAAAAACTTAGCTAAGGAAATCTCTCATCCTTTTCCCTTATTTCTTGTGGACAGATTAACAACTCCTCTTAAAATAGTGCTTTAGCTTTTGAGGATCTTGTTTACATATTTTCTAAAGATTAATAATATCTATATTTTATTATTTATTAAGTATTTTTTACTCTTGCATTACCCTCATCAGAATGTGATTTGACTTGCAGCACTTCAGTGCATCAATGCATCTGCCAATAAAGGAACACAAGCATAAATGATCCCCATATTACTCGCTCTAGGCACAAGGGAAGAAATGGCGTAGGAATCATAAATGAAAAACTGTGATTTACTTTTCAGAATAAAGATCTTAACTAAAAGAAGAGATATCTACTTTCTTCTCAGAGATCTTTTTCTGCCAAGGGCTGTGTCTGAAAATTCTGCTACTTAAAGTCTTTGTGAAAGACACAGCATTAAAATGGAAAGGCGTAGCATAGAAGCTTATTTTCTTTCAAAGAGTCTGTGCTCTGTTTAAACAGTAACAACAAAAAAAAAAGATTCTTTTTGCATTTTTGGAGCACAGAATTAATTTCCTTGCTATCATTATGCAGAATCTATAGCACTTAGTCAAAAATTGCTTGTAAGGATGTTATTAGCTGAAAAGAAACTGACTACCCTAAAATTTGACTGTCTTACTACTGGTCTAGTATTGATCTAGAGTTCTGAAGTCAAGCAGACTTCCTGAATCTGTGATGGAAGAGCCAGTGCTACAAAAATTGCTCTTCCTAATCCCATGTAGTGCACATTGTGTGATCAGAAAGAATTTCTAAGATTTCATGTATTTAAGGAATCCCTGATTCTGCCATTGTTCTAAACACCCTCTTTTGAAGATAACAGTGCCTAAAACTTTACACTACCTACTTAGATAGGATGAAATTTTTGATTCTTTTATAAGTATGTTTTCAAACTTGAGAAGATCCTCCCAAGAAAGAGTATCAAGCATTGTATGAGGATTCTTATATTTAAAAGCATTCTATGTAATAAAGAATAAACAACTAAAGCTATTGAGAGGGAGAGTATATGATTGTTCTCAATCATAAAATTAGACCTGTTCATGCCATGGAAACTAATAAATGGGCATGAAAAGAGTAGAGTAGGAAAAAGGAGCAAATAGTTTTTGTTTTGAAATGCACAGCAAATAGAAAGTAAAATGCCTGTATTCACTTGCTATGTACACATATGCACACTTAAAACGGTGAATTTGTAAGGTCAGACTTACAATGAAAAGGTGATCCGACTATGTCCTGCTACCATATAACATCCTGCCATTGTAATTTGGAGCCTGGCTATTGCTTAACCTCTTTCTTTAATGAATTTCACCATTAATGATTGACCTATAAAAATATAAGGTTATGAAACATGTAATTATCTGTTAGGATTAAAATCATATAAAAACCATAAGAAACCTTTATCCCATCAATGTAAGATAGGATCAGCGTAAGACAGGAGAAAAGTCTTGTTGCTGTTGCCCTTCTATATGTAGCATATGGTCTCTCCTGTAATATTTCAAGTGAGGGACCCGCGTGTAAGGCCTGAGGGAATACCTGAAAGTGCGGCAAGCCATAGGCATCACATGCTGATTGATTTGGAGCATTTCCTATATTGAATGATATTACCCATGCTGGGATGACAATATCTCCTGTCATTTGTGCTTCAGTTGGATTTTAGCCAATCCTTTCTGAAATTCTGTTATCCTTTCCAAAATGTTTTACACAATATTAACATAATCTTTGAACTTGTGCTTACTGCAGGCGGTGCAGGGTCGCTCTGTCAACCAACAGGACCGAGATCTGCGCGTGGACCTGGGGTTTCGAGGAATGCCCATGACCGAAGAGCAGCGGCGACAGTTCAGTCCAGGTCCACGCACAACTATGTTTCGTATTCCTGAGTTCAAGTGGTCTCCCATGCACCAGAGGCTCCTGACAGATTTGCTGTTTGCACTAGAAACAGATGTACATGTTTGGAGAAGGTAGGTGGTTGCTTTTTATTTAACTCCTGTTGTGTGTTTCTGTTAGCAGGAAAAAATAGATGGCCCCTGTATTGTACAGGGGAGTTACTGAGATCACAGGGAGAGAGTTACTGTGAGGTGAAGTGCCCTTTTGTATCTTCTATCTTCTCTTTTAGCCCTTCCCGACCAGCAGCACGTCTATTTCATAGGCAACAATTTCTGCTTTCCTCAGAGACTGTAGCTCATACCTACCAGAACTGAGCTGCTGTCCCAGCTTATACTTAACATCAGAAGCTGCTGCTTGTGTTTCAGACGTGAGGAAGTTCTGTGGATCTGTAACTTGCCTGTCTTTCAATTAGTTTAATTAAGAAATACATTCTATACAGTCTATACAGTAAATAAAAACTGTTTCCTAGAAAGTTTTCTAAGGAATCACTTTTTCTTGCAGGTAATTTTGAAGGCCAACTCCTGAATGTAGTTAGCCGTGGAAATTATGTTGCTGCTTTTGACAGCACTGTGATATCATATTTATTTCCACAAAAATTTCTTGTTAGCAGAGCCCTTAGGTATAATAGGCATTATTTATTCTAATTTCTAAAATGGACCAAGTCATTTTCAGAAAAATTCAGCTTAATTATATCAAAAGAGCAATTTATATTACATTTTATTTACAGTTTCATAAGCTATTCTGTGATAGACACTAGGAGATAAACAGTTTTAGTTTTATTTTGTCAAACATCTTTTACTTGAATTTTGTTTTTATGATGCTTGGAGATTAGGCATTTAGTTTGCTAATTTCAGTTTAAACCTTTGATTTTTCCTTACTCACTGGTAACGATGTTGTTTTGGGAAAACAAAACAAAACAAACCCATATCATTTGTAGGCCAAGTATTCCACGTTATTCTCACATTGCGGTTTATGTTTTTAAGGAGTGATTGTCTCATGGGACAATTTCTCACCAAGATGGAGTAACTGAGATTTCCATTAACCATATCAGCAACTGTGTAAAGCTATTGCTAATGCTTTAAAGTTTATTAATAAAGTTTATTCAATAATATTAATTCAGAAAGTATCTTAGCATTAGGAAATATTAGGAAATATTTTCGCTATCTCATATAAGAACTTGCTGGATGTAAATAAGGTAACAGTATCACCACGTTGCTCTTTTAAGACACTAGCATAAGGTTTCCTTGATCAGTAGCAGTCTAAGAGACCAGGGTGTAGGAATGACGGAACGAAAACACCGAATCCAAGAACACCTGCGTTCTTTCATTAAGTGTTATCAGAGCAGCTTTCAGTGACACTGTGATATGATGAACTCTATTCATACTGAGTATGAACTGTCCCTGAAGAAACAGCCTGGTTGTTTTGAGGAGAATTGCCTGCAAAGTGAAGTGCTGACTGAAGGAATGAAAGGTTCTGGGCTGAGTAGCTGAAGCTGATGCTGCTCTGAAACAGGCTAGCTGTAAATTCATACATTAGACTAGTTCTGTTTATATTTTTACACATACAGAGTTTCATAGCAAAGGCTTTGCTTTGTTTCTGAAAAATATTCATGTTCTGGCTGCAAAGAATAATTTAAATTTTCATTTTGTATGTTTGTTTGTAATTCATCCATTTTTCTGTTCTTGCAGTCACTCCACAAAGTCTGTGATGGACTTTGTCAATAGCAATGAAAATATTATTTTTGTACACAACACAATACACCTCATTTCCCAGATGGTAGACAATATTATTATTGCTTGTGGAGGAATTTTACCATTGCTGTCAGCAGCCACATCCCCAACTGTAAGTACAATATTTCCACCTAGTGGTCATATTAGAAGTTGCTGTATAAAAATAATATGCGCCACTGTTTGAAACTGACTTTTTTTTTTTTTAAGTGACTCCCCTCTCCTGTCTACTAATTCCTTAAAAAAATAATAATTTTTGAGCAAAACTTTTAAGGTTCAGTATACAGAATGTTTATAATAATTTGTAATATTTGAAAGACAAGACTGTTAGAAAAATGGTTCGGGTAGTCAAATTACATGCTTTATCATGCCTGGTCATTGGTGTTCATAACTGAGGTCTGCATGGCCACCGTTGCATGCCAAATGATAAGAGAAGTCATCCTCTTGCTAGTCCTTCCTTCAGGAGGTCCTGGCTTTTCCTTATCTCTTATGGAAGGAAAGTGATAGTTTTATCCCCTACCGTGTGGTCACTTCTTAGGTCAGGCAGATAAATTAATCTAATGGTTCATGAAAGGAGAGGGAGAGATTTGAGAGAGAATGTAAGGGAGAGAGACTATAAATTTCATTATTGTCAATAAGTAATTTCACCATTTTGTGTATGGTGCCTTATCTGGCCATATAAAATAGACAGTCACCTCTTGTACACTAAACATCCCATAAGGTTTTGAAGTTAATATTTGTTTTTGCAAGGGGAAAAATGAAGGATAGAAGGAGTGAAGAGGCTCCTCTAAAATAGTGAAGCCAGTGAGCACTGGAAACTAGAAATATTATTAGCAATATAAGCTCATTTTCTTGTTATAGCCATTTCCTGAATGACACAGACATAAAAGGAAGAAGTGCTGAATGTTCCTTTTCATAGCATAAATAGTAAGGCATATAATGACTCTATACTTTGCAGCAGGCTTAGAAACAAAAGAAAAAAGCAAAAAGTTCTTTGAAGGAGCACAATTACTTTGTGAGACTCCCTGCCATAGGATATGATGGAAGCTGAAAGACTAAGTAGGTTAAAAAAATAGATAAACTCTAGAAGATTAAGTCTTTAAGTAGCCACTGAACATAATAGTCTGAACTCCCTCTCTAGCTCTTAAAATACTAAATGGTTTAAAAGAGTATTAGTAGAGTATTATCTTGCTTACTCAGATTTCTGTATTGCTCCATAAACTGCAGCCCATTAGCCCAGAGAGACCCTTGGGGACCCAGTCTGGCAGTTAATGTATGTTGTGAGCAGCTCTCACACACTAATAGTAGTGCAGTGCTGTCTGGACTCTTAAAGAAGAATGGCAAAGTTAAATTATATTAATGAATTATTTCTTCCCACAAGATACACAGTCAAAATATTGTGTTGTAGCTCATGAATCAAGTGTTTTCATCTACAACCTAAGATAAATTTTCTTCAAACCATTTTTCGTAGTCATCTTTAAATATAGAGACATATCAGAAATCATTGAGAAACTACAATGAAAGTGTGAAAGAGGAACAGTAGTACTTTTTTTTTTTTTTTTTTTTTTTAAGAAGACTTTGAGGAATTATCCAGGACTTTAAGAAGACTTTGAGAAACTATCCTTTGCATAGATAGGATTTATTTCTATCAAGATAACAATTTTTCTCTCTAGGTAGAAGATTAGTTTGTGTATCCCTTGCCTGCTGCGCAATGGTCACCTTAATTCTGGAATTTCTTGAATGTGTTCAGTAGAACTCTGTCATGTGTCTTTTAACTAGCTTTTTTTTTCTCCATCTTTTAAAGAATATTCCATATATTAGCAGCCATAGGTGTGGCCAGTTGACCATTTCTATCCGTTAAAGAAAGTGGTTGAAATTTCTAGTAGTTCGCTGCTGTTACAGCAAATAAATAAATAAACAAACAAACAAACTCTTGAGGCCTTCATCACTAACCACAATTTTAAAAAAAACCTGGAAATACTGAAATCTGTCTTGAAAAGTTGGGTAGCTTTTTATCTCAAATACTTTAGATTTCAGAGTATATAGTATAATTTATATAAATTAAAATATATTTATATGAACGAGAGGAAATTGTTGTATTTTATCAGACTAGATAGGGTTGAATTTCTTAAGAGCAAAGTTGGAATGTATTACAAATATGTTGCAGATTATATAAAGATAATTTGAGTAGTGCTGTGGATATAGACCATCAAATAGGCATAGGGGGAAGGAAAAAGAATCCTATTTTTTGTGCATATAGCTTGTGGCAGTACCTGTAAAAACAAAACAGATTTCTGACTGACTTGAGTAGAGTGAGGATTATAAATTTTTATGCAATACTGAGGAAAGCTGACTATCATTCTCTGAAATCTATTGTCAAAGTTTCAGTATTCCCCTTGGTTTCAATTATATACCACCTTCATCTCAGAGTCTGTGCAAGGACTTGCTTCAAATGCTGATATTTTTAAAGAGATGTAAATTATACATGTAAAAAGAAATGGAATATAAGCAACTGATAACAAAACATACAGGCAGGTCTGTTGCTTTACAGTAAGTTGCAGGATGTTCCACTGTTGATTCTGATGTTGTGATTATTAAATTGAGGGTATTACCTAACTGCCAAAATTGTGGGGGCAGTAATTTTATAAAAAATGAGTACAGATTTACTTTGTAGCTGTGGGGGAGAGCTTTGGGTTTTCTAAACTACAAGAAAGACTTATCTTACGATAGTGTAGAGGTGTTAAGTCTATCTGGGAAATTGGAAAGATTAAGGTTCACAGAAGAGACCTTCTGTCAATAGCAGCAGCTGGTTGCAGATAAAGCACTTCGTGTACAAACTAGAAATCTGAAATAAAATTTTGTTACTAAGAGGACAGCAGCTGTGACAAGGGCTTGAGGCTGCAGAGTGTGGCAAAGGAAATACATCTGAGGAGCTGGAATAACTCTGGAAAAAGAGGGTAAATTTCTGGGCTCCGTGAAATTAAGATGTTTTTCTGTTGATTCTATAAAGTCTAGAATTTTAGTCTAGGCAGTTAATACAGGTCTGCAGTTTTTAAATCAGCAGCTGTTTAACTATGATCTGAATGCTGCTGGTGTTTGTTATATTAGTATCTGTATATCAAAAATCAATAAAATGCTTTTTAAAACAGGTTATAATGTCCAACTATACAAGAGACAGGCCTATAAAAAAGGTCTGTGACCTTTCTGTTCCAAAAGGAGATTATTTTGTCTCAGATTTCTTTCTGTTATTAAAATTACAAAAACACTGAAATATTCCTGAAAAAAATCATTTTTATCCTTTTTAAATTTTTTTTCTGTGATTTTATCATCAAATGTACTGAAGATATTTGGTAGTTTTAAACAGTGAAATATTACAATTATTTTAAGTACTAGAGTGTGATAAGTAGTGACAGATAGCATGTTCTTCCTTCTTTCCAAGATAGTAGAGACAAAACATTTCTATTTTACTAACTCAGGTTTTACTTAAAAATTAACTGTGAAAACTTAAGGATTAATTTCAAGTATATTGTAGCAAAAGAGAAAGTCATCCTGCCCAAAATGAAAACCTGAAATTTAATGCAGTTGTTTAACTGTGAATATCAGAATTTGAGGACTAGCCCATCCTAGAGACGTGATAATTCTGTGGTTGCAAAGCATTCAAGTATCTGTCACGTTTTGGCTTAGGCTGAAGAAATCATGCCCAAATGTAACCTATGGAATGAGCTATCTTGTGTTCTTTCCATTGAAGGAGCATTACGCAGGAAGAACCAGCTTGCTTTTTGTGATTTTTATTTGTTTGCCAAAGCACTTTGAACACATTTGCTTCCTCAAACAAAGATTAACTACTTGATTACATTTCAGCTGAATAGTTTGTTGTAAAATGCTCGTTTTATTTCTATGACTTACATAATCAGTGAAAACACTACTTTGGTCTACAAAATTGCCTCACAGAATTGCTCTTTCGACTTTATGAAATATGTCCTTTGGTTTGGAGGAATCAATGTTTACATGAGCTCCAAAACAATTCGAGATTTATGTTTTTTTCCTTCCTGTGCATAGCTATCTGTAGAAGTCTTTATTTTCAGATGTTCATGCTAAGCTGAAATGTCATGTTGTTCTAATTATAAATTAATATATAATTCCAAGATACTAATTTGTTTCAATTTTACATTGTATTTTTAGTTAACTTAAATAATTTTCTTTTTCTTTTATTGTTGTGATCTGTTGTCCGTTTTGTCTGTTGCATGTCCAGGGTTCTAAGGTTAGTATTGCTGCTGTAAGTTTCAGTTTTTGCATTTTCAAAAATTTCTTATTTTTCATAATTTAATATTTTGGCTTTTTAATTTATTTTGATATCACAGAGTGGGATGTGAGTAGAAATATATCGGACATATTTGTTAAGTTTTCCTAAAATGTTCCCCTTCAAAACTTAGTACATTGTTGAGTGTAATGCCTGCTGTTAACTGCAAAAGTGCAGTCAGTTTGAAGAGCTAATTTAAGTTATAGATGCAGTTGTAAAAGATGCAGTTATAAAAGAAGATGTTAGACTCTAAACATGTAATTTTGTAGGTGATTTCTTATTGCTCTTAAAAATGTTTAGAGTAGACATAGGATGTTGATCCGTGCGTTTTATTTAAGCATTTTTAGATCACTTCAGTGTAAAATATTGCTAATATCTCAAGGCACCTTGATCAAGAAAGGAACTTACTTTAAATGCTGTTAGAATATCAATGTGCTGTATTTATCAGATAGAACTGATGGTAAGTTTTGCTATAAAAATGACTGTCTTCATTTCTTTTCTCTCCCAGCAGAATTTTAGGATGACTTAAAAAAAAAAAAAAGAGAGAGATGCTAATTTTCTTTTGTATTCAAAGTTTGTATTCAAAATATACAATAATATGTGATCATGATAAAAAATATGAAAATTATAAAATACACTAAAATGTGATATGAAATGAATTCATTATATATTATAACTTGGGGATAATAAAATACCAAACATGCTGAGAAGGGTGCAGCAGTCATTCCTCATCACAAGAGTGTGATTGATGCAGCACAGTTAATGCTCAAGAGGAATCCCCAGCAGGCAGCCGGGGAGCTGCCTGCAAGCAGCTCTGCTCCCATTTCAAGTACGAGCTCAAAGTACAAGTTTCTGTAACCACCTTTTCTAAGCTTTGCTAGCAGACCGTTCGCCCTAGATGCTTGCAATGTTATTGTCTTTGGAAAAATGCTTTTAGGAGTTATGTCCCCATGTCATAAACAGCAACAGCTTTTCCAAAAAGTAAGAAAATAGCACACACACAGAACAGAGAGGATGTGCCTAAAGAGCGGCTTGGAATAGTTCTTGAGAGGTTTAATTGTCCTTTTACAGTTTGTCTGGTCTTGCTGGCAGATCCGGCAGGTGACAGCCCTTCCCATGTCACCCGGGTAGCTGACACGTTGCCTCCCCATGAGAAGTTGGGGTGACACATGCCACCTTGTCTGGCACATTGCAGAACAGTTGTTTTCTTAATACTGTTTGGCACTGTTTGCACTGATGATCTAAACTGTCCTAAAAAGTAACTCTTGAGTGAGACTATGCATTTTCTAGTCAGAGGGAAACCAAAGGGGGGTTAATTTCCCCTATTTTTTTAAAAAGAAATTTCCTTAACAGCACAAAATGTATTCTAAACTTCTTTTTACAGAACAAAAGAATGAGAATTAAGGAAAATGAAAGTAATATTTTTAAGTAATAATGCAGCAAATAGTACATATAATACAGTCTAAGTAATACAAAGTAACTGAACTCTGTTCAAATGAGGTTTAGGATCTGAAGTCTTGCTGATAATGTGTAAGAATCATGCATCTACAGATTTTTTAAAACAGTATTTAGACGTACAAATCTAATGTCAAATACTAATCACAAATGTCACAGTCAAGCAGAAAATCCAGTTTATAACTCTGCATAGCTCCAGAGGTAAAAGTAAGGGTTGGATACAGATTTTTTAATTAGACATACTATTTGCACCGTTACTAAACATACTATCTGCACCGTTAGACACCTAAATGCTTTTGAAATCATGTCTCTACACATTCAAGTATCTTTTTGGATAACGTAACCCCTTTTTAGATTTCCAAGATAACGAGCTAATTTTTTGTGGATTCCTCTTGGGAATTACAACACTACAGTAGAAAGAAAATGGTGATTCTGTGGGAAATGTAAGGTGCATGGCATAAAACTGTGTCACATTTCTACTTCCTCCTTGTCACTCTAGTGAGTAAACATACTGACTTCTGATTTCCAGAACTGAACTCGTCAGGTGGCTACAGGGCATTCCCAGGGGGAAAAGCAAATTGTGGAAGCAGAGCCAAACTGCTTAAGTGGAGCCCAGTCTCCATTTTATCTGTTATTTGTGTAAAGGGCTGTAGGACAAAGTGTAATTACCTTAATGTGCTGCCAATGTGCCACCAGTTTGCTTAGCCTATGGAATAACATAAGAGTACCTAATTCCCAGTTATACCTTGCCCAGCTTTAGTAGCTGGCCACACTTCTTGCCAGTAATTTTCTCATTCATGTTAAATTCTTTTTACTCTCTAATAAAGCATGTGAATGCAAACATTTTTTCTCACTCTTCATGCTGTCTTATTTTGAATTTCATTCATAATCTGTGTTAATGGAAATAATAGGAGATTTGTAAAAACTTTTTCATGTATTTAATTTACCATTAAATGTAAAAATTTAGATTTTAGTATGTATGTGATGTCTTTAGAATTAATTTGTTTTCAAACTATGTTTAATTGAACTATCTCCTTTTAAAGACGGAATTGGAAAATATTGAAGTGACACAAGGAATGTCAGCAGAGACAGCAGTGACTTTTCTCAGCCGTCTGATGGCAATGGTTGATGTACTGGTATTTGCCAGTTCTCTAAACTTCAGTGAGATTGAAGCTGAAAAAAACATGTCTTCTGGAGGTTTAATGCGACAGTGCCTAAGGCTTGGTAAGTCTGTAGACAGTGTGCTTAAATAATTGCTTACAGATCAGGGAGCTAAAACTAGACTGAGTAATGACACATGCGAGAAATGACCTTGTACTGATTACACTGTGATAGATCAAAACACCCCCAAGTTAGTACTGACCTGATACTTTGTGAAGGTTGGTTCTGTTCCGACATAAAAATGGATTAAAATGACATGTCCAAAATTGTTCTTACTTATTTAGTTATGTTCTTCAAGTTGTACATCCTTTTTAGAGACTAAATATATGAAAGAAAGGTAAAAGGTAACAAATGTTTTTCCTCGAAAGTGTTCTGCTACACTGCTTTGCAAAATTCGTTATCCAAGTCTCTGTTGATTCAGTGGGCTAGCTCAAGGCTATGTGAGAATAAAATCTTGGAACGTTTCTGCAGACTTTGCAGCCCACAGCGTATGTTACAACAGACCTAGCACCCACCTTTGCTATTTGCTTTATTGTATATTATATTCTATATATACTATTCCTGTTACAGTTGCACAGTTGTACAGCTTGTGGTTCAGTGAGCAAATTGTTTGAGACATGAACATTTTGAATCGACTTAGGTAGATATATTATTCTTCACTGCTTTTCCCCTGCCAGTTGAACTGAATGGAAATTCTCCGAATTGTAAAAACTGAGGTCAAGATCTTTGGTGGATGTACAGTTGCAATTAAGTTAGGATCTTTAAAGGTTATAGAATAATTTAGGATATTCTGTTCAACCTACATGGCTTTAGTACTTGTGAACATTTAATTGGATCTATCATGATGATGAACTTTCTCAACTGCAGCATCCCACACACTTTTTAACTTTCAAGTGTGCAGTAATTTTATATTTCAGTTTTGTCCTACTATTACTCATGCCACTGGATTTTTAATATTATTAGTATAAAACTAATTAGTGTAAAACTTGTGGTTTATTCTCAGTGATCATTTTTCATCATAAGTTATTCCTACTATTTTTCCTATTCTAACCATAGAACTTCTAGCTATACGAAAGTGCTTTCATGACCTTAAGGGTTCATAACTGATGGACAAGATAGCAGAACTCTATTTCAGTTCCATTTCCAAATTTTAATCTGTCATTATTGCAGCTGTAGGAAACATAAATTTGCTCAACTAAATGAATGAAATCAGAAAGTCACTGTAGGGTGCTCCTAGTGCTTGACAGAAGGTCTAGTGTGAGATCTGTATTACAGTTACTGTTTGGGCATGATGGTTGATATATTGGAGTAGAGTTGAATGAATAATTGATATCCTGAACATAAACGTAAGAAAATACCCTATTTTGCATCATTTTATATCTCCTTTTTAGTGTGCTGTGTGGCTGTGAGAAACTGCTTAGAGTGTCGGCAAAGGCAAAGAGAGAGAGTGAACAAGACTTCGCTCATTGGCAGTAAAACTCAAGAGACTCTTCAGGGTGTCACTGCATCAGCAACAGCTAAGGTAAACCAGTTTTTGGCTGTTAATTGAGATAAGATGAATTTTTTTTTGCTTATTTTTTGCTTTGCAACAAGAAAATGTTAATGTAAATGAAAGTATGACTGGAGCTGCTTTCTAGAACTGTTGCTCCTGCCAGGTCTACTTCAGATGGTCAGTTTCTTCACTTAGATCTCGCCTTATATATCTGCATCATTTTTTACCCTCCCAAGACACCTGCAATTCTGATAAAATTCTGAAATGATGTTTTTGTAAATAAAGTAAGTGGAAGATCTGAGCCCTTGTACCTTCAGTAGAACTTCACATATCTAGAGGAGATCGATATTTTCGGTCTGTTTTTAACAATGAACCCTGTTTAGCAAGTTTAACAAGCACTTACTGCTTAGTCTTGCCAGTTTCATCACTTCATTCCTCATCTTTTAATTTTCTCAAACTTGTTGACAACTTCTCGAAATTGGGGCTTTAAGCTAAAATCACAGCCTGTGTCTAAAGGATAACATATAAACATAATAATCACTTTTTTCCTACTGAATTTTTATTACTAACTGTAGTTTCTTCTCTAACACTTCTTTTTTCAGGTAATAGTTATAAACTCACTACATTGACAATATTATTTCCTTAAATCTCATGAAAATTCCACTTGTCACATTTGCACTTGTCACATTTGATGCAAAGCAAGTAAGGCAAAGGAAATGTTCAGATGTTTTAGCATCATTTGTAATACTGTCATTTTTAAAGCATACTACTTTACCATAATTAGTCTGCAGTAATAACTCTCAGAGTAAAATGAAAAGGAGATATTTTAACAATATTTCTGCTCATAGTTCTTAAATTTAATACTCATTAGAAGTGCTTTATTGTACTGCCAAAAATATAATCAGAAATAACTTTTTGTGTGCAAACCAGTACTTTAACCTCTTTGAAGAGAGAAAACTGTTCTGATGTATTAGCAAGATGTAACAATATATATTTACATAAATATTATTAAGAAAATAATTTAGAACGTTGCTGTATTTGTGGAACCCTTGCATGTGTATATACTTGCATGGAAGTATTATATTACAAGTAGTCTAGTAGTAAAAAAAGAATTTAAAATTGATAAGAAATCTGTCACATTAAGGTTTTCAATTATGATATTTGTGGGAAAAAAAAATCTCACAACTTTTTAATTATAGAATCCCCTTGAAAATGTCCCTGGCAATCTTTCTCCTATAAAGGATCCTGATAGACTCCTTCAGGATGTCGATATTAATCGTCTACGAGCAGTTGTTTTTCGTGATGTGGTGAGTAATATGTGCTATAGTTATTCTTTCTGCAAAACCATTGCATATAATTGAAAGAGGTTTTGATTCTACCAGAATTAAAAGTATCTTCATGTGTCACACTTTGCATTACATCTGGAAAGCCAACTACCATGGCTTTGTAGCTCCTTGCTACTTTCTGTACTTTAAATTTAAATTTAATGTACTTTAAAGTTTGAGATTAGTCACTATAACTGTGCTATACAGTCAGGCTTCATTTTAACTGAATAATTGTAGCCATAATAAATACTGATTGAAAATATATTACTAAGAGTGTCTGCTATTGGTCCAACAAGAGTTGGAGGAGGAATTACTGTACCTATTGAAGAACTGCAACTGTTTTTTAGGACAAGACCATGCCACAATGTGCTTGTTTTTGAAAGCAGTACAATAGGAATTACTTTTTGTATGTGTGTGTATGTATGTGTATCTAAAACACATACACACAACATAATTCCTATGGCACTGCTTTATACATATATGTGTATATGTATGCAAATAGTGCTTTAAAGATTAGATTTTCTAACCTAACTGTAAGTGAAATTAAGTGTAAACTGATCTTAGTAGTCATTTATGTCAGAAAAAAGTACTACTTGTGACAGAGAGAATTTGTCTGTCAGGATGACCTGATCAGAATAAAGTATAGTGAAAAGAGGATTTATGATTATTTTAAAGGGTTATAATGGCATGCAGCCAAATTAAACAACATCCAGAGGAACATGGAGAGCAAGCATTGGATTTATAGTTTGTGATGCTAAGATGATGCAAAAACATTATTCAAGTAAATAGATAATGAAGGCTTATTTCTCACCCTGCTGGTTTTATATTATAATAAAAAAAATACATTTCCACTGGATTCCAGCAACTTAAACACAATCAGAACCACATCTAAGCATAAGGAAAATAAATATTTGTCATAGAACAGCAGACTGTATGGGATGGGAGGAAAAGAAGATGACAAAGCTGCTTTAGTCTTGGGATTTACTTTACTTATATCAGACCCCTTGAACAGTAGGGTTGCTGCCACGGATCCAGCTGAAGGAGAAGTCAGCGCATATGAGCTGGGATTTACTGATGGGGGAAAAATGGTGGTCGCAGCCCTCCTGCGTCCTTGTTGCCAGAACACATTTGCCTGCTACTGCAGCCAGTGTTAGCTGAAGCAGCTCCCTAAGCCCAGGGCGCTACCCTCCAGCTCCTTGTGGCGGGAGCTGGGGGATTTTCCTGGCAAGGGCAGCAAAAATAATTGTTTTCGCTGTTGAGAAGGCTTGAATGTGTTCTCATACAAGAGCAGAATCAGGCCTCTACTCTGTGCCTTTACAGACCAAGCAATGTCTGCAATTGACTATAAGATTCAGTCCTTGATATGGCTGTGTGGTACATTGCGTATGGATGTGCCTCCTGTGTGCTTTATGCATAATGCTCCACTGAAAATGCGTTAAGTCTTCTGTGTAATCCATCTGATATTGTTTAAAAATTACCTCAAAAAATGACTATTATACAGCTTCCTGATAAACTGGTGTGAAAATTCAATGCCAGTGTGCAGTAATATAGGTCTGTTCCTTTCTCTCTAACACAGGATGACAGCAAACAGGCTCAGTTCTTAGCTTTGGCAGTAGTGTACTTCATTTCTGTGCTCATGGTCTCCAAATACCGTGATATACTAGAACCTCAACGGGAGACTGCAAGGTCTGGAAGCCAGGCAGGTAGAAATATCAGACAAGAAATAAATTCACCAACAAGTACAGGTACATCTGCTTTCTTCAAGTGTTATTTTTTTATCTTGTTATGTAGAAGCTTATCAAAATTGTAATTATTTTACTACAAAATATCTTTAATGAACAACTTAATATTCTGACAGGCAATAACTTGGTATTTTATCTCTCTAAAATGATTTGATACTGACATACATTAATAGATGTCAAATAGTTTGTATATTTGCTTATCGGGTTTAATTTTCATTTGATTAAGTTTTTATGCTTTAATTTTTTATTTGTATATGACTGAAAGGAAACAAGGAACTAGATGGGGTGTGAAATACAAGATTGTTGCTGAGCACAAGTTCATAAATCTGTTATTTGTTAGTCTTTCACTTTATAGCATGTGAAATGCCATAAATGAATAGCAAACACAATTTTTTGCCCACATGATCTCCTGAATAAGGAGGTTTTAGAAAGGGTAGTAGTGGAGGGCTGTATTTTCTTGAGGTCCTGCTGTGGTGGTGTCTGCATTCAAACGCCTGGGGAAACAGTAGTAGAATAAAAGGAAGCATTTCTTTCACCTTCTTTGACTGATTTGTTTGTGATTTTTACTATTATTATTTATTGAAAATGTTCTTTAGCCTGACAAAGAGGGAGACTGTTAGTTGAAGGACCTGTCAGAAATTAGTGATCCAAATTATTCCCCACTTCATTTAAAATAATTTATATTGGCAATTCCATAGATTTTTCAAGTCTCATTGGATTATTTATGACTGTACCTTCTATGATAAAAGAGGTGGAAACCTGAAAATAGTAACTACATTTTTCCATGATGCTCTTCATTTACATAGTTCTTCTAATATTGAATTTGAATTAATTTCTTTCATTTATGGAGTTGCTAATTTTCATTTTCCACAGATAGTTTGTCTTCCAATTTATGTCATATTTACCCTTACTCATTATTTTCCGATTCATCTTTGAATTTTAATTTGCTTCTAATGCATTATTTTCAAAGTCCAACATGCTTCTAGGCTGCCCATTTTAAATAAAGCTATATTAGCATAGTCAATTATGAGCAATCATAATTTGATGTGCCTCCCTGGTTATATATTATGATTCCACATTAGTAGACTGCTAGTTTCAGTGAACTGCACCCGCGACTGTCTTGTGTGTATATATTTCTGTGTCTTTTTTTCCGCTGTGAATGTTGCTCTTGCAGTACCCAGCTAATAGGTATGCTGTTTCCTATCTCTTGATACAGATCTTGTTTTCTTCCTTTAGAAATGCATTTTTGTTAAGAATATCATGTTTGCATGTTTCAATGAGATAGGACCAATGTCATGGATCCACAGTGGACCAGGCCACACATGATTTCTAGCTGGCTCACATTTGACTCCATGATTTTCTCCACAGTTGTGGTCATACCATCTATCCCTCACCCAAGTTTGAACCATGGATTCCTTGCCAAGTTAATTCCTGAGCAGAGCTTTGCCCACTCATTTTACAAAGGTAATATTAACATCATCTCCTAACCTGTTTGGGTGTTCTTATTTAATGTGATGTAATTCAAGAACTAACTGTGATGTAATTGTTGATAAATAAGTAGACGCCTCAGGTTATATGGAGATCAGACCTGATGATGCCCTTAAAATTTTAATTTCCTGCCTACATTTCTCTATGAAATCTCCTTCCCACTTTTTACTACCATTTATTAAACTTTATTTACTATGAAATAAATTAAAAATAGAGTGAGGAGGAGGGTATGGGTGTTGAAAATTTTAAGTGTTTTTGGTCTGGGATTATTCTGCCACAATATTAGGTCCATACAAATAAAATCAGGCCTATTTTAAAAACATTACAACCAAATGAAATATATAGTACTTCTGTAATATTCCCTTTCCCCATACCTTTTCCCATTTTTCCTTCCTTTCTTGCTTTTTTCTTGCCTCTTGATGGTATGTAAACCTTTTATATTGTATGTATTGTGAATTATTTTATGCCTGTTGGTTAATGTGTTGTGCTGTGCTTTTCTTGAAAGAAATTGCTTTTGTGACCAGAGGAACTATTACATGCTATGAGCCTGTTTTTTGGTGTTTTTTCGGTCATTGTTTTTAACAGATGCTATCTGAAGTAAGGAATGTGTTTTTCACACACAAAAAAGAAAGGGATAACTGAACTCTAGCAAAGTTTGCATACACCTTTCCCCATTTATCTGCATGTACCATACTGGGGATACAGAAATGTCATAGACATTACAAAACTTAATTTGATGGAAATGTTATTTGTATCATTTTGAAAAATCTCAATGGGTAAAAAGACTAATTAAATTAAAAACAAGAGATTTAAAATTGCATCCTCCTGTTGATAACAAAGAGAAATACTGAAGTTGCTGCTTTATGAATAACCTAACTTACATTTATCGTATACTATTCTCAGAGCGTTATATTAAACTTTTCATTAAACCAGCTTAAAATATTGCTATGTTAAGCTGGCATTTCTTAAGCTTTGTTTTGTTTGTGTGTTTTCATGCTTATGTATGTGTAAATTAGAAAATGTTTTAAAATCTAACAACTAGTAAGCAAGGACTTATCATTTTCCCTTAACATAAAGATTATTGTCCACCATCCAAAGAAAACAACTTTTTTTTGAGAGAGGGCATGCATGCATTCTAATTTCTCTTTACAATATTAAATTATTAGATTGGGGATATTGGGCTCAATTCTGCATTCATGAACATTTCAAAGTAGAGACTTTGGATAAGCATTAGTGAACTGCAAGAGCTAGTTGAATGATCAAAAAACTGTCTGGTCTGCAAAACTTCTGGTTCATCAGATTTTTTTGACTGACTGACAAACATAGGTTCTCCAACATAATTAAAACGTGGAGGTAGTAAGTATGAAGATACCGTTTAAAATGGTTTTGTCAGAAAGAGGGGATTGCACTTACCAGAGTAATCATGGAAGTTGGAAAACATTCCGTACTGCTCTATCTGCATGGCTGCTTGTATTACATTAGGACCAAAATCTCTGTATTAATTTTCAGCTTGTATCTGGAAATCATCAATTGTGTGTTGTACATTATGAAAATTTTCTCAAAATGTTTCTCTTTTCCATTATAGTTATTACTTTTGTGTTCCCCAGTGCTGCACTAAGTGTTCTGTTGTGTTTAGAACATCTTGCTTGAATGTAGAAATCTTGGTTAAATGTAGAAACTGCGTTTGTTGAGTAAGCGTCCTCTATAACTCTTCCTTTAGCCTAGTTTTATCATTGAAGTATCTGCACACTTGGTGAATGCCAATGGAAACCTCAAAGATTTATCCTGCAGTTCACAAGCATTATCACAGAATCACAGAATCATAATGTTTGGAAAAACTCTTTGAGGTCATTGAGTCCAGCCGTAAGCCCCTCACCACCCTGCCTGCTAAACCATGTCCCTAAGCGCCTCATCTACACGTTTCCTGAATCCTGCTGGGGACGGTGACTCCGCCACTTCCCTGGGCAGCCTCTTCCAATGTTTCACCACTCCTTCCGTGTAGAAATTCTTCCTAATGTCTAACCTGACCCTGCCCGGCACCCCTTGAGGCCATTTCCTCTTGTCTTATCAGTAGTTATTCTGGAGGAGAGGGTGACCCTCACCTCACTACAACCTCCTTTCAGGTAGTTGTAGACAGCAGAAAGGTCTCCCTGGTTATTATGGTTATAATCAAGTACATTCCTGGGTATACATTACCCCAAAGATGATACGGCAAATTTTTAAGTAACATTTTTAGATTTGTCCTACTGGAATAGTGCAACTGGTGAGTTATATAATCATTTTGTTTATATCAAAAATTAGTATGTGTTTAGGTATGGACCTTAGTAATAAGCTCTCATGATCTTTATTTTTAAATTATTTTTTCCCATGGAAGGACTTCAAAGGCAGGTTGCAGGTTGCTTCTGTTCAGTTCCTCAGCATTTCTCACTAAAGTTTATCCATTTCTGTGAGTTGGATATATTGTATGTGATTTAGAATAGCTTTCTGATAATGTCCATACTTGATGAAATTGCTCTGCCTCCACTTATGATTAATTTACACTTCAGTGAAAACTATAAATTATATATTAAATGAGGTAAGAACCAGCAAACTTCTGAATTTTAAGTATTATAAGAAATTATTCTATATTTCAGAACTAAAAGTAAGACCTATTTCTGAAAGAGCTGTTTTTATTAGCAGCACCTTTATAGAATACTGTGTGCAATTTGCCATATGTCTTTCTTGAAGGCACTCTTCTTCTTCTGGGTTTCTTCTGTCTAATCTTTCCTGAATGTTTCATAATAACAAATACAAGCCGACTTGGAAGGACAACAGTTCTGGAAAAAGGAATTACATGTTTATCTATTAAGAAAAAGCTTGTCAATATGTTGCTGAATATATGGGCGTTGGTATTGCCATTATGAAAAGATGTGCAATATTCTGTTTCAGAGCCATGAAGGGGAAAATGGACTATCTGAATTTTAAGCAGAAATAAATTGACAAGTCTCAGTGTATATATAACATATGTAACAAGTAGAGTTATTTGCTGGGAACAGCAAAGAAGAGTTTATAGTTTTCAGGTGATAGTACCTTAAAAATACAACAGATAGATAGTGCTGGATTCCAGCTTTCACCAGGTTGTTTTTCATACAATTATCCTTAAATTTCATTCCAAATTTTCTCGTGAGGTTTATTTCAACTAAATCTAAGTATCTGTAGTGAAGCTATGTCTGAGCTAGTCTTCTCAGGCTGTCTTTATAATTGGTGGTGAGAATTTAGGGCACTTTTAGTTGTAATTCATCTGACCTACTTCAAACATCTGCTTAAAACACTCCTAGAACTCCTTAACCTTTACTCTTAATGCCTGGGGACTATTTCAAGTCCTATGGGAGACAGACAAGCTCCTTCTGTCTTGTCTTGCAAGCAAATAGATGAAATTAATTTCAGGAGATATTATAACTATAAATATAATTTGTTCATGGGTGATTTCTATGGTGAATGTAACACATTTTCTTAAAATTGGTGTGAAAATACCTACATCGTGTCTGGCAGCTTGGGGAGTCAAGACTGAAACGTTTAGGGCAGCCCTTTCTCCTACAGGGTACGTGGTGATCAGTGCATCTTTTGAGAGTAGGTGCATTGAATCATTTCAATGCGACATAGTTTCTCCTCTTGATAGCAACTAATCTGCCCAATTACATAAAATTAAGTCAGTTCTTTAAAATGGGCATACAAATTTGTGCTTTTAGTTAAAGTGGTCAGGATCTCTAAGAAGATTTTTCTCACATATCCTTGCTTATCATGAATGTTTATTTCTTTTAACAGTATGCTTTTGACTAAAAACAGTGCTTTCACATCTCCAACAGTGGCAAAGTGAAAATAATCTTTTTTTACTCTTTCACTGGCACCCTCTTAATTACTGAGGACATAATTAATGTCAAGCGAATAATTAAAATATTTTTATCAGGCAAAGAATTAACATTGTCACTTAACATTCAGGAGTTTTGCAAAAGCATTGCATTAATGCATTTTACTATATATCATATTCGACAAAAAGGATGACTTTTTATCAAAAATATCATCTTGTATCAAAAATTCATCTCTCTTGGTACCAAAGTCTGTATTTTTCTCAAAGCACTGTATCAAAGTGGTGTCATAAAGGTATCTGCTGTGGTTGGGCTGAAAGCTATGGATATTTTTTTCTTGATGGACCTAACTTTATTAAAATACTGAAAAATACTGAAAAAAACTTTATTAAAATACTGAAAAAATAGCCCTTTCCTCAAAGAAAAGTAAAGCATCAAAGTATTCTGGTCCCACAGGTGTACAGTCTTCTGCGTGGTGTACGTTGTTACACAATTACACTATTAATGCTATAGAATGGATATTTTCCCTTTTTAAGTGTAGGAGTCTAACTATGCGGAGTGGATTAGAGGATTAATTTACACTGATTCTCAAAATATGTTTTAGCTCTACAAAGTCCTTACAAAATTCCTATCTCTATCTTCATCTGTACATATGGTTTCAAGAAACTGAATGAAATATTATAAGAAACATGGATGGTAATTAAAGAACTGTACTGAATGTGTTGTATTGAATTTCTGCATGCTGCTCAAAATTATTATATGGCTTTCCTGGTGAAATGTATACTACTGCTACCAACTGCCTGTCAGAGGACATGCATTTGGGATTTTTGAAGTTGTGATAAATACATTTCAATTTAATAATTAGTGTCCTTTCAAACCTATTTAGGGCATCAGAAGATAAGTTTGCACATAATTTTTTGACTGATCCACTATCGCATATCTATAAAGAAGTTGTAATAAATTTCATTTTGTAAAGCACCATTAGCAATTACTTCCTACAAATTATAGATGTTTATAGGAATTGATTTTACAAAGATAAACTTTGTATAAAACAGTACGTGTCCAGCTGGGAAAAATGGCTGGTGGTAATTCAGCACAGCCTTTATTCCTAAATCCTAAGTTTCTCCCGCTCCCTTTCCAGCCCATTGTAGAACTCGTCTATTTATCCTGTTCCAGAGCTACATCCTTCCTGAAGGGAATCTCCGAGCAGGAGGCCCGTCTCAAGAGCGGCGGCCTCCTCTTGCCGACCGCCCCGCAGCCTTTCATGGGGCTCCTGCCCTGCTTCCCCTCGGCGCAGACCCCTTCCCGCCTTGTCGCGGGCTTCAACCCTCCTGCCAGAGCCAAGTGCTTCGCAATTCCCCAAACCGAGAGAAGTAGCTTGTCTAAATAGTGGATAAACCCCGACTGCCCTTATCAACCACGCTTGTAGCTGAAAGCCTGACAGTGCAAGTCCCGACTCTTAAGTCAGGCTTTTTTTCCTTTTGTTTTTCTAATCGAATTGACAAAGGACCTTTTTGAAAGAAATAGTTGTAGCAGCAGATGAATCCTACAGAATAACAATCTGTGTGACTAAAGAGGCAGTGCCTCAGAAATGACAGAGCTCCGTGAACTCCATTAGAGGGACATAGGCAGATTAGTCTGGCTCTGTATAGCTCTTAATGTATATATTCTTAATGTATACATTCTTCAGAGATCTCGAATCTCTTACATAAAGCATTATATTGGCCAGTCTGTCAGTGACTGCAAAATGAGCCCGGGTTATGTTGCTGAGCCGTAAGCAGGGGCACTAGGCAGAGAATTTTTACTGCAGCCTGTGCAGCTTCCACGTGCAAATGGAAGCGCCCGTGGAAGAAAAGCTACGGAGCAGCTGGACGTGTCAGCATGGCTGCTCGGGCATTGCCACGGCTGCGCTTCAGGCTCTGAGCACATTTCCATTCCAATTTCTTTTTGTTTTATTCCTCTCAATGTAATTTTAAATCAGCCTCTTATTCCTATTTGCACTTCTATTTATTTTCTCATTTCAGTATGGTGTTGCTGCTTAACATATACATATACAAAACTGGTAGATAGATGTTCTTAAGAAGGGTTTTTTTCCCTATCTCTCTATAGCATGAAGCTCAGGAACTGATTAGTTTGACTCTGCCACCTATAGAGGAAGCTCTACCATCGCTGCCTTGTTGCTTCAAATGCTTTTTTAGTCTGGGGTGTATGGATCCCTCAAAGTTAGTAGAATACTACAAAGGAGTCTGTGAAAAGCAGCTAATAAGATTATTAACAGTGGCTTAAAATGGCTACACAGAAATCCTTGTCTATTTATACATTTTCCAGTGCACATAAAGACTGAAAGTTGTCAGCACCTCCTATGTCAAGAATGATCCAAACTTTCCATTACCAGAATCTGCTACATTGTTTGCAGTAGAAATTTGAGAAGGAAGACCAGCATGGCCCAGCTTTCAGATAAATTTCTTCATAGGATGAAAACTTGTATGCTCAACCATATTTTAAGCAATGTAAAACTTTAACCTTATTTTTTACTTTTTCATTTTTTCAACTTTTTATCTATTAAGTGATTTTAATCTATTGAAAAAAGAAAAAAAAAGTGGCAAATATCTCTCATACACAGTTTCTCAAAGAATTGTTGTTTAGGTAAACAGAGATTAAAAGCAGACTATTTCATTCCATGATATTTTTTGTGAATATTTACCACAGATATGAAATGCATATTTATTTAGGTCATAGATCTATTTTTGTGCTTTAATTTGAAGTATTTAGAAGTGCTGTGAGAACTATTTAGGTATTTGGGTAACTCAGGATGTTTGAAATTGCAATACACTTCATAAATCATAAGAAAACAAGATATTTTAGGGGTGAAGGGGTGTGACAGATGAGGTGACCAGATATACAATATGTCATTTAGTTAAGTCCATATTTTACCCACAGTGTAGTAGATGAACTCATTAGTTACAATGAGAAACAGTACGGAAGAGGCATCTGGCCTCCAACTGCCTGCTCTGACAGGGTTAAGATCACTAAGTCTAGTAATGTTTTTGCTTTGACTACTGACGTCAGGAAACTGATGAGGTTTGCTGAAAATTTACAGGCTTACTGTCAAAATGTTGTAACACAGGCAGATGTAATCAGTTATATTTTTGCTGCTGTTCATCTTTAAATTAAGCTGTATTTAGGTATTCCTGAGTATTCAGGACTTTCATAAAAGTAAACGCTGGGAGTTTTAGGATGCTCACAAAATACCGCTGTGAACGCAGCAGTCGGTACTGGCTCTTTCCTCCTGGATGCTGAAGCCAGTAGGAACTGCTGTGACACAGCAGCAATGCCACAGCCTCCCATGCCCCAATATGCAGTGTTAGAACAGAACTGGTTGCTCTCTTTGGCCCTTGTCCGGGAAATTATAGTTTTCCTAAAATAATGATGGTGATGATAATTCAGATCTTGAAGGTTTCCTAACTTATCTTCTCAGATTTCATTCACAAAGAGTGCTTTTCTAATGTTTCTATTTGAGAGGAAGAAATGTAATCAGTTTTATCTGTTCTGAATTCATTTTCCTTTGATTTGCGAAAAGTGATTTTGATAGCTAAACCCCTATCTATTTGGTTTACTTGTTATTTTGAAAAATGAGACAAAACACATGGAATTTAGGTAGTTTGTAGAGAGTGCAATTCAAAATGATAAATAAGACTAAGTTCAGTTGACTTAATGCGCTGGCTTCTCATAGTTCCTGGAGGGGCGATAAGAGAAGCGATGGTACAAGTCTGGTTTCTATGGAAGTCAAGCATCCTTACACTTACCTGCATGGACAAGAACTTTTATTGATCTCTTAATTTCAAAATAATTTTAATAAGTATGTCATATCTAAATTTATATCCACAAATACATCAAATGTAATCCTGAGATGAAGCATAATAATCAATCTTCCGTAATAAATAGTGCAATTTTATTTCTGACTGTTTCTTTAATATTGTCTTACCATGGTATTGGTTTTGTTCATTTTTTTATAAACCTCTTTATTTATTTATTTATTTATTTATTTGTATATCATATGTGTGTACAAGTGATGTATTGTAATTATGGGCATCTGATTAGAAATAGTTATTTTTATATCCAGTAAAAATGTATTTTTTCTTTAATTTTTTTACTTCAAGCAGTGCAGTCTTCCTGGCTATTTTATTTTCATTTGGGAACTAAGGAAGACAAATAAGTTCCTTATAGTGGAGGCAGAATATCATATAAAAGAATCTACTTTCACACTCTTGATACTAGTTATGATTTTTGAACTCACTATTCTGATTGGAAAGCTATTGTAGAACCTTCGTTCCATATGGATGGCTGTCACTTCCCAAACTAAATTTCTCCATTTACATTCAGTTTTTCTCATTCCATTTAACTTAAATACTTATTTTTTCTCGAGTTTGCATGCAGAAATTAAATTGAAAATAAGTTGTATTCCTTCTCAGTATTAACTTTGGCTAAACAAGCCAAACTCTTTTTTTTTTTTTTTCTTGCCAGAATAGGATGCTGTTGTTCCTCACAGTGACACTTCATCTTTCTCAGCTACTACACAGAGAGTATTTGAAAACAAAACCTACTAAAGCCCTCACTAATACTATCAATATAATGCTCTGTTGATGGGGCTATGTCTTCTCCATGACAGAGTTGTTTTGGTAGCTGAATAGTTACCTGGTAATTTATGTATTATTGATCCTGATCAATCATTTCAGTTCATATATTCCAATTACAGTGGAAATCTATGTGTTAGTCACTGAATGCACTAAATAGCTTTGTACTGTGAAATGTAATTTGAAGTTCTGTCAAAATTCCTTCATATACTCATTCTTCTGTGCATCAGTTGTACCTCCTGACTTGGTAATTAGTATATTTCCCTAGAATGTTCCTACTTTTTTTTTTTTTTTCATCAATATCCTATATTGTATCAATACAATATCAATATCAATATCAATATTATACTTTATTGAAATTGATTGAGTGGTCAAATTTTCTTCATTTCAATAAACATTAAGAAAGATTTTAATTTTTTAGAACCCATGTTGTGTACAGTCTTTTTTCTCTCTATTACTATTATTTACTTGAAAATAAATTCTAAAATCTTGCTTAGAGATAAAGACTTACAGCTGTCCAGGTCATTTCCCCCGAGTTGGTACCGTACCTGGTATTGTCCAGACAAACTTTTCTGACTCAACTTACCAATTTGGCAAAAATATATGTTATCCTAGCGATTCTGTAGACTGTGTCTTTCAAAATTGGGTTGAAGTCCATTTATTCCCATGCTTTTAATACATTAAAATCTGTCCTCTGGTTTACCTAAGATACTTGTGTTTCCATGGCCTCGTTTCCATTATCCTTAATATCTTTAGTTCTGTGTTCAGTGTTGCTGACCTTAATGAAAACTGAGCTTAAATGTTCAAGTACTGTTTTTCCAATGTTTAGGTTATGGACTTCTGTATCTTCACCATATACTAGACCCACTTGTTCTTTCAATGTCATTTTTCCATTTATATCATAGTATTTTTTTTTTGCTATTTTATTTACCATGCATCACAATATTGAATTTCATTTGAATTTCAGCAGTTCTCATTTGCTGTCTACGTTTGGACTTCTAACATCTAACATAGCTTTCTTTGCTGATCATTCTGTTTCTTTCTTCATTGCAGACTGTTTTTAGGATCAAATTAGAAGTTTGCTCAATTTCATTTCTAGCTATGCTTAAAAAAATGTAGTAGTAGTGGTGAGCACTGGAAAAAAAAAATGTTTCTAAGATTTTGTAATTTCTTTTCCTCAAGAAACAGAGATCACCTGATTCCCTATGGCTATAAAGTAATTTATACATTACGTTTTAATCAGGAAGAATCAGATTATCATTCAACTTTTTAAACTATTCAGACCTTAATTTGAGCGCTCCTGAAGGGGTCACGGGATGCTCTGCTGTGCCCTGGTTCCTGTGACTGTCCCTGCGCAGGCTCGGGGCGGCAGGAGGGCAAGAGCTGCACTCGCTGCCCCTCTCTGGGGGCCTCCCAGCCCCGTGGGAAGGACAGTCTTTGTGTGGAGGCAGGTGAGAGGAACAGTAAAACAGAAGATTCGATAGATAGGATCATTTTGTGGATCAATGTCTTTCTGTGCCAAATATAAATAGCACTAAGTAGATACGGAGTTTTTACCTCTTGAACTGACAGGTGCTGACTACATATTATGCAGCTCCTAAATCTTCTTTCTACTTCTTGATTCACGAAGTAGGGCTGGTAAGATCTGTATCTGTATCTGTTGGTAAGATGCACTTAAGGTAAATGGGAGAAAAAGAAGAGAGTGGCCTCAGCATTTGCTAACACCAGTGAAAAGAAGAAAGCTAATCTTTATGACAGGTTGTTCTGCTCTGTATTTTTAAGGCCTCTTTGGTTTTATCCTTGTCTGTCCATTAGTGCTGTTTGATATGAATACTTTTACGGTACCTCTAGGGCAAACAAATACTTGTATAGGCACAGACTGTCATAGACATGTGGGAAATGTATAGATATTTTACAGGTGATTGCTGTTACATTAGCTGATAAGTTATGTGATTGATATTAAAATTACACTGTTGAGGAATGTTCTGTTTGGAATAATTCGCAGGGCAGAACTTCTTCTAAGTAAGTTCTAAAATATTTTCCAGAATATTTAAACTTGCTAGTATAACAAAACCATACAAATATATAAAAAGGTGACCCTTGTTCATTCCAGCTAAGACCAGCTAAGTGACAAGACAAGGGACTCAATGTAAATAAATTAGTTTGAAAAAAAAGAATAGTTTAGATGTAGGCTTTTTGTCATTACAAATAGCCACAGCCTGCTGCTCTGAAAAGTGTAGCCAAAAGATTGAGGATGTAAGTTATTCATTACTTTTTCCTTAAGCAAACTGAATAAAATTAATTTAATGAAGTTGTTTCATCTGTTTCTCCAGAGTAGTTAATAAAGACACACTTTTCTTGCTTGCAAGATGTTGATTGTTAAGGCCATTGCAGTCTGGAAATGTTCAAAACTCTGTGTATTTCATTTGCCCTTTTCTATATGCTGTGTACTACAAGTTGTGTTTTTACTTAATTCTTAGCTTTTGCCTAGACCTTTGCAGGATTTGAAGACTTTTAATATTATAAAAAAAGAAGTCTTCAAATCCTGCAAAGGATAAAAAAAAATCCAGATACTCTTATATGTATTTGCATAAAAATGGACATAATATGCAATTTCAATTTCAATTTTTTTTTTTGCAAACAAAAGATTTAGCAGTTTCATTTTCTTTTGAATGCAAGCTTAAGATTTGCTGACAGCAATAACACTTCAAAATTTTATAAGTTCCTAAAGCGTAAGTGATTGTGCCTTGTTTTCCCAGTAGCCCCACAAATCATACAGATAAAATATCTATAGGCTGTAATTGTTAGTGTGTTGTTAGGCAGTATTCTGTTATTGGATTACTGTGTAAATAGTGACCTGTATTTTTAAAATGTTGCTGAACTAAAAAATGCAACTGTGGACTCTGCCTTACAAATTGCTACATATGCAAGATAGCTATTGTAACCAACAGACACTTTATATGTAGAAGGACCTTAGAGATGTAGCCTACTAATATCTGTGGACTTTCTTACATTTTATGTTTCTGTCTTATAAAACCTTGTGATTATAATTTATAAAGAAAAAAATCTAATTAAATTATAAACGTTGTTCCTAATCTTTATTTCAATGCAGAGACACCAGCTGTATTTCCAGATAATATCAAAGAAAAAGAAACACCAACGCCAGTTGAAGACATTCAGCTGGAAAGCTCTATTCCTCACACGGACTCTGGCATCGGGGAGGAACAGATGCCCAATATTTTGAACGGCACCGACTTGGAGGCAAGTACCGGCCCCGACGCTATGAGCGAGCTACTCTCCACGCTGTCTTCGGAGGTGAAGAAATCTCAGGAAAGTTTAACTGAAAGCCCCAGCGAAATCTTGAAACCGGCGTCCTCAATATCCAGTATCAGCCAAAGTAAAGGCATCAATGTCAAGGAAATACTGAAAAGTCTGGTGGCGGCCCCTGTGGAAATTGCTGAGTGTGGTCCGGATCCCATCCCGTACCCCGATCCTGCGCTCAAGAGGGAAGCTCAGGCAATTCTTCCCGTGCAGTTCCACTCATTTGACAGGTACATAGCTGGACTCATTATTTTATATGGATTTCATTCAGAAGTTTCAGGGATTGTTTTAACATGCTGAAGCTTCTGTTAGTTTATATTACAATATAATAAAATATTTTTAAAAATGCATTAATTTTCTGTTTTATCAAAACAGATTATCTAGGCAAAGTAAATTACCTTTTTTTTTTCTCTATTAGCAATGAATAAAACTCTAAGCAGCAGGCTTGGGAAACAGGTCTGTTTTGAAGAAATATTGTGGCAATAAAATCTTTTCTCCTTTAAAACAATATTTTAGTGGGAAGAGGGGTGGAGGGCAATATCTGCTGATATAGGATAGGCTGACTGAGCAGAATTTCAGCCTAAAATTCTTCCAAAAGATGTAAATCTTAGTTGAGCTCTCCTTGCCCTTCTTTTCTGGTGCTGAAATGCCTGAATTGTTAGATTGCGTGCATACCCATGGTAGAGACTCCTTTCCTTTTAGGTCCTTAAAAAGCAAATATGCTCAAAAGTGACTTGAAAGATAAACTTGAAAGATAAACAGCAAGTCCTTCATTTGCCTTGTTTGCTTTTCTGCTTGTGCAGCTTTTCTGCTTCTAGTAAAAACAGTTTTCTTTAAATACTTCAGTTATCCTGAGTGTAGAAGTTGTGATGAGCTGTGCAATTGACAACATCCTTGCAGAAGACACTAACTCACTTCATCCTGGAGCCAACCTTAGCCTGTGAAGAGCTAACTATTATGCATGTTGATATTATTAATTTTTCCTGTATACATGATCCCTGCAGTTTCTGCAGAGTCAAGTCAAAAATATGTTAAAACATTTCTCAAAACTTTAAGCAAAGATTCTTTTTTAAAAATAGTTCATTGGGTAGGCACAAAGGTTAAAATCCTGCAGGACAGGAAGAAATAAAGTGAGAAAACTACTATTATGAGTTATGAGAAAAATGCATCTGCATTTCTAGAAAACCTACAAAAACTTCAGAAATGTCTTCATTAAGTGTTAAGAAAAATGTGATCAATGTTTTCAGCATAATGTAAAGTGCAAGAAGATACATAAGGATTCCAGAGTAAAAGTGAAGAAGCACTTTCCACTAGGAATTGCGTAGGAAAGCTGATGGCTTCTCTCTGTATGTACATGCTAGTACGGAGGCTGCCTTTCTGAAATAAGTCAGTAAGCAGTCAGATAGTGTCTGTCGTAGCAAAGACAATCAGCTCGAGAAAGAAAAAGCAAAATTTGGCTTAGAAGCAACAAATTTATCCTTTTCTAATAACATTTTAGGTTTTACAGCCATTTCAGAGAAAGGTTGCCCAGCAGCTGTTTCACTAAGAGGATATTTTTTCATTCTTCAAGCTGCACATTGTAGTTTTCAAGGTGACTTGATTTTTTTTTTTTCCACCAAGATTATGGAAATTTTCTGTTAGTCTTTAAGAACCACCTCATTCCTATTCTGTTCATTCTGATTCATATTCCACTTCTGAAAATTGCGTTCCTGTAGATTTAGCAGTATGGAAATTCATACTTAGGATTAACAGCATCTAACCATCTAAAGATTGCTTTAGTCTAATTTGTTTAGCTAAATACCCTCTTTGGTCAGTTCAGAAAAGTACCTCATTCAGAAGGTTCTTAATTCACAAAGTGCTAGGCACCTAGATGAGATTGGGCCATTTCACCTCCAGAAATGTCTCTCCCTTTAGAGAGAACCTCTAAGGGGCAGTTGGAGAGAGTGGTTTTGTTCTTGTATTGCAGTGTGCAATGCAGTGTGCCAACCATAGCCTGTATTTAGCGTGGTCACCTACCACGCTTCTTGAAACAACGTGACTGCTTGGACATACTCAACATTGGCATAAGTAGTTACATGTATAGAATTATGGGCTTATGTGAGAAGCTGTGCATGTCTAGAGTTTATGGCTTTGGTTAGGCATTTCATACACTATTCTTCTGCTTGGGAGATAATATATATATATATATATATATATATATTTTATTTTATTTTTCCTGTCACGTTAGGCTACTGCCAAAGTTTCAATTGTTACATCCTTTCCCTTTTGTTTGTCTTGGATGTAAACCAATAGGATTATTTACTTCCTCACTGGAGCAAGGATGATGGTAAATGTTAGTTAAGGCAAAAACAGATGTTTGTTTCAATTCTGTTGAGATACTTAGTTCCTTTTTAATAGATGGTCCTATGATCTGATTTTGTAGAATGATGTAGATCCGACTTTTCAAATACATCTAGCAACCTCGAAGGAAAAGTTGGCAGCGTGAGGCTGGCCCTAGCAGATCAGGGAGGATGAACTGCTTACCTGCAGCTAAGCACGTGTTACTGAGGTGGGGGTTTCCAGAGAGAAATAATAATGTTTGTAGTCCACAGGACCTCAGCTGACTCATTGCTGTGTTCATGCTGTATTTGCTGTGTTAGTGAACGTTGCCTGTCATTCAGGCAAATGTGTCTTTCTGCTTCTCCTCAGGCAAAAAGTCAAGGGACTTTTGGGGCCCTTGTGGTGATCTGTGCAGGCAAAGGAGGGGCGGTTTTGTTGCTGTTCTTCTTTTGGTGATTCAGACTCTATACTCTTCCTGGGGGAACTGAAATATAAAGGTCGAGGGGGAAAAATGCATAATATATTAAAATAGTATAATTAAAATAAGAATTGAGAGAGAGTCTTTAGGTCGTGATGGTTTATGAACATTTTCTATTGCTTTACTATCCTACTAATCTTTGAAAATTTGAAAAAAAAGCTTGATAATTAGCCCATCATTATACTAAAAGCTTTAAGATCTAAACATACTCGTGTTTCCTAACTTAAACTAACAGTCCAAAAGTGCACATTGCATGTTCGTGAAAGCAGCCATGTGCCTGTGATCCATGTTCCCGTCGGTTCTCCTGGTGCTGTAGTTTATGCAGCTTTTGGTCCTTCGTTGAGCAGTGTGGCTCTTGGCCATGTTTATCCTCCCTAGGGAGAATCACAAGCAGCAGAGTGCATTGTTTTGTTGGGTTGTATTTGTTTTAGCTCGTTTTTTGTTTGCTTTTGTAAAATACAGTTTTTTATTCTTATTTCTAAGCAAATCAATATTAGATAAATATACTTTTACACTTCAATCAAAAGGTAATCTAAGAAGCAGTGCTTGGAAGATTGTCTTTTTTGGGGAGAGTTGCATTTGGGTGTTTGTGAGTCTTGCAAAAGAAAACTTGGAGTAATAAATAATTTCTAAAAAAAATGGAATCTTTCTAGGTTTAAAGCTTCTTTTTTTAGCTCTAATCCCTCATTTTATACTCATTTAAACACTACATGAAGCAAACTTCTGCAAGTATAATTCAAGCTTTAAGTTCCGTTTCACCATTTAATATGATGTGTTTTGCTCTGCATATTCTTTTTTTAACTGTACGTTGGTCTTGTGTCTCTCCTCACAATTTTTGCATCTGCAAATGAAATCCAAAAGCACAAAAGGTGCCCAAGCTATTTTACCGAATGGGA
>JAWLRI010000837.1:455303-476524 GCA_034781795.1 Crypturellus tataupa | reverse complement strand
GGGTTTGGAAGATCTCCAGAGAAGGAGACTCCACAACCTTTTTTCTAATGCTCTGGAATCGCAATAGCCCAATCACAACAATCGCGATAAACATGCGAATGAAAAAATTATTGCCATAATGTAGGAATTAAGTTACTCTCTACTTAGCTCTCTATAACTTTTTTTTTTTTTTTCTGTGCAGTGGAGATTTGGGGCGAAGGGAAAGACTTGAGAGTTCCTTTCTAGAATATTTTTCCTAAAGTAGCAGCTAAGGTGCACTCCAGAAAAGGGAAGATACAGTCTGGCATCCTGTTAGACAAAGAGAGCTGAAGTTGCCTTATCTGAACCTGGTCTTACCCACTGAATTGTGAAATACACTCAGGAAGAAAAGGTGGAAGTGCATCTTTATCTCAGCTGTTCATGAGCAAATTCATCCTAAAATTATGAATAGGTTGAAGTAGGGTATTTTAACCTTTTTTTTTTTTTTTTATCAAGCTCTAGTTTTACATCTCCTTGATTATTATTTAGCAATTTGTACACAGATCTTTTAAATCTCTTCTCATAAATACCCTTTGTGAGATGCATTTTTCACTTCTGGTGCCTGGAGATGTAGCTATATCTGAAGTAGAATTTTATCTGTGTGTTTTCGGTAGAAAACCAGCATTTCTTTATTCTTTTAACATGATTGATTGAATGTATAGGTGAAAATAACACTGGATTTTTGTCTTGCTTAAACCCCAAGGATTTTTTTTGTAAAATTGTTATTAAAGCTTTATTGACTTTCACAGAGCAGCTGCTTTATAGCTGCTGAGTTGCAGATTTTGTTTTTCCCGGTAGATACAGAAGCACGTTCCCTACCCAATCTGAGTTTACATCTTGTATTCTTTGTTCCTTGGCATTTTTTCTTTATTCAGTGATGTTTCTAGAACCTAAGACATGACAGTGTAGCATATGTTCTATCCACTCTCTTCAAGGTCATTAGATTTCCAGTATTTCCACTGTTCTTTATTCAACAAGACCATTCAGCTTTCTGCGTAGAGTTAGTTTTTCATATCCAAACCTTGTTTCTTGCCAATATTTAAGATCATTTCAGATGCTTGGGCTAATTTATCCTGAATGCCAGATACTAGTGCTTAGAATTTCATTGAGATTATAAATAATTAAACTCTCTGCTGCTTGGTTTGAGAGCAAGGATCAGCAACCTTTATGTCCCTGTCATAAAATCACATCTGGGACAACTTTTTTTTTTTTTTTTTTTTTTAAGAAACAAGCAGTTTTATTACTTCAGCCTAGTAGGGTAGTTTTATGTACTTTATAATTTGAATGTTTTCATGAATGTATCATATAATGATTGAAAAACTCAGTAATAACTGGACATTCATTGCTACAGCTTCACCTGCAGATATCTCAGTGATTCTATACGCTCGTGAACCTTCTGTATCTCTGCAGTGCACCTCACATTTCTGTATGCACTTTTCCTTCTCCATGCCTCTTGTCTCTGAATTATGTCTTTCCTTCTTTATTTCAAACAAATCTTACCTTAATGCAGTAGTCAACCTTACAGAGGAATATCTAAAGTAAGATTCAAAATGTGACAATAATAGCTTCTGACAAACACTTACTAAAAATTCAAATCAGAATCTGGATCTGAAATCAAGAAGAACAGCAAGTGAACAGCAATGTTCTGGAAAGGACTGCACATTTGTATAAGTCTGGAGAATGCATGTAACTTTTAAACAAGAATTATCAAACCTTCTTTTCAGAGACTATATTAATTTAACTGTAGAAATAAGGTGAGCTGTACTATGAAACTGTGCCCTGTTGTCTACTGTGTTTTCTTCTGAAGCATCTGGCAGAAGTTGCTGTTTGATGTGGAATACTTCTGTGAAAAACCTTCTGGAAATCTATACCACTTTTTGAAAAAGTGGTTACTGAATATTCTCTCACTGCTGCTGTGGGAGGAAGGATGGAGGAGAAAGAGCATTAATTTAGCCTCGTAAGGTTTCATGCATCCCAGAAAAGTGTGCAGTAATTTTCCTGATATTGCCAGAGCTCAAATAGACAGTACATGAAATCCTGTATTGAAAGCCTGTCTGACCTCTTAACTGACTAGGGTGACTAAGTTTGAGGGTCTTTGATTATTAAAATGGGTAAAAAATTGTTTGAACCTGCAGAGTTACAGAATATGGATCAGACTGAAATACTATTTTTTTATTTATTTCCACTCTTTCTACAGTCTAATAAACAGATTATTTTCGCTGGTAATATCTCATGTGAATTACGAACTGCTTTCCTCCTCCAAAAAAAAAAAAAAAAACACAACAAAAGGAAATCTGTAGTCCTTTGTTGAAAGCAGTTAATGAACCAGCAGTGCCTGAGTGGTAGGCAGCTGGATCGAACACCTGGCTTAAACACAGTTTTTGTTCAGGTGTAGATTTAGAATTGGCAAAGGATGCTAGCACAGCAACAGGCTACTAGCTAGTGGTAAGGTAAGTAATGATGCTGCTTTCCTGAAGTTCTGGTTTTATTTGCATGTTGTTCGCAGTGTGTGTATAGTTGGAGTGGTCTGACTGGCTAAAGAAGTCATTGGATTTGTTTGTTTGTTTGTTCGTTCGTTTTTAATTGGAAAGCAGTCAGATATTCCCTGTCACTATTGTGCTGCTGCTGCTACACTGATCATTTCTGTATTTTTGCCCATGCCACTTTGTTCTTCATGTAGTTTCTTAGCAATTTTCATCTGATAGTGATCTCAACAACACACTAATCAAGAGGTGTTTCTATTTTATGGGCATTGAAAGAGAAATTAGACGAGTTTTTCCCAATCACAGGGATCTGCAAACCGTGCATCAGAATATGAGAGTTCAACTTTACAAGTGCTCCATAAAGATTAAAATAATAGGCATAATGTGTGTTCCTTTTCTGTAGCAGTATAACAGAGTGGAAACCTGTAACGCGCAAAAACTCTTGATAACTCCGTGGCGGAGCCTTAGAAATGTGCTGTTCCTTGTCGACAGGAGCGTGGTGGTACCGGTGAAGAAGCCCCCGCCAGGTAGCCTTGCAGTGACCACAGTCGGAGCCGCCACAGCTGGGAGCGGGCTGCCCCCGGGTAGTACGCCTAATATATTTGCTGCCACAGGAGCTACACCAAAAAGTATGATTAATACAACAGGTATTGTCCTTAAATATTTTTGTGACTCTCATCTTTTCCTGTTCGTTTTTTCTTTTGTTGTTTTATTTTAGTTTTTTCTTTTTCATCTTTTCTGTGTTTGTTTTTTCACCTTTCAGAACTTAGAAAGATTAAATCTTGTTTTTTAATAGAGCTTGTATTTTCTCTTGGTTTGTGTTTATAATCTTAAGTAGCACATATTGGACTTGTGAAGCCGTATATAAGTGAATAAATAGTTCTAATACTGTATATAAGCATAGTTTAGAATGGAAATGAACAATCTTCTCCACTGCTCTGCAATAAGGGATGTTATTATGATTAAGGAAGGATGTTAATCCTTCCCTAAATATCAAAGTAAAGATGACTAGCTGCTTGTGAGTATATCCTAAATTATTAAGAATTTATTTTTTAGCAATTATTATTTGTAATTAAAAACTATTATATGATTTAGGAATAAGAACCAACTTAGTTTAACAACAGTCATTGTTCATTAAGTGGCCTGTACAAGAGAACAAGACTTTTCTTTTTCCTTATAATAATACTGATGAGAAGTACAGGAAAGAGCCTGTGGATCATGGAGGCTGTAGATGGTTATATCAGAAATGAATCCTTACTGGGAGAGCAACTGATGTTTAGTTAAACACCTTTTAAATTTCTAGCCATTATCTGTTTTCTTTCCAAACTAAACTAAAGCACTTGGGAGAAGATCTCTCTGCGAAAATATCACAACTTCAGGCAAAGGCTGAGGAAATGAAAATCTCCTTGGGGGTGCAGGAAACGGAGGGGGAAGCTTTTGGCATCCTTTTACTTCATGGAATAAAATGAAGATACACTCATTTTTTTTTTTCTTTCCTTTCACAGATTACCTTTAATACCTGGTAATAGAACTTTGATTTTTACTGAGAATAAAAAAATCTAAAAATCTCATTATCCTGAGGTAGATGGGAGGAATGATGTGCTGATTAATGTTTTCACTTCTCTGAACAGTTCCATTTGTGTAGCCACTTCTGTCAATCTTGAATGGATTTCCTTTTTAGGTACTTTGATATCATCCAAAAAACATCCAGCATTGATTTTTTTTTTTCCCAGATGATACTGGGTAGCATGAAACTTTCGGTCCTATCAGTGATTTAAATTTGAAGTGTTTAGCTGGAAAGTAGTATTTCTTTTTTGTAAGTAATTCCCTTCAAAAATCAATCATTTCCCTAGCAACGTTCTTGGTAGAGGACAGTGTTGTGGATGTCATGGTATACTCACTGTGGATTAAAGTGATGATTTCATTTTTTTTTTTGTATGCAACCTTTCTTTGTCCCTGCCCTATGGATTTTCTGGATTCATGGGAAAGTATTGATCAGACGGTTATTCAGAAAATACCAGATTAATTACTAAAAACTAGATATGTAGTGATATGAACTTCTTACTGATCTAACTTTGGAAAGCCTTTATGCCTGAATTCATCTGAGTGACTTTATTGATTAATTCCCTTAAGAACAGTTTAAATGCTGTTTCCCATCCTAACTATTTTACAAGTTTCAATTAGAATACCAACATTTTAGAAGTACTAAATGTGACAGTAAAAAAGAAGTATCACATTGAAAACACACAAATACATTATAGTTAAAAATGCTCATTTCATCATTTTTAATTATGCTATGGCTACAGTAGTTAACACAGTGATCATTTATGCCTGTTTCTGAGATGCATACATGGAGAGTACACAGGCCAGCTGGTTATATATTTGTAAAGTTCATAAAGTTATCTGGATTATTACTGAGTTTAAATCAGTATATAGAATTTCATTAAACAACTCTTTTCCATGAGGATTAAAAAAAAAAAATTTACAGATTTTTAGACTCATAACAGTAGATGTCCCCCCAATCCTTCTATTCACAGTAGTGTTTACAGTATGTCAGAGGTATTTTGCACATCCAGTTTTGTCTTGGAGATGTGTCCTCTGCTGGCGTGTTACGAGTGGTGTTTTGTGGTGGTGTCCCATGGACTGCAGTGTTCGCATTCCACCATCTGCCATCACTGTCACTGTCACTGTCACAATGTAATGAGATGTGTGTTGTTAACGCCCCTTTAGTCCTTTGAACGTACCTCCTGGGAGATGGGTTCCCTTCCTTCTGCTCGTTTTATTATAACCTGTTTCTGTAGTTTTTCGAGTGAATTTCTGTGATTCGTATCCCTGGTTCTTACTTCTATGTTAATCTACTAGTTCTAGGTCTGCTTGGCCTTCTCTTCCGGGAGCCTGGTTAAATAATACAGCAACTCATTTTTTGCACAAAAACCTGACTGAAAGCAGTTGACTCTGAAAGACAAAGTTACAAAGTAATATATAATATGTAGCATCTTTTCATGAATACAGATGTATATAGAATATGCACATACACATATGCATGTGTAAATATACATGTGCACACACACACACGTGTATATAAAGCCTGTTCCCCCCTATATGAAGCCTCAGTGCTTCTATGCAAACTCGTGTAGTCTCTCCCGTTTCCAGCCAGCGTGGTGCCCCGTGGGAGGGATGCCCGCTCTGTGCTTGTGTGTGTCCCTCGCAGCGTGTCTGGGCACATTTTGAGGTTGTCCCTAGTCTGAAACCAGCTGCCAGCCCTGACCCTCCTGCCGCGCACGTTGCTCAGCTCCTGCTCCAAGGCCTCGTGGCCGCTCTAGAGGTCAACGTGCCCAGCAAACCCAGCTTCAGTTTTTATTGTTCCGAGTGTCGGTTTCCTTAAACAGGCCTGTCCAAAGCCTAGTCTGTACCTCAATTCTTTCATCAGCCAAAAATATATTCAAAGAGAAAAGAAAAAATACTCTTCTCTGTTGCCAGAGATGACATTTGGCCTCTCTACCTCGCTGTCTTTGTAGAGCTTTGCATTTTCCTTCTAGGATACAGGAAAACCATTGACTCCCAGTACGAGGTGCAGGGCTTGCTAAGGCTGGCCGGTGACACGGGATTAGCAGTTACTGCATTTGAGCGGCCCGTTCTGGCGTTCCCTCCTCCCGTGGCCACGAGCTAAAACTCGCGCCAGGGGCGCCCGGCCTGTCACGCCGCCCACGCGCAGCCACCGCCGTGGCCGCTGCTCACGGCTGCGCTCTGAGAATCCATCCTGATTCCAGAGGGGAACTGGAAGCAAATAACACTGCAGTCTTGTTAGACAACTGGTATTCCTCAAGCACTAGGTCCTGTCATTACTTTTTGAAGGGCTGTACATTTGCTATCTTCTCTCTCCTTTTTTTCATTTTTATTTTCCATTTCTTTTGCCTATTATGTAGCCTTTATACAGCCAAGAGGTTTGTATTTACGGAAAAAAAATAAATAGTTAAACTCCTAATCTCCATTTAAGCTCATCTTAAATATACCTTTATTTTAGAAAGATCTTGCTTACAGGATGATGTAAAAATGTTTACAACTTTGGAATATAATTTGGGAATAATGAAAATGAGGTAAGGATTTTTTTTTGCCTGATATTTAGTAGTTACTTAAGTTTATTATTCTTATACTCACAAAATAATTAATTAATTTATATGGTATTTATATACCATATATGACAATGCTGTTTTGAAATTGTTTTAGAACAAGTAAGAATACTTATTTAAAGTAGTTGAGTAAGACAAGGACTATATTAAAAATCTCTCAAAGTTTTATGTTTTCAGATCGAATTAAGACCTGTGTTTTTTTGGGGGACAGGTGCAGTAGACTCAGGATCTTCTTCTTCCTCTTCGTCATCCAGCTTTGTGAATGGTGCTACCAGCAAAAATCTCCCAGCTGTCCAAACTGTTGCTCCAATGCCAGAGGATTCAGCTGAAAACATGAGGTACCTAAGCTGTATCTTTTCACGTTAATTATAATTTCTCTTCCAATAACCCCATACATACAAAATAAAAAAGAAAAAATATTTTTAAAATATTTTAACTTATTTAAAGTATATTATTGTAGTTATTTGTGTACTTCAATGTATATTTACTTCAGTTCAGTTCAGTACTAAGAATGCACATCCTAGAAGACCACTTCACTGAGCAGTCCATCTCATTAGAGTTATGACACTCTAATATTAGAGTTAGACACTAAAACTTCATTAAAAGTCATTCTTTAGTTCATAAGCTTTTTATATCTTTCAGTAACAATAGTAAAAGTTTTCCTGTTGGGATGGAACACAAACACAAAAACATACTTTGGCAACAGAGCACTGGCAAGTAGGAAGAGAAGCTCCGACAACTTTTTTCTAAGCAAACAAAAGCCCTACGTAACAAGTGTAAATACTGACTGCTAATCAGAGTGCACATAAAAGAAACATTTTGGATATTGTCCAAAATCCCATTGACCCATATCTGCCCTAGGAATATTGTACCAGGCATGGTAAGATACTGCCAATCGCCCTCAGTTGGCCAAACACTTCAACGTATAGTCCTAGGAAGGAGGGAGTTGAGACAGCAACTAATTGAGCTGCTTACAAGCTGCACAAGTTGTCTTTCCATAGAACAGTTTCATTCACTGATAAACTAGAAAGGAAATAAATTTAAATCAAGAACCTTAGATAATCTGTAAAGCTGTTATTGATGCTTCATCATTTTAACACACAGCATAGTACCTCTTTTTGCTCATCATATCTGAAGTATCAGGTGAGTGTTGCAGTTGAAATCTCAGCAGTATGTGTAGGCCCAGTCTAAAAGTATGAGAGCTCTTAGCACATTCAAAAAAGGGGATTAATAATCAAGAAAAGAATGGTGATTATAATTTATTTATTGCTAGACAGTGCTACCAGACAAGTTAATAAAGTTATGGCCTGCTTACCTTTCGTCTTGTTTACCTCATATATTAGGAAAGTACTTCTATGAGAAAGAAGGAGTGAAATCAGATACTGAACTGTGCTAAAATTAAATTGGATTGGATTAAATTTATTTCTAAATCTTTTTAAAAGATGCAACATTCATTTTTTAACAAGCATTTTGAAGCATTTTTACCCTAGAAATCAGAAGACCTTCATTTGCAAAATTTACATTTCAAAATAAAGAATTGAAATTCTGCAGTCACAATTTGAACTCAGAAGTCACTGCACTCTGAGTAGTGGCTGAAATTAGTGCCTGAAAAAACAATATGGAAAATTATATTCAAAATGTAGATAATCAACTTAATCTCTTTTGTATGGATATCCATACCACCCCCTTTTTTTCTTTTACATTTTCTTGAGAAAAATCTATAACTTTATTTTGATAAAAGAATATTTTTCTTGCTTTGGTTTTGCTGTGTGTAAACTTTTACATGATTAAAACATGCGAGCTGTTTATGGAGTAAGAGATGTGAAAGCCAGCTTATCCAAGCCTTCCTTATAGCAGCTACACAGCAAAGAAGGCTTTGACATGAGCAGACAAGGGTGAGCAGAAAAATGATCCTCAATTCTTTAAGTAGTCTTGATTTGGAGATACTGGTTTTGTCTAGAATGAGGCTGGGAAAGTAGTATGCTTGGAATTAGAAGAGTGTGTGCCTAGGCCTCAAAATATCCTGTCACAATTCAGCTATTACAATTATATATGATATGTATAAGATCTGTGGATCTTATATGGATCTATATTTCCTGTATTTGATACTGCATAATGTTACAGAAATTTTGTAATAGGATGGAAATTAAGTATTTTATTTTTGACTGTTCTGTTAAGAATTCTGCAAGGACAATTCTAAAAAAATGCTTTTCTATTTTAATTCTTTTTATTGTAGAAAAATATATTTTAATGTTAAAGTAGAATTGCTGTTGTCTGATGTATGATTCTTTAATACAATTTGAAATTAAATTCATAAAATTGAGAGAATATTTATTTTTTGTCACTTCAAAATATTACATCCCTCACTCTTCCAGCTTGGAATGATGATTCTGAGTGTTTGTACTGCTTCCATGGATTTCTGTCCTTCTAATACATCCTGTGATATATTATAGCGCTTCACTTGAAGTCTTATAAGAGCCCTTAAATATTAACCACCACCGCCACCCTCCCCCCCCCGCCCAAAAAAAAAGGCATAGAGAGGTTGTATTGATTTAATTCCAAAGAGCTGGATTGCTGGACAAAGAGCACATTGATTCTCCTGTCATTTTACATTCATAGTCATGTTACTTTTGGCAAGAAGAAGGTAAATCTGTAGGAAGTGTATTAGAATGTTACTAGTGCTTTTGAGGATAAAATCCTGCTAAGGATGTAAGTCAAAAGGTTGAAATAACAGCTTCACTGTATGGTTTTAAAATATTATTATTGTGTTGTTTTTCACAGCAGGGAACATGAACACTTCCAGAATTTTTGGTTATTAGGACATAAACTGACGGTTGTGCAGTATTTTTTTTATTGAAGAAGTGAGGGCTGTATCTGGAATTTTATCACTTCCATTGAGAAAAAAAAAAACAAAAAATACTGGTGTTTAGAGGGTGGGATTTTATTTAGATCTAATATCACCACACCAAGAACTATTTAAAAATCACTGCATCGTTCCCTTGAGGTTTTATGCAGTATATAACAGTGCATCTAACAAAAGCTCTTCTTCTCATTCTCGGTAGCTTTTGTCTGTTTTGGCAGATTGCAATAAATAGATTGCAACCCAAAATCTCTCCCTCAATAGAACTAAATCTCATAAATTTCTTTGTGATCAAGTGAAGTAATAGGTAGTAAGAACTATTCTCAGAAATATTTGCTTTTTTTTCTCACAGTTTAAGTAGTTTCTTTTATCTGATTGTCTTACTGTGCTTTTTTAATCCTCCTTGTCCCAATTTCTCACTTTTATGTAATTTATTTTCTGACATATGTTGTTTTTAATCTGCAAAATAAATAATCTTGAACATGGAAACTATTAGGAGCCTATATATTTGCCTCATATGTCCCCAAATTAAAAGGAAAAACACAATGCTAACTGTTTACAAAAGCTTCTTCTTAAAAACTTTATTCAGTCTTGGAAACTGCTTACATTAATCCCCATAGGATGTTTAGAGAGGTGTCCAGCTTTAAAAGCTTGGAGTAGATTAACGTAGCAAATGTAAACTTCTAAGCCAGTCACCTGTGTTTCAGATGGAGACAGCAGAGGCTTTAGCATAATAAAATCTGCTTCAAGTAAAGTAATCATCTAAGAAACAGGTCAGGTTCTAAAGGTTAGTTGAGATGATGTCTACTTTGTTTTTAAATGGAGACATCTTCCCTGTGACCTGCATCAAGAAGTTCACATTTATTTAAAGTCTATGCATAATAGATACCACTGAAAATGTGTCACTGTTGATTCTCTTACATCCTATCAATAACTGTTCCTTCTTTGACTAATTAGCTATAATCTAACTATAATCATGCTTTAAAATGGTGATGATATTTTAGGACTCAAACTCAAGCATGAAGAAACCATTCTATGCCACAAATAATCTGAGAAAAAACACCAAAGTGTTTGGTAGTCCAGGAAGCTACATAGAAAGAAGCTAAAGTGGTAACAGTCCTTCAGGGAGAACAACATAACTCAGGCTGACATTTTCCTACAGTTGCTGAACTTGGCTGAACTCCTCAGATAGAGCAATATTATTTCTGGTATTTAAGAATCAAACAAAACTCAAAACACTGCTTCTCATTGTACAAATGTAAAATAAGGAGCATTCCAGGCTTCAAAGAGTGTAGAGTCTCAGTAAGCAAAGTAGAATAGAAAGGCAAAGTGACTTACTGGGATCACAGTGTCTCAAAGTTGAAGAGTAGAACATTGTGTTTTTTTTGGTTCCTGTGCTAGTCCACTTCCTTGTCTTGTGTCTCAGTGTCAGATGCTGTTATCTGAAAGCTTGAACAAAAAAACATTTTAATAATTATTTTAGATGAAGAAACACTTTTCACGTTTGCAAATGCATAAGTAGAAGCTCAGATACACACAATAGATGTATACTTAAATATCTGAGTTTCTTCTTTACCTGCTTAAAAGTGAGGGAAAAAGATGTTTTGAAGTATTCTCTAAATGTGTTTTAAAACTTGTGAGGATGCAAGGCTGGTAAATGTGACACAACATTTACTTAAAAGTATTTTAAACCCCGTAAAGTTAATTAAATTATGATCATTCTGTTTTCTGAAGAAACTTACAGCATCTAGTAGAAGCAGATTTGATTTGCCATCGTTTACTTTTATTGACAGTTTTTCTTCTGCTTACATTCTCCATTTCTTTTCACAGTATCACTGCAAAGCTTGAAAGAGCCTTGGAAAAGGTGGCCCCCCTACTGCGAGAAATTTTTGTTGATTTTGCCCCTTTCCTATCCCGTACATTGTTGGGCAGTCATGGACAAGAGCTGTTGATTGAAGGTACTGTCTCTATTATACAACTGTAATATTTTGCCTATTGGAATAAGAAGTGAATCTGTCATTTTAACAAGACTTTATATAGTTATTTTTGATATATAAATGAAGCAATTGTTAATGACTTGTGATTTTCACTTTCTTTCATTTAACTGTATCTAAAGTAATTAAAAGTGATGGCTTTCATTCTGTTTCCTAAGTGATAGGTTGCATAAAGATGCATTCTGTCATCATGGAATTCTAAAACCTCTCTATAATTTACTTTTTCCTCCTCAAAATAATTACATTAATATTATATATAATTACATTACATTGATAAAATGGGGAATACTAATAATCACAAGTGTTATCAGTTCACTTGAAAAAAGGCAAATGAAGAGAATGCTCCAGAGAGCTCAGAGAATGGCTGATATGTGCATATAGATTTGGTAGGGACACTATTTGCTCAAGTGGGTCAGTTGAACAGGCAGATAGAGAGTGCTACCTTAATAAATAACAATACTTAATAAAACTTACTTGTTACTTAACTTAATGACTTATTACTTAATAACTTATTACTTAACAAAAATCATCTTTAAAGAAAAATATCCTAAAACACTTCTGAGGATTTTATCATTTATTATGTATTGTCTTTGTGGTTAGGAAATTTTGGGAAGGAATGAATCCACCTAAGTAAGGCACTAAATAATGGAGAAAGAAAATAAAGGAATGCAGAAATCAGTGCAAATGATATAAATTAGTGCACTAAGTAAAGAATCGATGCTAACACAACTAAAATGGTCATGGGGGAGTTGAAATAAGCATGCACTGCACCCACATCATATACCCAGAGGAACATATTCCTTCTTGAAATATTTTTATACACAGAGCTACTGTTTACTGAAGGGAAGAAAAAAGTCATTCAGGCAAAGCTGATAATGTTTGAAGATAAAAACAGAAATAAACCACAGCTTTGTGTTCAAATTCTTTGGGGAAAAACTCCTTCTATTATGCATAATTTTTATCTAAATATCAGTCTTTCTATCAGTGGCCTAGTTATTCCCTGCAAAATATCCCTGTTTTATTCTTAATGAGAGAAATATTTTCACCTTATGATTGAAATCTTCTAACTAGCTTATTTTTTCTTGACTATTATTGTTTAATACAAGATTTATTATAGTGCTGTAACTTTGAGAGACTTCAGTTATTTTATACTGTTTATTTTGTATCTGTGAGAAAGTTGCTGTTGTCCCTTAATGACACCTGTACTTAATGAACTGAGCTATTCACTCAATAAGGAGATAGTTATGAGGTGTTTTGATGGATTCCATTCTTACATGTTTTATTTCAGCAAAGTTAATTGCAAACTTTGTATCAATAGTACTCTTTTTTATTTGACAGTTGTTTACTGCACAGTAATTTTATACAATATGAATAGAATTGGCTTGGATTCACCTGAGCTCTTTTATAGGTATAAACAGTTCTTGGCCAGTGCTATTACTACTCTTTTGGTCTTAATCATAGTGTGAACAAGGCTCTCCCAAGTTTTGTGCTTCTAGCATTCTGCTCTTCAATTCAGTCTCAGGAATAATGATTAATAAGCACTGAGTTCCAAAATAAGCATCATCTTTCCTATCAGTTTTGATGGATGTTATGTCTGACTAACCCCTCCATTGCTCTCTTACTCCTCAGTTTAAAGAAACATTATTTTTCTGCTCAGGAAGTTCAAATAGCAATCTGCAAAAGAGAATCCAAGCAGAACGTAGCTTTGACCACAGCAGGCCTCAGGACAGATCTACGCCTTCCTTCTGAGATGTTTAGGCTCTTTTTTATCTTAACAGGGAATCTCGGAGCTGCTGCTTTAGTCATTTCACCCTTTCATCCTTTCTTTCTGCGTGGCCTCTGTGACACCCTTGATCTCCACTAGCTTGCCTAGCTAAATTCCCTTTAAAAGAGAATTAACCTTCTCTGCTGGTCCATTAGCCGCTCTACTCTGGGAGATTCCTGGGCATTGTTTAGTGAAAGGTAATGGAGGTTTTACCCCTCAAAAGTGTGTGTGATTCCGGATACCTGAGTATGTGGAATTCATGTGGGGCCTTAATGATTTACACTTATACTTGGCAAGCAGTAATTAGCTTGGAAGTTTTATACGAAATAATTGGTTGCATTGTTCTATTGGCAAAGAATTTAGTTCTAACAATTACAAAGTAGTAAATAAAGTTTCTTTAATCAAGTCTGCAATTGCTGTCTATTTTTCAAATTGGTTAACATAAATATATCTTTTGTGTTCTATAAAATGTGTTTACTTTTGATTATTCAAGCTTGAAACATAAAAATACCTTCATTGCTCTTGCTGTCTTTGAGAATATAGTATAAAATATTTCCCTGTTGGATTTTGCTAAAATCTGAGTACCTTGAGGCACCCTTTCTAAGGGAGGATTTTTATGTGTATGGGTTTAAAAATTACTGTTGAACTGCAGACTTAAGAATATAAACAGTTTTATAAATTAGGTTTTTGCATATTGGAGGCGGATCTCAATAGAAAAGAGGAAAGAAAAAATGATTCTAATTCTGCTAAAACATGTTAATTGTGCCAGCTATCCAGAAGATTTGATGCTATGAGATGGGTGCTGTTGACAGATATTTGAAAGGAAGTGCACAGCATAGTTATGGTTTCATGTCTTTGAAATAGTTGAGCTGTCTCAAACTTTTGATGAAGAAACTTGCAGTTATACCATGGCACCCCATTTTCCTTCGACTTGTACTCTTACTCTGTCTCAATTTTTGGCTGCTTTACTGTTTAAGAAAATAATATTTAATATCTAAGCTGGGTCATCTTAACTTTCAAGTGTCATTGAGCTACCTACAGTATCCTGGCAATACAAGACCAAAGACCTGGAGCTCTCTCATTATGGTTATTTTTTCATGATAATTCTTGTAAATTCCCAAACATGACTGAAGAACCCTATCAAGTAGTAGTCTGATATTGCAGAAGATATTTATTGGTAAAACTCTTTCGTCTACTTACTTTCTGAAATAATATTGATTTTTGCTCCTTTTCATTTCTGCAAAGACATCCTATACTCCTGTCTCTATTTCAGATGATTGACCAACATCCTAGAATATTATGTAAGTGAAAAATGTCCTTAGTGACAGGTTAAAAAATGACTGACTTGCAACTGAATGCAAATAGTTTCAATATACCAAAACCAGTCTAATACTTCCGTAGTTGATCAACTCAGCTTTTTCAATACCTCCGAGAATAGAAGTTGCAAAGGTTAAAATTACCCATATAGAATCTAATCGGAAACAAACATGCAGTATGTATAGGTCACATATTTAAGCTCAGGAATGCTCATTGTGGACTTCCATTTAACACTTGGGCAGATACGTTTTCACTAATTCCATTTCCACATGGTCTGCAAATACGTTTCATGTAAAGCACATTACAACATTGTAGCTTTTAGGTGAAAATGTTATGGGCGACTGTAAACTGATCCATCTCCAAAAGAAAAGTTATAGCCTCTTTCTGTCAAGCACAGATGGGTTGGGAAAAAAAATTCTCTGCAGCTAGTCCTGGCTGGCATGCTTAAACCAAGTTCAAACCTTACTCATGTACAATTCTTTCCTTTTTCTTTGGTGAGATACCAAAATGAGCTTTAACCATTCTTCTCCTCTTCCTATATCACTATCTGACTAGACTGTCAGCCAGATAGCTTTTCTCCAAGCAGGTTTGTAAAAATTTGTTGTTCTGCACAATTCAAATCAGATGAAACAAAATGTTCTCATGCTGATAGGAACAGAAACTCTTTTTCCTCATGAACTCACCACATGGCTCTATGAAAATAATAAGTAGAAGTGATGATGGGCTAGGTTCATATTGGTGTGTGGCAGGAGACTCCTTGAAACAATTGAAAAATTGCATAAAACCTTGCTCTGAGAATCACAGATAGACCTTGAGTGCTAAATGGCTCTGCTTTTAAGGCTCCCAAATGCTTGGAGTGTGCCATCGCCCTGAGAGCAGAGGGTACTTGTAACTGCTAATCATCAGCATGTTTTTGTTGTATCTTCTCTTTGACAAGAGAAAATTCACCAATACTGCAACAATTTATGTCTCACTGTCACGTCCAAAATACTTGTTTTGTTCATGTGTCCAAGAATGTTTTCTTTCACTTTTGCTAATTGCTTGCCAGTCTGTGGCACAGCTTGTGTTCAGCATTCTGACCAAAAAAATAAGAAATAATGAAAAGTTAGTATTACCAAGAGAGAAAATAATAAAGAAATACAGTATTATGCTTTTAAGACTTACATTAAAGAAATTAGCAGCATGTAAGCAAAAGCTGGAGCTGTTTATTGTGTAGGAAGCCCTGTAAGTGGTCACATACTGAGCCTACTTCAGAGTATTTATTAGCAGTTCTGGACTACAAAGCCTGGCAGAGTTCACGGATTACAAAAGGGCTGCTTGTGTATGAAATGGGAAGCAAAGGCATTCTGAAGAGATATGTGAATCGTTTTGTGGAATAACTATAAGCCAAGAAAAGGCAAAATTTCAATACAACCAAATGCTGAGTGCAATATTTAGGAACAGAGAATTTAGATTCTACCTAGAGGACAGGAGATGAGGGAAGCGGCAGCCCGAAAGACGGCAGGGATAGCTGCAGTGATGAGAGTATCCTGAGCTCTCTGACTTGCTTCTAAGGCAACAAAGACTTGTCCAGCCCTTGCGTGCTTAGCAAGGAGAGAAAGGGAGGTGATGTCACTTCTGTGCACAACTTTGGCAAAACTGCTATTGCCTAGTTGTATTGCCAGCACTTCAAGAACAATACAGATCCTGCAGAGGGAAGAAAAGTGCAAGGCACAAGAATGAGTGAGGGATGGGAGATAAAGTCTGTGAAGTAAGATTTAAGGAGCTGGATTTATTGAGTGTACCAAGGAAAAGAGTGAAGCCAATTGCAGAGTGGAGGGAAAAAAAAAGAAGTTAGATACTGCAGAATGTTTTCATCTTGCTATCAGCAGAATGCTGGAATAAGAGTATATAACACGGGAAAAATTTACTAGGTTTTGCCACCAAGTGTCAAGATCATCATTAGTTTTAGTCTTTAGAATGGTTTAAGTATCTTTTTTTAAACACAGTCTTCAGTCCAGCTTCAAAAGAGGAAAATTCACAGGCTTTGGTACCTGTGTATCCCTATTGCCTCTGTACTTGAACCATGCAAAGAAAGGTAGCCCACACTGACCTTAATTTGTTCTAACGTTGTAATCGCTGAATTTATTCATATGTTTGTCATATGCAGACATCCTTCAGGGTGAGCTGACCACCTGCAGGGGTCAGTCAGAAAAGGTGTTTTTCCCTGGTTCTGCCTTTGGCCAGATGTAATCAAAATGCCTATCTGAGGTATGAGGGATAGTCACTGTTTAAGCCACTGCGTGAAATAGATTTTCACTTCTCCTGAAATGGAGGAGGCAAGTTTTTTCTCATGTAAGTGGCATATACATATACACATGAGCAAACTGATTTTTATTTTTGAGTTGAGAAGATTTTTAGTCATCATCTTGAAGGTCATTCTGGTATGGCTTGTAAAATAATTTTTCCTTTCTCTGCTCGATGCAGTTTGTCTTTCCCGGCAAACCTCACATAAGCCTCATGTCAACTATAGCACAGTCCTCGGATTTCAAAGAGAAAATGTGTAAGTGCACAGCCATGCATATACTTCAACGTGGTTTCTTGCAGATATGAGACTTATGATAGCATTGGGTGAGGAGGATAGATCTCTGCTCCTTGGATAAGTTTTGACTATGTTGGCCAGTTTCAAGCCTTTTAACAGAGGATGCTTAAAAGATGATATTTTTCTAAAGTTTTCATGAAAATGGGTATGTGGTTTTTAAAAAAATCATATAATATCTTGGTTGAGGCAGTAGTTACATGTGTATTTGATCAGCTCCATCATTTGGGATATACTCACACTGTTCCGTGTGTGATCACGTAGTAAATAACTCAAATGATTTGGTTGAAAAATGACTCAGGGTTTGTAGCTGCATAATACATGATGTTGGTACTGTGTTATGGATAGTTCAGGGTAAGGAATAATAAGATAGCTGATTTAGCAGCATTGGTGGGTAACTGCGGCTAAGAGAGAGTGCAGGATGAATTTAGCTCCATTAGGCATCAGAGAAGCCCTATTAGAAATCTAAGTGAATGTTAAAAATGTTTGTGTGGGGAGACAACCATGAATGTTCAGACTGGTGCCATTTGTACGGGTTGGCTCGCTGAATGTGCTTACCTTGCTCAGTAAGGATCGATTTAGCTTATGGATTATACAGAAACATGAAACATTTCAGAAACATGAAACATTTTCAGAAAAATCTTAGTGAAATCACACTGCTATCTGAAAACCTTTAACATGTCCTATTTAGCTAATTAAGTTGGATGATGATCATGCTTTTTTTTTTTTTTTCCGGAAAGTTTAAAACATTTATTACCACTATGTGGAACAATTTAGTGTTTTTATGTTGTTACAGGCTTTGGGTATTAGCACATTCAGTCTATGAGGATGATCTTTGCTTGACATGAATTTCTGCAGGTGATAGAATTTTTAGGGGGATCTTCTCCAACATGCAGAAAATCATAAATATTTTTTAGAAAAGACAAGAAAACCCTTGAAATGCTCCAATGGATTTAAAATACTGCTTCTGATTGAAATCCCACCTGCATGAGGTGTAATCCCTTCATAAATAGAAACCAACTGTTTATTTCAGACTACTACTCAGAATTGGAATTTGATTTGTCAGTTGTTCAATGCTCTATCTGTGACTAGTTCTTAACGTCTTACTGAAAGGTTTCCCAGAACATTTATGTTTCCAGAAGTCTGGATGGTAGGAGCAATGGAATGATGAAAGGATAAGTGGATATTCAAACCTGCCTATTTTATTTACATTTATTCCTGCAGGGTCAAGGTTTGAAGCTTTACAACTTTCATGCTGTTTTTTAGAATGTGCTGCAAACAAGACAAATCCCAATATTTTCATTTGATGAAAGAACTGAAAAACAAGTCCCAGGGCAAAAATCTCTGCTGTCTATACACATGGAAATCTTCGAACTATAATAACCTCCACATTGAGTTACTGAACACTTTTTCTTTTATATAATACTCATTTATGACACCTTTAAGAGCATGTCCTGTAAATCCTAGAAAGTGAAGAGGGTCCACATATATCTGATTTTGAAGTTTTAACTCTTGACTTGCTGAAGTTTTGTGCACAGAAGGATGTTCTGAGCAGATGTTTAACACAACAGGAAACATAGATCAGAGATCCAGATAGCAACTAGAAAATGCAAGGCATCTGGCACCTTCTTGAAAGTGAACCTGCCAATAATTAATTACACATATGAGCCACTCTATCCCTGTCTAATGAATTGGACACTTACTAAGATATATTAGACTATGTACGAGAGGTTAACTGCTCATGCCCTCTCCTTTGTCTTTGGCTTGTGTGGTCCGAGTGTAACTTAAAGGTAGAAATGGTTGTTGGCATGCAGGTTTTAGGTCCCATCATTGTTACAGTAGGTAGCAATCAAGATAGCTTTACAGTCCAAAATGTAGTAAGTTCTCATTTCCTGTTTGTTACCAACAGAGAAAAAAAAAGGACCGAAAATGTAAGATTAATTTTAAAGCTTAAAATCACATATATTCAGCAGAATATATTAAGATGCATCAGTTTTATATATATATAATATATATATATATGTATACACACATTCTCAGGAAAACAAGTACTTGTAGCTAAATACAGGAGTAAGATGCTGAAAGAAGCGTTGAAAGCTCTCCTTGAATACAAAGAAGCTGCTAAAAGCTTGTAATCATTACAGTAGTGTTAAAAGTACTACTAGAATATATGACTATACATATACATATCACTAGGAAGTCACACTGCCAGGATTTGTTCTTTAAGTTGCATGAAAGATAGAAGAGACTATTGGAGCCTGTGGGGAAGGGAGTTGTTCGTGGTCTTCAGATCATGCTTAACCTTCAGCCATGTTGGCACTTCCTCACACTTGCGTTTTTCCAAAGCCAATATTGCCTTTACAAACAGGGAAAACCTAGTAGGAACTGGTCTTTTGGCCTTAAAACTCTAGCAGGATGAACCCTTCTCAACTTAAGAGTCTTCTCTCCTTTGTCTTAATGCCATCAAGGCCAGATGTCCCTCCACCAGCCGTTTTGTGCTAACCTACAGTTTTCATGCAAATCATTTTCTTTGTTTTTTCTTTCTCTCTCGTTTACCACATTCATGAAAAAAAAATATTGAGGACTATTTCATGTTGCTTCAAGCAATTAATTTTTAACAGATTCTTGAGAAATCTCTTTACATATGCAAGCACTACTGTAACATAGCCTGTAGGTGGACTCATCATATCAGACATACAGCAGTGCTGCACTAAGCTGAACTAAGTTGTACTTTTTTTTTCCTAAAAGCAGCTACCTTTTTTTTCCCCTTATTATTTTCTTCTTTACTGTCCAGGCCCAAAGAAAAACGAGGTGGTGTGCCAAAAAGGTATTCAGTATCTACAGGATGTTCATGCTGTGACTGAAGCTCCCCACAGGCAGAGGTTCTCCGGTTCTTATTCCACTTAATTCATCATCCAGAGCTCAGCAGGGGACTCTGCCTGATTTTGGACTTGAAACACTTAGGCTGGTATTTGCCCCACCCTTTGTCCTCGAAAGGCTTAAAAATGGAATCAATCTACTTTATTATCCCAGCAGTATTTTCCAGAGAACTACCTAGCTTTGATAAACTATAGGGTGCAAATAACATCTCTGTATCAGATTTTGCCCTGAAAACTGTATTTCACATAAGGTAGAGTTTAATAATCCTTTTCCATATAGCCTGATCTCTGCATCTGAGTCCTTTGCACAACTAATCTCACTAGGACAGGCCACAGTTTCTCCTTCAGCTTTCCTTAGCTCAGTGAATCCCTGTCACCTGCTCTTGTGACCCGGACTGAAACCTTTTAATTGGTGGCCAAGTTTAACTAAACACCCTATGGTTGTCCTGATGATTTAAAGGCACTTCTGCAGTTTGGATATGAATGTGCTGCTTCCCACACCTTCAGGGCATAAACCAAGAGTGCTCTGCAAAAGCTTCTGGGTGAATTACCTTGAGAAGATACTTCGATTGGGAGGTTTTATAAATAAGTATTTTTTAAAGTTTCACTTTTCATAGCAAAAGAGTGTTAACAATAGCATAAGTGTTGATGAAACCATCAAGTTTGATTTATCTGGATGGTAACAATCTCCCTGCAGATCTGCTATCATCTTTGCAAGAACTGAGAGGCAGTTGGAAAGAAGCTGTTCTTTACTGTGTTCTGTCTAGCTTTATGCTATCATTTACTTAAAATAAAAACCTTGCTAAACATGTGTATTGTCTTATACTATGTCTTTTTTTGTACAATGTTATGTGCAACTTTATGATCAATTTTTTTTATACTAATAATGATGTCTTGCAGTGGGAAACCTTCACACTGAAAGAATTTGTCAGAGAATAGAGACAGTTGTGGGATGTCAAATTAAGATGGTAAAGTGATGTCAAAGCAGGCCTAGGGAGAACCCATAACAATGTTACTGTCAAGGAAATAAAGGAAACAGAAATACAAGAAATACAAGTTATTTCAGAATACTGAAACTATGGTGCAGTTTTGTGTTTTGAGAGACGCTGTTTTAGAATGATTTCCATTTGTCAGCAGGGCTTCAGCATAAGAATGAGATCCAATGGCTGCCAACTAAGGTCAGCAAAATCCAGCATG
>JAWLRI010000837.1:404864-455203 GCA_034781795.1 Crypturellus tataupa | reverse complement strand
TTTCCATTTGTCAGCAGGGCTTCAGCATAAGAATGAGATCCAATGGCTGCCAACTAAGGTCAGCAAAATCCAGCATGGAAAGGGAGCTTTTTTTGCTCTGTTGCTGAATTCTCAGACAACATTCATCACCTAAACAAAATACTAGTTCACCAACAATTTGCTCAGCTATATGCAAAAGTTAGGCTTATGCTACTCAGGAGATGAAGCATAGTTAAAATAACTGTCCTCTTGGCCTTAGAAACTTAGGAAGTGGCATGAGAGCTTTAGATTTTTGTTACACTTCCTATCTGCAGCTGTGCTGGTTCCCTTGCTGATCGCTCCCTGTGGTCAAAGAGAAGAACCACAAAGCAGGAGGGAGAACAGGTAAAGAGTAAGTGGTTGCACTGCTGTGCAGCCTGCCCCTTTCTCCCCTGCCTTGTCTTGTCATTCGCTACACGCTCACCAGTTCACTTGTGTCCAGACAGGATGATGATGTGCTCCCTGGTCACTGGAAAGAGTGTGACAAAGCGTAGAAGGAAGTAGTAGAAAGAATGGAAAAGGCAAAACCTGTTTTTTTAAAGAAAAGCGAGGCAAAAAAGAAAAAGAGAAAAAAAAGAATGATTTAAGCAGAGAAAATAAGACATGAAATAATAGGAAAATGAGTTACAGGCTGAAGCCAAGCAAAGAGTTGATAAATTTCAGGAGGAAAATAAAACTCCCCATCTAAGGAAAAAAAATAGCAATACATACAATTACGTTTATTATATTTTGAAGTAAAGCATGGTATTCTTGAAACTGTAATTTTGTGTCTTATGTATTATCCACCTAATCTAGGGTATCACTTTTGACAGCTAGGGAAAGAACTAGAAGAAGTTCTCAAGATGAGGAGAAAGCATCATAAGACTAGTAAATGAAGAAAGCATAAATGAATGCTAGCCTTAGAGATGGAATTAATGCTCTGACTGAAAATAATTCACATAATTTACTGTTGAAGTAACTCTTCAAAAAATTCTTCTTTTCTGTACACAGGGAGGAGAAGGAAGGAGAAAAAAACAGAGAAAGGAGGGATAGGCATTTCTTCATTTCAATAGGAAAAAAACCCTGAGAGACATTAATAGAACATAAAATTTCATAATAGATGTGTTCCCCCAGATGTATTAAATACATAGCAACTTCTTTGGTATCATTTGTTTTTGTTTAGCAATTTTTATTCACTTTTGGTCACAAAACAACAACTTGATGAGGAAAAGAATGGCGTCTTGAGAGACTGCTGCATGGCAGAACTTGAAAAATCATTTAACTTTCTTATAATGTAAATTATTATTAAATGCCTCTTTCCCATTTATTTTCCTCACTTCATCCCTTGCGATAGAATATCCAGGGTAGCGATTGTGGTACAATTTCTGCCACAAGCTCGAGCTCACTGAAGGATGTCATAAGAATAGAAGGGAAAATCAGGAGACTTCAGGATCTTGTTTTCATTTGCACATTACACTGATGGGTATTGGAGAACAATCTGGGATGCCCACTACTGAGATTCCTTTTAGACAAGTAAGGATTTTCCAGTTGGAAAGGGTGCAGTTCATTTTTCAGTTTTGTCCAAGCTTCCCTCCCTGCAAAAATGTGTTTTAGTTTGATAAGCTGCAGTGAGGTGTGATCAATGGGGTTGTAGTTTTGACCTATTGGCTAGAAGACGACTTTGGAGGAGATGGAGCCACATTTGTGCTCTAAATTAAGTTCCAATATATGCTGAGTAGTGTGTTGTTCCAAAAAATGTCTGCTTCACTTGAGTGAATTGATATCTTACAGCTTTTACATTCTACTCTTTCACATGAAAAGAATAATCTTCTGTCATTAATGTTGATTAGAGACTGTTCTCAGTTGATGCAAGATAGATTTATATCAATTTTAGATCCGGTCTGGTAAATCAATTGGGTAAGTGTTTTACTTCACTGTGTCACAACAGATATTTGAAAACTATCCAAGTAGATACCATTTTTAAGAGAAGGGCAAAGAAAAACAATTGCAGATATTGAGTAAATCAGAAAGGATTGCTGGTGGAGTTAAAAATAAGCAAAGGTGCTAGATGATGAACACAATCAGTTTGGAAAATCTTAGTGACACTAGAAATGGACAATGGTGGTGGATTTTATTTTGTAGATTAAGCAATCTCATTCTCCTTTGATGAAGGAGAATTTTTTTGTGCATCCCATTAACACTGATGGAAAATTGACAAAAATTCCTTATGTTGATATAAGGCTGGACGCTTAAGAGCCATGTGGCACCAGCATCAGTTTTGTCAATATTACAGCCCAGGGCATCACAATGCAAAAGTCCATAATTTCAAAAACTAGATTGTGTACATTGTAATAAATTCAGCTTCTGTAGAAAACTTCAAAGAATTTTTTTGCCATTCTGTGGTTCTTTCTGGATGTTTTATACTCCTCACTTAGGTTCTTTTTACTAACTAGAATGGTAAAAATGTATAGATCGTCTTACTTTGAGAAAATAATTTATGAAATTTTTACATAGCACTCTGACACTATTTTATGATCCTTCTTTTAGGATCTCTTTTATTTTACAAATCCAGCTAAAATGAACCAACAGAGCTGGGTTTGAAAAGATTAAAACCTCCTATTTATGTTGACCTATCAGTGTACATTTGCAATGTTCATTTTAAGATGCAAATTCCAAGATTTCTGAAAATATTTTAAAGTTTTGATAACTCAGTTATAGATTCATACCAAATGCCCATTCTAGATGTGAAGTAACTGATAGAAACAATATTACATTTGCGTTATGTAACAACCAAATATATTAAAAAAAGCTTTATACTTATTTATATTTATATTTTATGTTATACTCATAACCCTGACTGCTACTTCTAATAAGTGTGTGCTCTTTGGAATGGCATGTCATTTCCTCTAGTGTGAATAAAATTGTAAATATTTTCCATCTTGGCTGTGATTTCCCTCTGCAGACTTTCTGCAGTTCCTGAATATCTACCAACCTTTACTTTTCATAAATTAAGACCATTAATGTAACTTAAATGTATACAAAATGTGTGAGGTAGGTTTGATTTTAATATCAATTCTGAGTGTAATCTGTCAATACATTGTGTTCGACTTAATAAACATCTTGCTTGTGGAGGAATAATACCATTTTCCTTCCTTCTCAGTTCTTGATATCTTCTTCCTTAAGAAGAAGAATAATCTTACCAAATTCAGCAGTGCACCATTCTTTGTGTTAAGTCATTTGAAAATGAAAAAATAATGTGTCCATTCTATATTCCTTATTGCTAACCTCTAAATTAGATCTTTTCTTTCTGGAAAACTGCCTACTTCTCTCAGTTTTGTGTAGTTTTGGTACATCTTTATTCTTCTAGGAAAGGATCATTGTCCCTCTTTTCTAAAAATCACTTTGCTTGGGATAAGAAAACCTCATATTTCACTTAATAATTTTATGGATGTAGCACTTACTTCCAGTCCTTTTGCTTTTACATTTTTCCTCCACAGTATCTCTTTACAGATCTGTAGTGATCTCACCAGCAACTACAGATGATTAAAACCATGGATTTAAATCCAGGTTTGGATCCTTACTTGCCATAAAATTTTGATTTTTGCAAGAAATTAAAAAATTGAAGGAAAAAAAAAATACCACTTGAAGGAAAGAAACAAACCAAACCTACCAAACAAACAAAGAACAGCTATATAATGGTCATTTTTGATAATATAATACTGCCAACCTCCAAACATGCTTTTGTTTCGTCACCAGAAACATTCCTAACAAATGTTTATATTTAATAGAAAGCTGATTGTAAATATGGTGAGAGGTAACTTCCTGTGTAAAACCCCTGTTCTGGCCCTTGGCATATGAGGCACAAAGGGTTATGGAAGGATACTTTGATACTGGTCACCAGCAATCACAATGAGCAGCCTGAAAGGATTGTTTAAAAAGTATGGCAGGCTCTATCAGCAGAAAAGAACCTGCTTAATGAAAGTGAAAAAGAGTATTTAAGCAAAAAGAGAGAATGGTAGCATTTTCTGATCCTTTCGTTAGCTTTAGGGCCTTATGGTTGTGCGTGCACTATTCATATAGTACATAAAGTTCATGCACTATTCATATATTAATAAAATAGTGCATGTAATGGCATATCTTTATTTCATTGTATTTTTTTTCTTCTAAAACTCCTGTAAGTTTTGCGATATGCCACAGGGGAGTAAAGACCAAGTTTTCTTTGTGAACCGGGTTAAACGGAGCAAACTTTCTCAAGCTTTTTGTTTAACCATACCCGAGACTTCCAGTTAAGTAGGAGAGACATTTTTGCAGGCTGTAAAGTATAGTTAATTGCATCTTTTTTTTCCTAAGCAAGTTCAACACAAGATATAAAACATTTAACGTTTGCTTTTGCTAATATTACAATTGATTCCAGTTCCAGTAAGGATTTAAGTTAACATAAAGTAAAATCATTGAAAGAAAAGGCAGGCAAACCTTGATAAAGACCAGATGAAATTGTAGTGGTATTCAGTTAGAGTCATACACACATTGTATTAATAATAATAAAAAGAAGTTCAAAAACATGATCTTATTTCATAAGGATTTTTTTAAAATGATTTTATCAGCCTATGTTGTATTTCTTCAAAATAGAAATTCACATTGATTGACTAGTTCAGCATGGTGACTTTGAGGTTTTGAACCCGTGATTTAATTAATGCCACAGGCATGACTAAAATAGTAAATTTGAAATTAATCTTTTTTTAGACATTAATAAGTCATAGTGAAAAGAAATAATTAGCATCTCTTCAAGGCAACAGAAGAACATTGAAAAAAAAAGAAGTCATGTAAACCAGAGCGTTTAAAGATAATTGCCAGGCATACATCATGTATTCCAGATTAGCTAAGGTCACGCACTTGATGCTCCCGGTTTTTGCATCCATATATGTGGTCATTGTTGCCATCAAACTGCTGCATTTTGATGCCTATATTTAATGGACTGAGAATAGACCATGAAGAAAAGTACTAAGACCAGCAAATATAAAGAGCACATACTCTGTTCAGTTAAACAGTGACCTTTTTAACCTTGCTGTATGCAGGAAATATCCACTTGTATTTTAGTAATTGCATTAGCTTCCTTAATGGCATTTGATACAGATGGTCTCGGAAGAACTTATCTATAGCTGAAGAATGCAGGCAACAATTTTAGTTTGAATTGCAAATATTTTTATTACTGGAATTAAGTAGGAGGAAAGAGAAATTGAAATAAGTTTGTGGTAGCCTCAATTAGAGAAGTCATTATTTTTCAAAGCTTGCTATCATTGTTCTTTCCTATTATGTTAAAATTAATACAATTTTGAGCACTAAAAATCTCTATGAAATACTGTGAGAATAGAGGAAGAATAAGTGCAGTTATTTGGCATTTGGGCCTTAGGAAATTGATTGGATTCTAATTTGTGCTACAAATTATATTTCTGAATTTGTGAAAACACTGCAACCTCTTTGTGCCTTCTCTGTTCTCTGTGAAATGGGAACAAAATATTTTCTTTCTCCTCTCTTTGTCTGCTAGCATGCACAGTCCAAAGAAGGAAATCATCCCCAGGGGTCTGTGCCCAGCCTAAAGCAGTGGGGCTCTTAACACAGGTTGGACTTCTTAAAATAGAGGATCATGCAAATTTAAAAGCAAAGGATTATTAAAATGATCTTATGTCTCATCTGTGTATGATAAGCGTAACAAGACAGGTATGATGATTCTTCCTTAACTTTTTTCTACAGTTTTTGATTATGTGGGAGCCAGAGATTGCATCCTGACAGATTTTCCATGATAGGTATAAATGGATCTGTCCTCCTTGAGTTTTGGTCTGCTTTTATCTCTAGAGCCTGCACTATATCTCTGAAGATTAGTTGTGTATCAGAAAAAAAAAATTCTTCTTTTTATTTTAAATCTTTGCCTGCTCAATTATGAAGAAGCAAAGATGGGAAGAAGCACAGGGGACATAAAACCTCCACTCTTGGCAGCTGGGCAGGAGGAAATGGAGCATGGGATGGAGGACGCACGTACGAGACCCTCGTATGATTTGCGTGGATGGAGTCCCTGAAGTGCAAGGAGGAGGCTGATAAGCAGGAAGCTCATGACTCGAAATGCTGGTGCTGCTATGAATGTTTCCTTTTGCTTCAAGTAAAACAGATTGCAGAAATGTATGCTGCGAATACTTAAGGGAAAAAAACAAGTGGTGAATAGAGCACGCTGCACACAATGGAGTTTCTGTTTCCTTCTGCCTACCCATCAAGTAATTTGTGTTTCTTCATTTTGTGTTATGGCTGCTCCTATCTTTGCTTATTTATAACTACAGACTTGTACACTTTATTTCTGCTTTAGGCTGAGCTCTCTGTAAAGGGAATTCTCTGCATCCATCTCAGTTTCCCTGAGCTATTTTTATGAGAACTTCCTAGCTCCTTCTCTGTTTTCACATATGAAAATTGCTATGTTTTGGGGTTATTTGTTTCTTTTTGACCTGAAGACCAGCCTCTTACAACATCAAATTCCCAAAGGGATTGGTGATGAGAGGTATTAATGGCTCCCATCAATGAGTTATTTGATCAGCAGGCAATTAAAAAGTGGGTTACAACTGATGGGTGTGCTGGTGTGCTATGCAGTTGTGGGTTCTGTGGCCCTCTCTTCCCTTTCCTGAATTGCACCCAAATCCAGTTGATTCTCCCGTTTCCTGCTAGAGTGCTGCACGCAGGCTTGCCATGGAATAGTTGACATATGCAAAAAAGTTACCAGGATACGTAGAGACAAATGGATAAAGGCATCAGTATTAGGTCAAAGGGCTGCTCTACTCGTGCTGTAATATAAGCAGGCTTTAAAAAAGTTTGGTCTAGTATATAAACCTTCTTGTTGCCACAGGCGGTACATTTTGCACTAGGGTGTTGCAAGCTGTTCGGGAAGCACGGCTTTATTTTGTGCACAGCGTTTCTGTGGCTAAGGCCAGAGCATCACTGTTACCTGGGTGATAGCAGCGGGGCCTGGGCCTATTTTGGTGCCGTTTTAGACGTGTCCCTTTTGCTGCCTGCTCCAAACTTCTCCCACATGGTCAGCAGCCCTTCCTGGGTGGTTATCGCTACCCAGTGTCTTTGAGTGCAAAGAACTTCGCATTCAGTGTGGGAAGAGCACACTCTGTGCGTGCCTTTAAATTCTGGCATCCAATTTTTTGTTCTTTTCGGAAACCTGTTAATGTTTCAGAAAAATGCAATTTAATTGATTTATCTTTATTTTTCACTGTGTGTGATGCTTATTCTGGAGATACTTGTTTTATATATATATATAATTAGAAGGTAAAAATACTGGCAAATTTGAAAGACTGTAGCACATTTTAAGTACCTCCAATCCCATTCTGGAACAGAGGTTTGACAGAAAAGATGTTCTGTTTTCTTTTAGTTTTGCAGAATGTGAGGTGGATTTGTAATAGCACACAGAACATTTGATGATAAAATATTTGCTCTATTCTTGCTACCTGCATGGCCTTAGCTGGAGAGTTTGGTCTTCTGCTGAGCTTTTCTTTGTCAGCTTTCAAGCGGTCGAGGTAGCCTGCAGGTTGATAAGTATCCCATTAATCTTTCTGATCCTCTAGCACTTGAGCACGAGAAGAGCTGATCAATTACAGCAATTGTCTCCCTAAATGAGCTTTTCACATCTGCCTCTTATTTCATTAGTTAACTGTCTGCTCATATATCTGATAGAATGGAATCCGAGTGGCTTCTTACAGCTTGTTCTGTGTTACTGTACAATAAGGATGGGGTTGTTAGCAAAATGGGCACAAAAGGGTATTTATCCGCTTCCCGCAATAAATATACATGCTATTGTGTAGGAGGGCTTCTGTCTCTAATCACTGTTTGTTGAATCCTACTTAAAGCACATCAGTTTGCTGCTCAGCAAGCTGCTTAGTCCTTAGTTGTAAGCTTTGTAGATGTGTATTTATCATTTTTATAACACAACAAAATGGTCTCGTGCCCTAACCCATCATATCAATGCATTGCCTGCATGATTTTAGAAAACAAAATCTACTACATTTAAAGCTAATGGTAGAAATGTAATTTCCTTCATGTCTTTTTAGAATGCGTCTTTTATTTGCAAAAATAGGTACCTTATCTCAGTAAGTAAATTTGCATTTCCAAAGCTGCAAACAAGTATTGAAAGTAGTGGTAGTGTTGCAATGTTTATTCAAATTAACTACAAATAGTGAGCAACAATTGCATTGTTTGGTTGGAGACTCCTTTTAAGAAACACTATAAACTATGGATTTCACTTTTTAATTAAAAAAAAAAGTTTTCACATGAAAGCCACTTTCACTAATGTTCAAACTTTCAATTACAAGAAAATTAATTACCAGAAGAAAATGTAAATAATTTCTTTAAAAAGGCCTCTTTCACTCTCTGTTAATATCTGATCAGGTTATTCCAAAGAATTTACAAGATTTCATTTTCAAAGTTTTTTTTTAATATTTGGCATTTATGAAATTGCTTTGGACAACATTTTATTGGGGGGAAGGGGATTCCTAAAAAGTGAACAGAGCTAAATGCTAAAAAGACTCTCTTAAAAAGTATTCTGGCCTGCTTCTGGTACAGATTATTTCAAGTGATTCCTTGATGCTTTCTGAACATTTAGAGGTGTTTGAATCTATAGTGCTCAGGATATTTGTTCTTGAAACTTGTTTCAGTATATTTGAGTGATGGAAGGTAGAGACGTTTTATGGAATTGCTAAGACCATGGAAGTATAATAACTAACTATCAATCAGCAATCTTTTAAATTCACTTTTGACTATTTATTGCAGGTCTGGTTTGTATGAAGTCGAGTACTTCAGTGGTTGAACTTGTTATGCTCCTTTGTTCACAGGTAAGAATTATTTGGTTTTAACTATATTAATTTCTTTGCATAGTGATAGGTTACAGTCAAGCTAACAACTGGGTCAATTTCAGTGTAGGGAAATACAAATTAATCTCTTCCAAAATAAAGTGTATTTTTTCCATGTAGCATGTAGTATCTCTGTATCCATAGGGTGTACAAAGGATGTATGCATTTATTCTTTGGAATGTATGAAGAATATATATTATTTACTTTTTCTGTGTATGAACTCTTTTTCAAGCCAGTTCTTATTTAGAATATATGAATAGAATGTTTTCATAAATATATGTTAGAATTGGTCTTTGAATTTGTAACTTTAAATACGTTGCTTTTCAGTGATACTATAGTGTTATACATGGCACAAATTATTTTATATTTTATATAGGATTATGCTTTATATATGATCCTGGTTTTAATAGCCTTCAAGAACCAGTGGATACCGGTAGAACATTTCTGTTTTTAAAACGTTGTAGCCATGCTGTGCTAATTGTTTAGCATAGTAGTAGTTATTTTGTGAAAAATCTGAAAGAATTAGGATTTTGTATTAGTATCACAATTAAAATAATCAAAAGTAAAACATTTTATAGTGCTTACATCTTTAATTTCCTTTTTACAGAAGTATTATTAGATAATTTCAATTATTTATAACTTTCTACCTTAAATTGCCAGTAATGAGTCGTCAGCAATCAAGACATTTAAGATTTTTGCTCATTTTATATAAGGCAAATAATTGCATAACAGTTAGCTAACTTCAATATTTTACAGTTCTCTAAAGACTTATTAACAGTATATCACTTGCTAAGTTTCCTACAGATTTAAAATAGCAGTTAACTTCATAACAGGTTAGTATATAAAATGCCCAGGTTTACTTGTTATATTATTAGCAAGAAAAACACTTGGTAGATTATATGACCATTCACTGTGAATATTGAAAGTGTGCACCAAAAATGCACTAAAACACAGTGAGTTTCTCAGGGCACTTAAAATGAAGATCTACTTTTCAGGAATTATCTGAAAATAATTAACATTTATAACTGAATTTGGGGGAGGGGGCTCCAACTTACCTGCTGTTTGCCCGACCGTAGGTTGCATTTCTTCAGGCTTGTGTCATAAGGAAATCATTAGATCTTGTTTTCCTTTTTTTTCCTTTCCTTTTTTTTTTTTTTTTCTCTCTCAGCCAAGATGGATATTGGTTAGGGAAAAGAAAAAGAAAAATACATCCCTGGCAGGAACCCTCAGTGGGGTTTGAACTTCAAACCTTCTCCTGCAGGGCATTTGAAAATTTGTTACCTAATGGTTAAATCCTGAGTTCCAGGAAAATTCCAAAAAGAAGGCTTTTAAGCCTTATGTTCATGTCATGAAATTTTGTTTCTTTATTTCTTTTTCGAAGAGCTTTTGAAACCCTTACTTTAGGGAAGGAATAACTTGAAATCCTTTCGTCCTCCCTCTTTGGTTTTACTGCAGTTCTCAGGCATAAAGTGGAATGTAGCATTAGGGTCTAGTGTCTTTGATGGCCTCATCATCTAATCATAGGTTTAACATTACTCATTTGCTGGCTCCAGGAATTCCTGCCATTAAGGGCCCTAGAGATGAAACTTTGCCTCAGATATTGATTGAAAGGAAGAGAGAGAAATTTAAGCTCTTTCTGCAATGCTTTTTCTTTAGACATCCCAGTAAAGCTATGTAACAAATGGAGCTAAATCAATTTGTATTTTTATGACCCTTATACAAGTTACTTATTGTTTCAAAATAGTCAACTATTTTTAAAATAAGCTTCATTTTATACTTGAAATAATGTAAAGAGCCTAATCATTTTGAAATTTTGACCATTTATTTAGATTCTCTAATGTTTATATGGGAGAGAACTCTTCCATCTACTCAATTAATTGACAAAATCACAGTTTAAATTTTTTATACTCCATGTGATATTCTGCGATAATTTCCTTTAGCTTCTAAAGACAGGGAAAAGTAGTATACCCTACTGCCTATTTATTAACAAGTACTTAAGAAGCTAATGCTCTAACATGGTTTGTGGAGTGAGAGTAAGTGTTCCTGTAGGAAATGGTCAATAGGGGGTGTAGGGTGCAAGTTGCCATCTCCTCCCCTCCTCTTTAACCAATTGTAAACAAGAGGCTTTTGTAAATTCCGTCTGTACAGGATTTTGTGTTTCATCCTATAGGTACCCAAACAGTCAGGCGTGCGGCTCCACTCATGTGCATGAAAAATTTACTTAAACTATTTCATTTTTAAAAACATAAAGTAAATACTACAAAAATACTAGTAAGACACGATTGTAACATAGCTACAAGCAAAGAGAATGGCAGACAGGCAAACGACAACATAATCCAGTATATAACTAACCAGGAATTAAGAGATTAGGAGTTAGTGTCCTCAGGAAATGAGATGAACTCCTTGCTAGATGAAGTCGGACAGGGCTGATCTTCTCCATAACGTGAACTGAGCGCAGCAGAAGGGGAAGACTAGCTGTATTGTGTTTTTTATTTTAGTAAATCTGGTGTAACTAGGGCTTTTCTTCCTGACATGGGTAAATCCTTCATATTCAAATTGAATGGCATTCTACAGATTATGTAGATTGGGAGGTTTGAAATGGGTATCATTCAGAAGATAGATGACGATATTAATGACCTTTGAAAAGTACAATTTTGTGTGCACAGAACAGAGTAACTTTAGACATTGCAAAGGAAAGGGAAATGCAAAGTTTGTTTTCCTTTCATTTGCTACAGCAAATTAGATGCTTTTATGCTCTTTATGTTGGAAATTCCATGTTAACGACTACAGATTAGCAAGGATGTCAGATTTTTTTTCTTATCTGAGCTCCTGAATAAACTCAACATTGCCAGCGGCTCACATCCAAGGTATGGTCTAAATTTACATGAAATATCACATTACAAATGTCTGAAGGTACATGTCAGGGATAATTCAGTTCATATGGGCAGCCTTTTAGACTCTGAGGGATATGCAATCAAGTCTTTCCCCCAAAGGAATTTGGAGTTTCTGTGAAAAATACATTTTAAGTTTTAAAGGAACTCCTGTAGGGATAGTGCATCATTTGTGAGCTTGAAGGAGAAAAAAAAGTTACAGTCTTTGTTTTTCAGACCATCTCTTATACCATAGTGTGCTTCACCTCAACCTTTTTTTGTTATCACCCACTTCATTAGACTACAGGTTAGATTTATTTGAGGTTTTCTTTTTTATATTTCTTGTGTAAACTACAAGTATACATTCTTGAACTTGACAAATGTTTTTTATGTGAAATTTATAGTAAACATCTAATGATTTTCACTTTTCATGAAACAGGCATTTTCATTTGGATTTAGTCTATTTTAACATAAAACGGATGAAGATGTGTTATGTTTGACAAGATCTGTACTTGATTAGCAAGTCTTTGTTCCTTCAGCCTAGCTGTGCATGTCACAGCTGCGTTGCTGCTTTGTATGGCAGATTTTTTAAATAAACCGTACAATTAAAAGAACTACTTTTTTTCAGAGTAGTTCATTTTCAAAAGCAAATTTAGTATTCAGTAAACTTTTTCTTATTTTTTCCCCAAACACTGCAGTGATTTGTGATTACTTCCAGATCTGCATCTTTTTGCCTTTGGAGATAGAGCTTCTGCAGAAACGGAGTGATGGTTGTCCAAAGTAGTCTTGTCATATACCACTTGTATTTTTCTGTATCTAGTCTATGTGCAATGATAATTTATTGTCTTAAATAAAATACTCTCTCTTAGTATTTAAAACATCTTACTTCACTCATTGAAAAATGCAACTATTATAAAGAATATTTTATGATTACTTTAGAAATAAATGCTTTATTTAAGCATTTATTTGCATATAAATATGTAATTTATATAATATTTAATATAGAAATATACAATTTATGTAATTAAATATATTACTTGCCATTCTAGAATATATATCTGACCAGTTTCAGAATTCAGTATTTTTCAACACATTATTTACTCTATTAATTTTGCCTCCCTCCATGTTTGACTTAGAAGTTTAATTTCCAAAGGAATATTCCAAGGAAATATCAAAACTAGAAAGAAAATAATCAGCTCCTGAACTAGTGCATTGAGGAAAAGTATTTCTTTCCAGGTTAAAAAAAAAAAAAGTGAGGAAAAGGAATTTTACATGTAACCAAGAATACGTTTTACTTAACACTGTCAATTAAAATTGTTAGGAGATTTTCTAATATTGATAACACTCAAATGATTCTTCCTATGATTAAGTTATACATAGCTTCTGTAAATATTTTGTTTTTATGAAATTATTTTTATGAAAAATTATAGAATGGGAAATGTGTTAGAAAACAAAATGCGACTATATCCGTTATTTTACATAATTGTTGGATAAAGTGGGTGTTAGCAAAGCGTTTCAAACTCTGGTTAACAGCGTTAGCTTCTCAAACGGTTCACTCCTCTTCCAGTTGTCTTTCCTTTTAACCTGGAAGACTGGAAGCTGCTCGGGCTGCGTCCAGTCTGCCCCGGCACATCACAGCGTATACTTTTTGTTACTGAACAAATCGTATTCTCGGGTCCCTAGAAAGCTCCAGCAGGATCCTCCAGCTGTGCTGCGCAGCGCCGTCCTGTCCAGAGCCACCCTAAGGGTCTTGGCGCGTTCCGTCTAGAGACGTTCAGCTGCCTGCTGTGCTGCACGCACCCCTCCCCGCATCCCCGCGGCTGCTGCGTCCCTCCAGCGTGAGTTCGCAGGCTCCCCAGTGCTGGGATTCAGCAGGCCCCTCCAAGGCCTCCTCAACTCCCAAGCACAACTCAAAATTACACAGACTTGTTTTGCCTGGTGTAGGGGGTTAAGCTAGCAGAGATCCAAATCCAAAAACTAGCTGAGCTGTACAAACGGGAGGGTCCAGAGGAAAGAGAGAAAACACTGTGCGCATCTCCGCTGCAGCAAACTGTACAGTCAGGTATTTTCCTAATGGAATCGTATGTTTTTTAGTTCCACTTATACTTACCTCGAACCAAATTGGCCCTGGCGGGGTAGCATGCCCTCTCCGTCTTCAGCTGCATGTTCCTCCTCACTCCCTTTTACCAATACATGCAGTGCTGGGAAAAGCCACTTCAGTTTACAGATCCAAATGAAAAGTAATACTATAAAAATAGTATTTTTCAACTGATTCTACTTCTAGAGTAGCCACGAAAACAATAGCTCATAGCAGGGCACTGATAGGGTAGCCTTATAAAAGGGAAGGACAGCCCTGTGATAATATCAGTCTTTGATCAGATTAAACTGATCATGAAACCACACTCTTAGGCTTTTTATTTCATTTTTCATTTTTTTCCGTTTATTTTACTAAACAGTTGCATGGAACCATTCTCTAGGGGAACATCTTATAGTGGCTTAGCTTAAGCTATTTACAGGGAGGTGTAGGATAAACATAAAGTAACATACACACGTTTACTGTATGAAGAAAAACTATTGTTTAAAAATGAAGTTAAATTTAAACATTTCAGCTTCCATCATACCCAAGCTCTAATAAGATACAAGAAGGAAGGATGTAGGAAACTTGCCCTCTTCCGACTCCATCACTGCAAACTGAACAGGTCACTAAATTTGTTGCTTGTCATTCCTTTTTCTTTGGAAATTACTGATACCCTCAAATTCTGTCATCAGGGTATCTCCTGAGACCTTCCCTAACAGATTTCAGCCAAAATTAGCTGAGTTAATTTGAGTGTCAGAAATAAGATGTACCTGAACGAGTGAGCTACCAGTTGAAAGGAGGGAGCCATTACTCTTAGAGGATTGCTGTTCCAGCCTTCACCAGAAAAGCACATATTTATTCACCCAAAGACTTCAGTCTTTTAAATATTTGGACATATGATTCATTCCAGCATGTAATTTAACTAAGTTAAATTTAAATTATTCAATTTTAAGCATATACTTAGTGGCTTGCAGAACTGATCCTATATATAGCACATGTTCTCTGAAAAGAATCATCATAGTTGTTAATTTAAGTAAATAGCAAGAAAATAGAACTTTTGACATTTGACCTAGCTCCAAACTGGGGTTAGTAATTTCACGTTTTGTCAAAGATTTGACATTCAGTAAGTCCTTTTAGCTGAAGCTAGTACTTTTTCTATTATTGTCAAATATTCTCTAATATTTATATTTGGACTATGTCATGGTCCAGACAGAGAGACAGACCTTTTCCTCTGTCCCTATCCATTAGCAAATATGGCACAAAATAAACATCTGCTGTGCTTATGTTCCGTTGTTTATTTTGGACCGCTCATAATCCACAACATGACCTCTACATGAATATATTAATATACACACTAAGTGTAATTACCAGAAACAGAAGTGAATTCTAACATATACAACAAAAATAGACTATCCTTAGGGCTAAAAGAACCTTAAGACTCTTTTTCCTTTGCACTTTCTTGATCTGAAGGTTAAGAGATTTTTTTCTCAGTGTTTCTCACTTGCTTTCTAGAATTCTGGATGTTTTCCAGAAGGTCATCATTTTGCATTGTCTTCTTGAGTTAAAGAGGTGTCAGAGAGTTTCCTTGCACTAATTTCTCATCCATGTGTGGAATGTCTTCTAGCTCGATCTCAGTCTTCGTCTGTATCTGCTTCTGATAATTTAACTTTCAAATTGAAAAATATCAGTGTATTCTTTTTTACTTGATTGGCAATTTTATTTTCTTGGTTATTCTGAGAGATGCCTTTCTAGATCCCTGTCCACTCAGAAAGGTATATATACATTTTACCTTTAGTAAAAAAACAGGTTCCCTTCTCTCTCCAATATCTTATATTTATACATGAGTTATAATGGAACATCTGATGCTTTCACTGGCAAGTCCTTGTCAAAGATTATTTACAATCAGTGAGATGCTGATCTGAACCTCCTCTAAATTTGTGCTGATACAGGCCAGATAAGAATACTGTGAGAATTACGCTGCACATATTTTAATATATCAACGTGTCTTCTCCAACACTTTATTTAGTTGCCTGCAATTTAGGGTGATCTTAAGTAGCTCAGATGAAAACACTTAGAAAGCCAGGATTCGCCTAGAATTTTGGTGGGGGACTGAGAGAAGGTACAAGAACTTATTGATAGTTCTTTGGCTTTCATTGCTCATGTCATGGAGACAAAGTAAACAGTAGTTTTCAGAGCATAGTCCTCACTTTACTGGTGTTTTTGGGAAAGCTTCAGATCTGTTAGGCATCCCTGACACCAAAATGGTCGAATATTAACTGGGCTGCCTTTTGTCAGCATCATCCATATACAGCAACACAAGGTGTTAATGATAACTTTTAAATCTCTGCAGAAATTCTGGAGATGTACTAGAATTTCCACAAACCAGTTAAGGTTAATATATCACCAAAAAAATTTGCCCACCTAGTGTTCTGAATAGCAATTTTTTTTGCAATTTGAGTATTTTTTTCTCTTTTTGTTTAAATGGCAGTGAAATGTTCCTCTGAGAACATTTATAGTTCCTCTGAGAACATTTCACTTTATTTTGGGAAAAAAATGGGTAATTAACTGCCTGTGATCCAAAGGAGAGTGGGTCTATGTGTTTCTAGGAAAGAAAAAGATTAACATGTTATCCCAAGTCAAGACAACGTGGAAAAAATGAAACTTTAGCCATGTGAAAGTGAAATCTAAATACCTTTTGAATACCTTTGCTGCATTTTTAAGCCACGTTCACATAAATTGTGTTGTGAAAGTCACACATTCTTTTTCTGTTGTGTGATTTGGCCAGAAGCCCAGTGGATTCCAGTACTTGGGAATTGCCTCGCAGGAGGATGTCGTCAGTCATTCTGCGACTTCCTGGTTGTGGGAATTAGTCATTTCTAAAAAAAAAAAAAAAAAATGATCTAGCATAAAACCCTAAAACTGACCTCAAATTCACTTCAAAGAGTAAAACAGAAATAGATTCTATTTCTAATCTATCAGCAGGGTATACGTGTGTGTGTGTGTGTGTGTGTGTGTTTGTGTTGCAGCATGGAAGGCAATAACATTGGAATGCTTAGATGTGATTCCTCATTCCAAGCAGTAGTGGAAGATTTTAAGACTTTGATTCCTTTACTCAATTCTTGTAAGAATGGAAGGAAAAGTCCCATTAACCTTAAAATTGTACAACCCACTTAAAATTTTCTGCTCATACCTACTGATTTTCTTTTTCTATAAAGAAATATTTCTTCAATCTCATAACATTTCCTTTGAATCTTTCCTCTTAACTAAAGTAAATCAAATTATGTTAGGAGGCAACTTCACAACACAGAATTCAAACCCAAGCTAAAATATATGCAAGTTGTGAATTATAAATATATGTAAAATTTCCTCTGCCTTATCCTAATGAAAGGTCACATCTATATCACTCCGTACAAGACTCTTCTCCAAACATACTGAAGGATCTAGAAACAAGGGAATCAGTGTCATAGAATTGTCTCTGTGTCAAAAAAACATGTTTAAAATACAGTAGTTGATGAACTGAAATATTAACTGAGTTCTTAATAGCTAAAGCCAAAAAAAAGAAAAAAAAAGATTCACTAAGAGAATATTTGGGGAAGTATAAGATATGGAGAAGAGAAAGTTCCAGAATAGCTGAAAATAATTAAAGATTTTAACTCTTAGGGTGGAAGAGTTGTAGGGTATAGAGTGGGCATGAATCTCCCTCCTCTCCAACTCCAGTTTTTTGAGAAACCTAAAAATTGTGAAGCAATTTTAGGCTTTCCTACAAAAATGGGAAAGTGTGAGAGCTGTCATGTAGATTAAGAAAACCCTAATGATGACTGCCTTTTTTTTCCATGTGAAATTATAATGTAGTTTTAAATAGTATCAGAAGATTTTATATAAATATATAGATATATACAGCTGATAACTGTGAGTAAGATCCAAAAAGGGATTGTAAGCAAAGCTTGATTTGGAAATAAATACTGTATAAACTGAAAAAAAAAAAAAAAGTTCTTAGGTTGCCAGGTTTAGTTGTCTAGGTTTTTTTGCTCTTTAACTGTTTTTTTTTTTTTTTGTCTATGTGTTTTTTTTCTAATATCAGTTTAACATACAGTGCAATTCAGGAACACTAAATTTGCAAATACTATCAGTAACATTCTCAGTAATAGAGACTAGGGAACCATAAAAAATAATCTAGGAAAATATTATATAGAAAGAAGACATTGTAAGAATATAAGAGCATAATAAAATATAAATTATGGATAGAAAAATAAAACTAAGTTTGAAGTAATGTTTGTACTTAGGAGCTTTAGCCATTTACCCTCCTCTCATTTTATTCATCTGCTCTCTTGCCCTGCAGAGATAGTTTCCTAACTAAATTCACTCTGTACTTTTTGTGAGGGAATCTACACTGGTGCTTTCTGGATGCAGTGGTGCTTTTAAGGCAGTAATATCACAAGAGAGGAAGGGGGCAATTTAGGTCTGATTTCTTTTTCTGATAGAATTCTAATCATGTTTTATGTTGTCTATAGATATTTCCATAATAAAATATTTATAACACACCCACATTGGACAGTAATGTATTTCAATCTCTAAAGTTATAATAGTTAGTTATTTTAAAGAAGAACAATTTCTGGATTATCTTTCCAAACAGGTAAAATTTCAAATTAAATATCATCTCCTGATTTTAGACGAAAAGTGGTAAACGTTATTGATCTTCGATACTTGATTTTTAAGGAAATTTCAAAAGTGTCTCTAGATTTTGCTTGTGATGAAAAGGAATCAGCCCTTATGCTGTTAACAGTAATAGCCATGACCATCCCCACTGTCCTACAGCATGGGAACAACTTCCTAAGGGAAGAGAGGACAATCTGCTATTGTAAAAGAAATTTCCTAGCACAGGCGTTTGGCAAAGTCTTCCTTTACTTTTGCATATAATTGACATGAGCAGTTTTGATGCACAGCAGAGTCTCCCAGCTCTTGCTTTACTGCTCTAAAGATGCATAATGCACCAAAACCACTTGGGAGGTGGTGTCGTTATTCAAGCAGTTCACTGCTAATAACTAAATGTCCATACTGTGCTTGTGCAATTTTTCAAAGCCCCCATCCCTGCATCCATTACTTTAGGTGAATATATGTTTGAGCTGCTTCTGTCTTGAAAGCTGGGCAGGCCGTTTGTGGAAACTAAGATAATATAATCTAATTGCTTCACATAGCTACAAGCCTTAACCCAGTTGTTAATATTTGTGCAGTGATCTGAATTTGGGTTGCAAGGCAACTTTAGTGACGGCATTTTCAATCCCTTTAAGTATTTGATTTTTTAAAAATAGTTTAGTGTTTGTTAAAAACAAATAAGAAAAAAAGAGAACCAGTTGTCTCTTCACGGGCTTAGTTAGCATTACATTAAAACCTGCTAAAATTGAGAAGAAATTATACTAGTAAAAATACTATCTTATTTGTCGATCAGCAATGAAGGGGTGGGATATAGTGAGTTGTTAATGAAGCAGTGTGTGAATGAGGAGTCCTTGCTTCTTGTGGCTCTGCATTTTTGTTTTTACCAGTTTTTCACAGAGAGCAGACAGCTGGGGTTTCCCATACCATTACTGTGGCTGAAGTGGTGAGATTTCCATCTCTCTATGGAGAGATAGAAACATTCCTTTGCTTCTGCATCTGATGCCTTGTGAGGCTGAGACATGTCACGTAAAGTCCAGTTAGCCATTTTGGATGTCCTGAAGTGTCTGAGACATCTACATGAGGCAGAAAGATCTGGTAAAAGACCTGTAGGAGTTCCTTGGCCTTCTTCAGACACAGGTAGATAGGGTAACCTAATGCTCTTAACATGTCACTACACAGCTACATTTAGGCAGTTGAATATTTTCCTCTTAGTCTGTCAGAGGGGCTTTGGGCCGTTCCAAACTGCTTCCAGTTAGGCTTGCTTGCCTCAGTTACTGGATTTGGAGAAGAACAGAATCAAAACCTCTTAACCATGGATCTGACGTAGTGATTTTCTAGCCCATAAGCTAGTATCAACAATGCTAATACTCCCATCTTCCTTAATTGAGATTTCTGCTGAGATATGGATTAAGAGTATGTATGTTCATTATTTGGGTATTTCAGCAGTTAACTTCTCATAAATCCAATCATGAATACAAGAATATGGTTTTTTTCAAAGAAAGGTATGTGACTCAGCCAAGTCTCCAGATTTCTGTGAGATCAACAAGAAGAATCATGTTGGTTGTCAGCAGTTTTCACAACTATTGTTGGAGGAAATTTCCTAGCCCTGTGCAAAGCAATTTTACTGCTCAGGACGAGAAACATTGGGAATTTCTGCCTGACTTCTTAGGTCTGGAAAAAGGAAATATAAAACAGAAGTTCTGTAACTGTAACTCTCTCCACCCATTTTTGCTGATAGTCTGAAATCTTAGACTAGAAAATTTATTTCTGAACTTTAATCTAGATAATATATCTTGATTTCTTCTGAGTAGTCAAAAGGAAATACTTATTAGGCTTACAGAAAATTTGTAAGGAATTATCTGAAAAGAGTTCCCTTTACTTGCTATCCTTCCTTTTCTTTTTTTTTAATTCCACTGTCTAAAATCAGTTTGTGGGATAGAGGTGATAGGTTGTCTGGCAGAAATTAACAACTGGTAATTATAGATTGGGAATTTTCTCTTCGTACCGTCATGTATGATATAAAATTCTCTTATCATTTAATATCTATCGAATGGTTTAAAAAGCTTCAAAGTTGACCTTGGAAATTAATATTAAAATAATTAAAAGTCTCTTTTTTTTCCCAGCTACTATTTCTGTTTTCACTCAAAATGGGAAAAAAATGAGTAATTAACTCAAGGATGCTTGGATTTTGCCTCGTTGTGTATTCAAATGTAGAGTGTGTAACAGTAAAGTGATGAAGATCTATTACCATTCTACTTTGTTGCACCTTATATATTTATTAAGCAACTGTACAAGTTGGAGAAATATTTTTGTTTTGTTTTGTTTTTGTTTTTCCCCAGACAGGAAACATAAAGATTGCTTCAGTAATCAGATCATTATCTTTTGATAGAATAAGCATCGATAAATTAAGAAGTTCAAGCTTGATTCAAACTCCTTAGGCAGTTGTCTGGGTTTGGGTCAGTTCCAGAAATACTGTTTAAAATCCTTGGTTTTTGATCGTGTTATGTTTTATCTTCTTAGGAATGGCAAAATTCTATTCAGAAGAATGCAGGACTTGCATTTATTGAGCTCATCAATGAAGGAAGGTAATTAATTTTAAAGCTTTTGAACAAGTAGTCATTTTGCATTTTATTCCATTGGGTGATAATACTTTCTCACCATCTGCTCAAAAAGACTGTGAAGAGGCCATTTTAATTAAGAGGTTTATTGTTTAGATATTTTGTGTAACAAATATTTAACTTGGAAATGTATACATTCTTAAATCTGTGTTTATTGAGAAAAGAAAATAAAGCCCCCTGCTACCTTGCGTGTGGGTCTGGGTTTATTTGAGGGTTGAACCACCATGTTACTGAGCAGCAAGATTGTTTCACCCAGACAGTCTAGGGAGCCCAATCTGTAAATCCATCTGCTGCTCCATCTGTTTTAGGAGCACAGCATTCATTGTACAGATGCCCTTCATTATACTATCAGTTCATAAGGAATTACATTATCTAGAATTTCTGGTCCAATTTAAGTCTTGTGTAACACACAGAACCTCACATTTATAAGAGCATCCTTGTTTTTGCAAGTTGTTAAGATGTTAATTGACAATCCTCAAGTAATTTTAATGCTGTTTCTGCTTACATCTTCTGCTATTTGCAGGTTTTGTCAGTACTTTCGGACAGATAGTAATGGGGCACTCTTTGGCCTTGCTGGTCGTGAAATGCCAAAGACAAATGCAGTCAGTTGAGTCATGTGTGCCACTTTTATAGTCCAGGAACTTAGATCCATATAAATCTAGATTTCTTGATACTTGCAGTTGAATAGAAATAGTCATAGTAATGTGCCCATTGAAGAGACTTCAGCATTTGTGATTTTTTTTCTGATAGTATATTGTTACCAATATAGAAATACCTCAGTTGTTGAAATGGGCTCTTTTTTTACAGCAGGATTTTTTTTTTGTCATACTATTATTTCGATTGTTGCTCATATGAAAAGTAGACTGGAAAATAGTGGCGAATAGGAATATAGGAACACTGCTATCTGGAGAATAGGAATGTGTACCTTGATACCAGATTTTTGATTGGTACAAATTCCCTTAGATTCATTGCAAGCACTGAAAATACATTATGGCATATACCATTTGGAAGTGTAGCCCTTTTAATTGGAAGTCTTTTCTGGCTGCAAAGTAATGTATGGGTTTACACAATAATAGGGTTTATCTAAGTAGGTCATCTACTATGCATTATTATACAATAAATATTACACGGTAGTAGAGTGAGTAACCTCATGTTCCTGCATGGTAACATGGAAACCTGTTCTACTCCTTTTAATTTTATCAACCTTTTCTTTGCGGGGGGGTGGGGACGGGGGATAAAAATTTTTGTAAACTGGTTTTGTTTACGGTAGCATTGGATAGTAAGATCAGATAGTACTGTATACTTATGTTAAAATACTTGTTCTGAACAAAGTCTATATCAGCATTTTTTATAGTTTTTTAGTTTATTAAGACACCAGTACACCAACTCTTCCCTCTAGCAATAACTTTTCAAAAGATAGTAATAATTAATAACTGCTGCTTAAATACAGTCAAATGAATGTCTAATCAAACTGCCCTTAGACACATGTTCTTCTATATACTTTGTCATAAACATGTCTTAGAATAAGTGTGTGCAGATTACTAGAATATTTGTTGTACTTTATAATCAGCCCATCCGTTTTTAATTTGTCCTTTTGGGGATAAAGATAACAATCCTTTAAGTGGAAATTGTTATAAATATTTATTCTACTTAATAGCTAAACTTGTGAATGCAATTCATCAATCATAGCTCGAGAACGCAATTGTGCAGTTGTCAACAATTAACAGGACATAAACAGTTGATGAATGTGCAGCTGAATTAAAGTGCTCCCTAGGATAACCTGAAATTATAAACTGGATCATTTAAAGGAATCTAACAAAGGATCTTTATAATTAAAACAAAGCAGGGTTAATGGGATATAAAATTGCATATAATCGCTGTGCAATAATGATTGAATTTTAAATTATTAAAAGCAGAATGAAGGCTAAGAATACTTTGAAGGATTTTCTGGATAAGATTTTGAGAAACATAGGTAACAAATCAACAATTTTAAATGAGCCTTTTAGTTGTGTGGGAAAAGGATTAGATGTTATATAGTGGATCATGCTTTTGAATATTTTCAGTTACACATTTATCTTTTAATATATGGATATTATTTTTCTACATTAAAGCATTTGAATTCCTTTCTGATCATTGACTTTATTAGAAATGTTCTGAAAGAAAGTATTTCAGTTCAGTTGTACTTTAAAACATATTGTCTTTGTTCCCATCCCTTTAGTAAGTTTTGGCTTAATTATAAATCAATCAATTTACTGGGTCTGTTTCTCTTTGTACTCATTTTAGATAATGTTTTGCCAGGAAGATCTGAGTGACACATAATTGTAAAGTTGAGGGCACAAATCATAGAAACACTGTAGTTGGAAAGGACCTTCAAGATCTAGTCCAACTATAAACCCACCACCGCCATGGCTACTAAACCATATCCCTAAGTGCCTCGTAGGCACTTACACTCTGAGAGAGTTTTCTAAATATAGGAATTTGGACAAGGAGGAGGGCTGGAATGCCTTAATTTAATCCTGAGTTTGTTTTTAACTGTCTGTGAATTTAAAAAGTTACCTCTGCATCACATTTATTCACCTATAAAATAAAGAAACTAGTTATTGTATAAGAAAGAGAGTTATGATAAAAGTGGTTTACAGCATCAAGATAATTACATGCTTACTAAATATTATGAAAAAATAGCAGTCTAACAAGAACCCCTGTCTATAGATTAAAATTAGTATTTTAAATTAAAGTATGTGCAAAGATATTTAGTTGAGGAGTAGAGAATAACATTGTCAATAAATCTGAGAGGTTTACAGAGACATTCGGCTTATGATCTTGAACTTTATGCTTCTTTTAATCAGTCTCATGTTATGAGTATCTGTTACTGAGATTATCACACATGTCAAAAGCTCCATTGACATCAGGTTATTAAGGATTTCGGCTATATGTTTTGATGTAAATGGAAGTAGGCTTCTTAAGAGCTAGATGTAACTACAGATGTTACTGTAACGGGGAACATCAAAAGAGTTCTTTAGCAGTGATGTGGGAGGGAGACTGTGACCTGCAGTTAAGTGAGGTAGTGATGGCTGAGGTTAAATGCAAAGGGTGCAGAGTGATAAGAACAAGAGAAAGAAAGAGGAATATCCACCTCAGGTGAATATGTGATCACTGAACATCATTAGAGTAAATAACATTTGGTGGGATAGCCTGCATGGCTAAGCGCTGTGGTGAACAGATACGAATTCTTCAGGAAAAGCAAAAATACAGGCAGGGAAGCAAGAAGGGCCTTGCCATCTGTGCAGAGGATCAGCGTAGCTTCTGAAGCTCTGCAGTGGGGCTCTCGCGGTCTGGCCCGTGGTCTGTGGGTCTGGCTGAGAGGAGAGGCCAGCAAGGGCGACAGAATGGCGCGAGTTTGCTACAGCCCAGCCAGCAAGCGCGAGGCCGGAGAAGAAGCCTTCTTGAGGAAAAATCAAGGCAGTTTCTGCATCAGACACCCTAGTTCTCCTGGGGGCCTTCAGCCTTCCTGATGTTTGCTAGAAGTGCAAGAAGGCGGGTTGCCTGCAGTCCAGATGATTGAGGGTGTCTGAGATAGATAGATACGTTTTGATACAGGATGGATCAACAGAGATGCCGCATAGTTGGACCTGCTGTTATATTCACTAGCCGGTATTTTAGGATGTGTTAATTACTGACAGCTGTGGCTACAGTGACCATAAAATAGTGGAGTTCAAGATCCTTGAAGGGATGAGGAAGAAAAGTAACCGAATACAGACTTGAGGAAAACAGATTTGAGCTTATTTAGGAAAGTGGTAAATGGAATCCCATGGAAGGAGAACCACCAGCGGTGGATGAGAATTAAGTCAGGGCTAATGTGAGAGAACTTAACCCATTCAAATCCATGGTACCTGTTGGGATGCATCTGATGGTACTGAAAGTCCTTTCAAGGCTTCTATCCTTGTCAAGCTGCTCTCTGTCATCTCTGAAGAATGTGGCCTTGGTCACAGTGCTGGGAGAAAGGGAAATTTCATTCTCATCTTAACTAAAGTCCAAAGTAGCCAGAAAGCTGTAGTTTGGTCAGCTTCACTTCTACCTTGAGCAAGAAAAATGTTGAACAAGTCCCTCTGGAAGATATTTCTGGCTCTGTGAAGAAGCAGTGGCATGGGTTTACGATGCCTGACCGACCTGATTGCCTTCTATGACAAAATCGCTAGATTTTTAGACAAGGGAAAACAGTTATTTACCTTGATATTATTTACCTTGACATCAGCAAGGCTTCTACACTGTCTACCAGAACATCCACATACCAAAGATAGAACACAACAGTCTGTGTGGGTCTGGAAGACTGTGACAAGTGGAACACCATGAAGGTTTACCTGTCTAAGAGGAAGATGTTACAGATACTATCTCTCAGAATTGGATTACTATTCTTAATTCACTTTCATTTACTTTGTGCTTTGTGTTTTCACCACGCTTAAGAAATGTCTTTCTTGCTTCATTTTAAATAGTTTAATTATTGCATAATTTCCTCATTTTGAAGAGCAGGATTAGTCTGATCACAACTGGAATTGAGAAAGTGCAAGATCATACTTCAGCTCAGGTCCCAAATTGTAGCCTTCAGTTCTGTAATTCTTTCTCTCTATCTAAGTCTGATTTCTGACTTTAGCCATAAAAATGCATACTTTTGTATATCTACCTACCTGGAACGCCATATAGAGGGGCCATTCACAGGGACCTTCATTTTTTGAAGTGCTTTTGAAGTGTGTTGAGAGTATTCACTAATTTCCGGGAAAAAGTGACAGGATATTTAAGCAGACTGACCTTGCTTTTCTTTAAATGTAAATGAATTCCTAATTAACTCCTTAACTAGTACTGTTGGTTAACTGCAAGAATGCTCTCTCTGAAATCTGCTGTTGTAGCTTGGCAAGAGGTTCTGCTCTGTTTTGTGTGTGGTAAATGAGCCAAATAATAATGAATCATTGTTATCTTGCTTTGTGTTGTTTATGACATATGCACATGCAGTTGGATCGCTAGATACGTCTTGGAGAACTTGTGGTCTTGAGACATTATGAATATTATGTAGATGTGGGCTACCAGAAAGACTTGCCAGGCATGCCAGTCTGACATGCAAAATCCAATACATGCAAATCCTGACAGAAAATAGAACTTTATAAGTAGTAACACAAGAGATACAAGATATGAAATAAGGACAAAAGTGTTTAATCATTCTCTTTTTGACAGATATAGCCAAATTCTGTTGTATTATCACCTCCCCCAAGTATAATTGGTGGTTGAAATAATCTTTTATCATCTGTGAATGGGTCATTTTATAGAAAACCATCCAAATGTCATCTTCCATCAACAGAGGATTTCTATCTTCAATATTTTTGTCAAAGTGGGCACTGAATATCTGTTTCTGCTCCACTTGAAGCATGAACTTGAGCTCCCTATTAGAGACATTTTTTTCCTAATCTCATATTCTTTACTCCAAGTGTCCTTGTTCAACCTTCAGACTAGCAGACTGTTTTGGACAAAACACACATTGTTACAACAATCTATCTACCTGTTGGGTTAATACAGTGGGTTCTTAGATCTGCTACAGGTTTTCAGCCTTCCTCTCGCCTTATAACCTTGTCTGATCACATCATGTGTCAAAGCTGAGACTGGTTCTGAGGTACAGGACAGTGGACACACTAACTGGTGATCTCGGGTGCTTAGTGGATGCACAGTATTTCAGAGAGAAGGTTTCCTCTGAATCTAGAAAATTCTTAGCGAAGTAGGAAATGCGTATTGGGAATGGAATGTAGTTCTTTGTAGTTGACTTTAAGTTTCACAGAGTTCTGTGGCATTTCTGAAGCATTTGCAGTTACCTTCCATAAAGTTTATCTTGCCAATATACTCGTGTTGTACTCCAGTAGCTGGTCTTTGCATGCTGTACTTTCAACATTTTCCCTAGTAAATTCTTTATCACTGCCCCTTTGCCAGAAATCCCACGCTAGACACTACCTTCCAAAGTTTATGGGTTTTTTTTAAAGCATTTATAGCAGCACCTCATCTTGTAGAACTTGAAACTCTTTAGAACAGGCCAGTTTATGCATCCTGTTATAAATACTAAATGCCACAATAAGTTTCATTTCTTATGAATGCCGTTAATAATTGTAAAAACAACTATGTTTGGTGAAAAAGTGGCAAATTTCCAGGCTGCTTCTTGGAAAAAAACTTAAGCTGTGGGCATCTGATGAAAGGAAGTGCAAGAAACATCTGTTTCCCTGGACATGTGAGTTGGCAGAACTTCAGGAATGAGTAGAGGAAGAAAGACCCCAGCTAAATTATAACAAATGTTCATTTTGTAATCTGTTTTGAAAGTTGTTGTTTGGGAATGATCTGCCTTTCCAGATTATCTCAAGTGAAAGAAAGACTAAGCAACATAAATATAATTATTTTATCTAATAATATAATAGCTAGGAGCCCTCTTTGACAGTGTGTGAGATTGCTACTCTGAAGAACTGACTGCAAGATAGCGAAGTCAGATAAGACTAGTTAGTGAGATACGACTTCTAATCCTTCATTTTTGATAGGAAGACAAATAGCATCACTTGTGACAACCGATCCCAGTCCGCATCTTAAAGTGTTGTGTTTTGTGTTTTTTGTATGTTTCCAAGCGAGCCTGGGAATATTCTTATCACTAGTTTCAAGACTGAAGGGGAAAAAAAAAGTTCCAGGCTCTGGCTTCTTATCTGAACTATTTTTCGGAGTCTGAAACTTCACAGTCTTAACCTTTTTAAAACCCTGATATACACAGGCTTCTTATTACTTACATGCGCTTTTTCACAGCTTCCCTTCAACTGTAAGTTCTCTAGACTTTTAAAGTAACTCTGTCAAGGACTGCCTTAAGGAAAGCAAACGACAAAGTCCTATAATAACTCCTTCCTTTCTCCTAAGTAATATTTGGAGATAAGTCATCTTTAAGAATCAACAAGTCCTGAGACATACTCTTACCTGTTCTGCTCTCATTCTGACATCTAAAGTTCTTGGATTTTTAGGTGTGGGAGAAATTTCAGCCCTGTCATGCTTATTTCAGAGTGTCTGCATATCTTGAGTTTTCTGTATTGATAGACATAAAGTTTCCAGCTTACCACATGGAAAATGGAAAGAAAAAGATAGAATTAAGTTATACAGACATTTCCTCATAGAAATACTGCAGGACACTACTGTAAACACTTGAGTCATCTCAGACTGCTTTTTTGGTCGCTACCTTGCTAAAAGTACTTTGATTAAAAACATGTTAGTCCTGTTTCTTAAGGGAGCTTTAACTGTGGCTCACAAATTTGTGAGCATTTAGTAGAAATTGTGTCTGTCTTGTAGCGAGAAATTGTAATTTACTAGGTAAGTGTGTCGTTTTTATTTTATTATGTAAGAATTGCAGCTCAATGAGATTTTTTCTGATGATCAGCAAAACTCTGCATCAGCTGATTGAGATCAGCTCAGTTGGGGAAGGTCATAACAGTCATACCTGACTTCCAGTTCTGGAAGGAGTTCAAGCGGTGAAGCAACAGGAATTGTCACATATGATCTAGCCAAAAGTCTTTTTAGACCAATGCATTGTCCCTTTTGGTCAATCACAAATGACTAGAAAAGAGTATAAAATTTCTAGCAAGCCTGTGGTGACACTTCTCAGACAACTCCCTAGCCCTACAGGAGTATAACTTGTGTAGAGATTAATAAGCCCAACCAGAAGGCCAGATTTATCACTGTCTCAACATCTGTCCGTCTGCTAGGTATTTTGAGGGCAATCCTGCTACGATAGGATGAGGATTTACAAAGATGAGTGAGAACAGGGGGTGTATTTTAGTCACAAGAAATGTTTAATTGTAGCAATATGTTTTATTTCCAAAGGAGAATAAACATGATGCTCCTCTCAAATTTCAGATCTTCGGGTCTTGCCCCTGTTTAGCAAGTCTATGTGCTTTTTTATGCAAGTGTCTTCTTATTTGGATTGGTTCTCTGTAATACAAATGCAGAGATACAGATCATGCAGAGATTTGACTTTTCTTCAAATGGGAGTGTTCTGAAAAACCTGTTGATGGGACACATAGTTGGACAGATGAATGCAATAGCAACCAGCATAAATTGGGTGGGTGCCAGACCTCTGTTAGTGTAAATACAACATATTGTATATAATGTAAATACAATTTATGGTAGAAGCTACTAGTTCATCATTTGGAAACACCTGAGGATGTAAAAGACCAGGCCAGTGTTAGCAGGTTTGTGGATAGACTCAAGACTATGGGACTGCATTAAAGGAAAAGGCTGTTCTAGAACTGATTCAGAAAAGACATTTCCATGGAGATAAGAGCCGTTAATGCTACGATGTAAATACTGGTGAGAACTTGACTAGAATTTTTAGCCACCGACATTTTTAGCTATGCGCATTCAATAAATGAATTCAAGGTGAATTCAAACTATGTTTGACCTGAATAAAGACCCACAAGGCAATGTTTCTCCTAATTAGTCTGGCATACATATAGTCCGTTTTACTTAGCCTGATGAAATGGGGGTCGAGATGGAATATTAGAAGGTCAACAGAAGGAATAAGAATTATAAGCCTAAGGGCACCATTGCCATAAAAATGAAACAGTAACAACTGCTGGAAGATTGGAAAGTATAAGAAGATTTTTAACCATCAGAGATTTTGGAGTGACCTTCCAAAGCTATGCTGGAGGCTGGAATCCCCATCACATTTTTATAAACTGAAGATATATTTCATTTGCTAAATTTCCTACTTTTCATAAACTAAGGATAGTTTCTGAAAGAGTTTGTGTGACGTGTTGTAGTGAAGGAGTGAAATTGCTGACCTAGAAATCTTTATTCCTGTCTCTTACTTGCAGTGCATGAAAACAGACTCTTTGGATATTTTGGCAGCCTTTGATGCTACTGAGTATGAGATTTTCCTGGTTTGCCATATTTTCTGAATCATTGTCATTATTTTTCCTATGAGAATCCACAGGGTAGTTCTAAGCACTTTTTCTGAGACCAGAAAAGTCTGAGGTTTTGGATTGTTTTTGTTGCCATTGTTAATTATTTTATTTTAATATTGTGCAAAGTGTGCGATAAAGATTTAGAGAAACAGAAATATATTCAAATGATAGTGATCTTCCTGTACATGTTCTCAAGTGTAGCCCAGTTAGGACAACACACTCAGTTACGCTGTGTCTATATGATTTCAAGATTCAGTCAGAGTTACCTGGTTATGATCTAATCCATATATAACAGTAATAATGATAACGTTAGCTGTTTTTTGCTTGTAGAAATGTATTTTGAGACTACTGAATAACTCCTGTTAGAAGCAAAAGTCAGGGACAAAGAATTATATTTTTAAGTATTAAATTTGAAAACAATTTTCTTAGAACAAACATACTAGTATCTGGCATGTAAGCAAGTTCCTTTCCAAAAACCTCTGAAGAAAATAGCTTTACTGACCTTGCAGTAGCTGCCTTCCCTTTCAAAGCTAAGAGGACACATTTAATGCTTTAATGTCTTACTGTTTCATTTTTTTCTGCCCCACATCCTTGTACTTAAAAATCAAAACATCCAAGGCTTGCTTTGTGTACAGGCAAGATCTGTAAATGGTGGCTTAAGTTTTAAATAAACCTCTTGTTTTAAAGTTTATCTTTCTGCCAATGGTTCTTAAAACTAGTATAATTCTAAATAGCCTTCTAGAAGCAAAAGCATATTTCACCTTTTCATGAGGTTCTCTCTTCTGTAAGTGAATATACATACATCCTTTATGAGCACCTATTGTTATAATATTCTTTAATGCTTATTATTGGTGATGCTTGTTAACTAGGAAATTAATAGATAGTGGAATCACATTTGCCATAATCCCAATTTGCTGACCAACATATAAGCAAATATTTTTTGTTTCGTTTTTGACAAACAGGTAGGCATTGGCAGAATATGAGAGTAAATGAAACATCTGGCTAGACACAGTTAAAAAATGCTGAGATAAACGATATTTTTGATAGAAAAAAAAAATGGAAGGGAACAGCTGTGCCTGTAGTTTTAGTAATACTGGATAGTCTGAACTGGCCTGTGTTCATACAGCTTAGGGTCGCCGATGTTAGAGCAGAGCATCTGCACCCATCCTGCACAGCATTTGGTCCAGGTCTTCCCTGGAACCCATACAGCACCCTTTTTGCCTTAAGATATCATTTCTATTTTGCCTGTTAAGTTCAAGGTTCCTGTAAGACCGCAAGGGCTGCATTTTACTGCATTAGTAGGTCCTGTGTTTGCTGAGCTAGGGCAGCGTGTGCTTGGAGAGAGGTTGAGCTGATTAGGTTTCCCTCACGTGCCTTCAGTGAAGTGGCTCCAGACCCATGCCCAGATGTTTTCAGGATGGGAATGAGAGCAGTTTGAAAGGATGAGCAAGGAGGAAACGAAGGTTTTGGGTGCTGTGGACGATCATGACACAGGCTTGGGTGCTCGAGCACGGGCCCTGGTCCCGTGTATTTAATCATTTCCTTGACTTTGGAACTGTGGTTCCGGAGGCCTTGCAACATTTCAGGGGTTCCTGTAATCTCTCTCAGTTTGCCTAATGTGTTATCTGAAAGCTACAGCAACTCCCAAATTGTGTCAGGAGTGGGTCAGGCTTCTCAGTGTCTGAACCAGAAGGGTCCGTCGGAGGGCTGGGAGAGGCGGCTGCGGTTGCCAGCAGTTTCAGCCATCTGATTTGAATCATCTGCTGCATGTCTATAAAAGTTCTCATTCTCTGTAAAGCAGCCAGGGACTAGTGTTGTCAGATTTTTATTTATTTATTTACTTATTTATTTTAAATCTTCTCCCTGACTATTGGCAAGTGATTGATTTATAACTTGTGGAAATCAGCATTCCCTAGCCATCCTTTTGAAGTGCCCTGCAGGTGTTTTAAGGTGTAAATGGGCACTCTGAGGATGTTAAGAACACTTCTTATTGCAAATAAGGGCAACTAAGATGAAGATGGTCTGTATTTTCCTTCCCCTGTTTGGAGACCAGCTCATAGACCAATGCAGTTTAGATGTTTTTACTGCGGTTTAAAAGCTATGCACAGGAGTCCCCAGCGCATAATCCCAAGGAATCCAAGATAGTCTGGATTTTTCTCCCAAAATTTTTGGTGGTGGAGAGCAGTTAAAGAAGCCCTTTTATTTCATCTGAAATGATCCTGAATTAAAAGCCTGCCTGGGCAAAAGCAGACTTAGAGACACTGAATTTGCCCTGTGCTTCATTTATTTCCTAACATAGTTATTCAGGGACAGATGTCCAGATTAGACACTTGAAATCTTGAAGACCTGTGATGTAAAATGTTATTGCAGATATTAGACACTCCCAGTATTTTCTTATTTCAGAGAAGCATGTTAAAATCATGAATGCCCACTGCAAATTTATATCTGAATGTAGCTCTGTGCTTGCTTCTTAACAACAAAATTCTGAACACTTGCCAATAATGAAATACTAAAACATATTCTCCAACAGAGTAGATTAAACTGAATACATAAATTTTGAAGAGTACCATGGAGGAGACTTTAATCTTTAATCCTTTAAAGTTTGCCAAAAAAATCTTCATTTTCAAGAACAGTAGGGTTAGGTTGGAAAACCCTCACGAATATGCACTGTGATCCAGATTTGTTAGTCTTTATGTCTAAACAGAGACCCCCAAAACTATGCCCTCCTGTGCCACATTTTTCCATATTAAACATTAGCCCAGGGTAGGTGATTTGCTTTTTTCACAGATGGTAGAACAGGCCAAGCAAGGGAGGTTAGAAAACAGTTCAAGTCTTTCCTCTCTTACTGTGTAAGGCCCAGAAATCATAGTTTTCATTTTCCTCTAAGATCTGGGGCTGCTAAGCAACAGACACCAATGTTAGGCTGGAATTTGCTAGTAATTTCACATTCTTAATAAAAGAATGTCTGAAATGCAGTGTGTTTCCCTGATGCTGCCAGAAGGAAGGTCCCAGGCTGTGCCAGTGTGGCACAAAACAAACCAGTTCTTGCTGATCCTGAGAGCAGGGAGATCTCTGCATCCTCAGGGAGAGCATTTCCTGCCTGTTGGGAAGGAGGGCAAAGCAGGTGTCACAAGCCTGGGCTGCCTTGGCTATGGAGAGTAGGAACCATCAAGCAGGCAGTCGGTTCCCTTCTTCCTGCCCAGTAAGGCACCAGTGGTGTTAAAAACTATGTTGCCTTTTTTTTTCCCTAAAATTTTATTATGCATCTCACAATATCTGCAGATTTATTTTTATTTAAAATGTATTTATTTTTATATTTATATTTATTTTTATTTATTTTTATTTTATTTTTATTTTTTATTAGTCTGGAGACTAATTTAAGGTGTCTGAAATTCTCAATCTTAGTCCAACTTTATTTTTCTATTTCTCTTAAGTAAGATTCTGTTTCCAGTATTGTAACAACTTGGACGCGTGGTACACTTCTTCCACTCTAGCATTTAAAAACATATAAAATAGATTTCTATTTTGAAAATTTAAGAGATTTTTTTTAATCTTGGATAGTCTCATGGTTTTTCAATATTTGTAGGTCTCATAGTGAGACTACTTTTAAAACCTACTGGAACTACAGTCCTTCCATAACAAACATTTCCCTTCAATAATAAACAGAAAGCTTTTTTTCAGTAAAATCTGCTTTGTTTGTGTTATTACAAATGCATACAATTTTGAACAAATTATATTTTTCTACTAATTTCACAATAACATTAGTTTCATGAACTTTCTTTATTTTCCATTTTAAGGAAATTTACTGAAAGTAATATACAAAGTTAATTTCTATTTTTCTTCTTTCAGATTATTATGTCATGCAATGAAAGACCATATAGTACGTGTTGCAAATGAAGCAGAATTTATTTTGAACCGACAAAGAGCTGAAGATGTCCACAAACATGCTGAGTTTGAGGTAAGCCTGCGAGTTGTGTAGTCCTGCTTTTCTGTTTTCACTCAGTTGTCACCTAGACTGTAACTCCATACAATAAAGATTTTTTTTTTCCAGGAAAAAAAAATTACATTGAAGGCATTTCAAAACTGGTTTTTAAAAGCTTTGGTAAATGTCAAACACAGGGAACTGGTTTAATTTCTCATCTCCTCACTGAAATTCATGAAAACATTTACAGCTTGAAGAAATCCCTTAATCAGAATGTCGGCTACACTGCTAGGGCAGACCCGCTAGCTTCCCAAAGACCTTTTCTAATTTATTGCAAAAAGCAATGCAAATAACATTAACAATTATTTTGCTGGATTTTATCAACAACATATATGAATTTAGTAAAAAAAGAAAAGTAGTTAGTACACTTAAAGTACTTCTCGAATAATAAGAGATACTGATGTTTTGGGTTTGCAAAAAAACATTTTTAGGATAATTGTGGCAGGATATTTTGGATTTTTGAGCTCTTTAGGACATTTGCTTGCTAAAACTTGTATTAAAATGTGATATTACATATCTTTGTTGCTTGTTAAGAATCTTTAAATACTGACAATGAGATTATATTTTAAATATCTATAGCTTTAAGTATTTCAAGAAGTAACCCTGCACTGGATCCAATAACCCTTTAATGTGCATAATTCTTACTCCTAAAAGCAGTGAACGTTTAATTGTTTTTTCATCAATAAATGTTGTAGTATACAATTCAAAATACATTACTTGTAAATTATACAAAATTACAAAAGCTATTTTTAAAATATTTGTTTTGTTCAGTATTTAATTGTTCTCTGATGATTTCTCTAGGATAAATTTTATTCCTCTTTACAAAAGTAACAGTGATGGAATAAAGTTCAAATTAAATTTCTAATGTGACTTTATCAAGTATATTTTCATGTTACAGTGTTTTATGGTGTCTTTATTGGACATTTTGGCATCAGTGTTTGTTGTCATTTCTAAATCTGCTTATGTTTGAACACATTTAGATATAAATAAATATGCACACACACACACATACTTGCAAATATTTTAAAGTTCTAGTGACCTAACATTAGGATTAAGATAAACTGACTTAGTAGTCTTGATGATAATAAATAGCTGTATCAATTTATTCATCTGTCAGAAAATGTCAACAAGCACCTGGTGGCTAGAAATAGGATCCAGTAATCTTAGTTTTGATGAGGTTTTTATCTCATTGAAACAGCTCTCTCAAATGTACACTTTGATGTACTAGTTCTTGTGCTCCTTGACCTAGCTGAAAAGTATGAGACAGAGAGATATCTGTTGTCATTTTGAATACATATAACCTTTACTTCAATTTGTCAGGCCAGACAGCAGACACTTGTCATATGGGATTGCAACAACTTTATTACCAAGCATATACTGGATATTTTGAACTTAGATAAAATCACATTTACAATTAAGGGTATGTCAGAATGAAGTTTCATATTGCCTCAACAATAAATAACATTTGATATTTATCAGAGCATCATGCAGTAACCTAAGATGACAATAGAAGATTGAGTTATCTGCTCTTTGAAGAATACATTGAGGTATAAGGTCTGTCAGAACTCTAGATAAAATGAGAATATTCAATTAACTTCCAGCTTCTGTTAGCAAATAGGATTTAGAATATTAACTAAATTCCCTAAAGGAATAACCTTAAGTCAATCTTATTGTCTGGTAAAGAAACCAACACATTTTTCAAATATGAAAATTTTCTTTATATTTGTCACATGAAAAGCCTCAGCTACGCTTTCAGATGACTAAGATAAAATCTGCGAGTCAGAAGAAAATTATGAAATGTATCCTGTGTAAAATAGGAATCTTACATGTGTATATCTTAAAATCTAAAGGATTTTAACATCTTTAATAACCTTGGGTAAATAACGGAACATTTTATTGCTCACCTTACATGAAAGTGGTAAGGACAAAGGGTTTTCTGGTAGTTTTCTGCTGCGTAATTGTAAATCTGTCACTTTGTTTTAATAAGCTGTATCGGTATATGTTCTCAGGTTTAGTACATGTTAATTGTTACTCCCAGCAGGAAAAGTGAGTGGCTATTTTATTTTTACCTTTTAAACTTTAATCAAATCATCATGGCAGCAATTATTTTGCCCCAGTTGCATCCAGTTACTGTGGTGCCAGTCGGGGGGAGGCCATGGGCCGGCATGTAAATTTTGTCCTGAACCTGCAGTTGCGGTGGGTGCAGGGCAGGTTCCCCCTGGAACGGGCGCTTCACAGTTAACTTTCATTTTGTTAACCCTTATAATTGTTCAGGAAGAAAAATGAAAATTTAATTTTACTGTCCAGTGAGCTGGTGAAATATTAACCTCATTACCGAGGCAGATCATTGTACTAATTGGTGCTTCCCTGTACAAGAAGATAAATTGAAAAATGAATTAACCCTTTGTGAACGAGTGGGATGATTGTTCCTTTCCAAACAGATTACTAGAAATAAGGGCTTTAACCTAGCAGAAGGGCCACTGTGAAAATTTAACGAAATGCTGATCTGTAATAAAAATACAGCATGCAGACTTACGAAGAATAAACTTAATTTTCTAGTCTATTCAACATTAAGTGTAACTGTACTGAATGTTGGCTAAACATGTTCTAGAAGCGTGCAAATGGTTCTAAAATCTGTGGGTGCAAAAATGTAGGTCTCCCTTTTAAAAAGTAATTTTAAAATGAGCTGTTAACATTATTTTGAGAGTAATTTAGCTTTTATAAATTATGTTTTATAAAAGCAGTACTTGTAGTAGATTTATTTTAATTGCCATGGCTACATTTCTCTTGTTTAGACTTTTCAAAAGGATCTGTACTAGAAGGAGAAATCTAATTTGAACTTAGCGTGGTTTTGGAAAAAGAAATAACAAAATTGTATCTTGCCAGTTATACAAAAAGATTTTATCAAAACTAAAATATACTTTAGTGTTTTGCCCATTTTAGAAACAAATCTATCTGAAGGTAAATTTACCCGAAGGTAAGAAATTTACCTGAAGCCACAGCATTCATCTGTTAAAGAAACATAATGAAAATACTAGCTCCTGCTTTCATTTGGAGAGATGAGTGACTTTTTAAACATTAGGGTTTTTTAGAACTTATATGCAAGTTGACAACATTTTTTCATGTTGTGACATAAGACTGAAAATACGGCTCTTAAGTTAATAGCTAAAGAAGCTTTCTCTCTAGTATCCATAATAATGAAGTTATGAAATTGATCGTTAATTGTACATCTTACAGCGTTTTAAAAGTCAAGTCAATATATACAATATTTTTCTGCAGGACAAATAATAAGTTGAATACACTGTATTAATTGGTGTGTTATTCCTGAGAACATTTGAAAATTTTGCAGATAAAGACCAACTTTTAAGGCAGACACATTTATATGTGCAGAATTCTATAGGTGAATGTATTTTGTTGCAATTCAGTTGTCTTTGCCATTGCTGATGATATTTTTAAATGTTACATTTGAATGAGTAGTTTCTTTCTGTATAATATATAGTAACAAAACCAATTTAGTTGAAAGATGGGTCCTATGCCTTTTAATTGACCTGGTGATTGTAGACATACATACAATTTTTTAGGAAATAATTATTTTAAGGTAATTCTTAACTAGTTTATCTTTTACAAAATAAATATACTTCTCATTCCTAGTCTCAGTGCGCTCAATATGCTGCTGATAGAAGAGAGGAGGAGAAGATGTGTGATCATCTTATCAGCGCTGCTAAACATCGAGATCATGTTACAGCCAATCAGTTAAAACAGAAGATACTCAACATCCTGACAAATAAGCATGGCGCCTGGGGAGCTGTCTCCCACAGGTAAGAGGCAAACATAAAATGCATGATTTTTAAATGTAATATTCAAAGTTTAAACGAAGCAGTCCTGGCCTCTCTGAAATGTAAGTGTTAAAAGCTAGTATTGCTAAAATGTGTTCTTCTGTCTTCTTCACTTGCCATTTCTTTGAAAAAAATTCTTTACTAAAGATTCACAGATCAAAGTCTTTTGTAGACTGCCGACATAATATTTTATCACATTTTAAATAAATTATAATAGAATATTTGTCAGTTATAATGCAGCCTTATTATTTGTTTATCAATAGTTTTGAGGACTTATGTATTAGGATCATTCAGATCTAAATGCTGTAGATGAGACTGTAAGAGAGAGTTTCCTATACAGATGAAGGAAGGCTAAGATAAAGAACAAAGAGGCAAGATCACTTTTCTAATGTTAGCATTAAATTGGCAATCAAAACCAGATCACTTCAGTGTCTAAGCTAACTCACTTCTGAGCTCACTCCTCTATGTAGCTTTTCTGTGTAAGTAATAATTTAGTAAAAGTCGTTGGTAAATCTTAACTCTTACAGCAAACCAGTAAATGCCAGCCACATATAATCAAACGTACATGTTTAATTCAAACCTTATATGTGTACTTAAATGGAGCATGGTGCACAGTTGCTCATAATTAAAGTGCATGTTTAATTCTCTGGGTGCTCTTGTAAAAGAAGCTTGATTCTAAATATATAGTTCTTATTGAATGTAAGTGGTAACATGGTAACTGAGGTCTTAATTAGAGCTGTGCTGAAAACTCCTTAAAAAAATGTGTTCTATTCAACACAGAAATGAGATTAAACATTTTCATATCTCATATTAAAAACAGAGCCTGTTGTTCTGTTTCACAAAAATAGCCAGTGGCAAAAGAGCTGACCCTCACATGGAAGACTCGGGCTCAAATTGCTCCTTTCCTTCATTCAGAGCAAGGTCTTGAACCTGGGTCTGCCATGTGAGTGCCCTGTCTGCCAAATTGGAGACTGCCAAGTCTTGTTGTTGTGTTTGCGTTCTCAGCAATGAGTACCTGATTATTTATTTAAATAGAAGAGGTAAAAGGAGGAAAAAAAAGGAAAGAAAGAAAAAGAAAAAGGAGAGAGATTAAGGAAGATCTGTTCCCAAACATCTGTGTTTCTATAGTTTAATTTCCTATTCAAGTCAGGCAAGCAGAGCAGAAAGTTCTCTTTTATTTTTGCAAAAATATTTTCAGTGCAAATCTAATTGAGACTGATACTACAGATAAATATATCAAAAATTCTATATGAGGGTATTTTGAATACATGTCTAGAGCTTAGGCTTATTAGAAAAGATATTGGTTAGTAAATTTGGCAGATAAGTAAAAATATTTAATAAATACCATTTATGCTGTTCATGTTTTTTGTCATTTTGTCTGGTTGGTTCTTGCGTTATTTAGAGAAAAAAAATGTAATTTTTCACATTCATCATCCTTATATCTTCCAGAGAAATTGCTATTGCTTACCTGATGATGGAAATACATTTATTTTTAAGATGGTAGAAGGCATATAAGAAAATCAGTCATTACAGAAATTCTTTACAGTCTAACATCAGAGAGGTTTGGATGGAAATTACAAAAATTTGCTTTTAGAAGATTATGATGTGGTTCATTCAATACCACTTAGTCCATAGTAGATGGACTCATGTCATCTCCAGTTGACTCTTAAGGCTGTATATCTGGAGCCTTGAACTTGATTAAAAATTTGTTAAAGCTTCAATTCCTTTAATGTCTTCAAAATCGTGAATAAAGTTGTTGCTCAAGCTCATGACTGGTTAGAGACACTTTGCAGATGCAGATCATTTTTTCTCCTTCTTATTTGTCACTAATGCATGAAGGAGAACATCTCTTCTTTGGGCCTACCAGCTTTCCTATATATTTGAAAAGTCCTAAATGGCAACAACTCCCCGCTGAGACTTAATCTTCACTTTAATCCATGGTAGTTATCCGTAGACCAGGAAGCTTGATACATGTGGCAAACCTATCAAATTTCATATACTGAGCAAAACACACTTGTATTTCACTGCTGTCATGGCACTTGCTGTGTGAGCCTGCCTCTCGCTTGCTCACCTTCCCGTTTCACCTCTCCCTGAGGGATGCAGCCCTTGGCCGAGTTGCTTTGTAGCTGCAGGTTGGCCCTGCCTGACGCTTAAGCTGCAGTGAGGAGGTGGAGGCAAGACAAGGTCTCCGAGCAGGGTTTCCACGCTCACAGGAGCCGGGCAGGAAGCCGGTACATTTGCGCTGCAGCCCTACCCCACGTGTCACGTGCAGCTGGGTGGGTGATCCAGCACACAAATCTCATGGGATTGGCACACACCTGGACTGCGAGTGGAAAGCACTAGGATGGCAGCAGATAGATAGGAGAACATGCACAGTAAGAGACCATATGGGCCTTTTTAAGGACCAAAATCCTTGGTTTGCTGCAAGCAAATTTAAAAGGTTCCATGTTCAGGAAGTTGAGAAAGGACTCAGGAATCTAATCTAAAAGAAGGCAAAACCTTTTGTTATTTAGGTAGTTTTCAATAGCTTTTTATATGATGGAAAACAAAATGGATTCTAAAGTTGGACCCAGCTACAGAGAAATTATTTCCTGTGTTTGGAATTCAATGCAGTGAATTTGTAAGCCTTCTCAGTTTTTGTATTGTTGCACGGCACTTTTGTACTGTACTGCATGTACTGTTTTTGCAGAAAACAACAACCATCATTTACTATACTTAATCTGTAGGTACCACAAAGTTCATTCTTTGTGCATTTATTAAGAAACAAAGAACTAACTCAACTGCTGGTAGCACTGAGTGCTGAGCACAAAACAAGGGGACTGATGAGTGAACCCTTACAGCCTTTACCAATTATGAACTTGGAATATATTATCATAAATGTCTGAAGAAGAAGAAGTATATTGAGCAGTAGGAGTCAACAAAATAGCATGTGAAACTTCTGGTGAAGTATAGCTCTGCCTGTACACTTACTAATCTGATGCTTTGAGTCCGAGAGCATATTTATTGGTTAACCTCTCTCTCTTTAAGTATTGTAAATAACTCTTTTGAAAAACCTTTCTTTTATAGTGCTAAAATGTTATCTTCTTTTTCATAAATATTTTTCCCTTTGCTTATTAAAGTCAAAACCAAATAGATTTTGCTCCATTTCTTTCAGGTATGAGCATCTCCTCTACAGGAAAAGGAAATTGCTCTGTGATCTTATATTTTTCTTACATAACTCAGTCAAAGAATAATAGATTTAGAAAAATTATCTTTAGTTTGGTGTAAATCATGATTCTTCCCTTAGATTGAATGAATTTTGTTTTCCTTGTTTTGGCAATGTGATACTTTTAGGTATCTCCATGATAACCTAACCTAGTCATTTTTTTTCACTTTTTTTAATTTTAGTTTTTAACCAAAATTAGAATTCGGCGTGTTTTTTTCTATTCAGACAAGAAATTGATGAGCTGGTTATTTCTTTGATGCATTGCCACTTATTCAGAGTGAATATGCAACATCCTATTTCCTTGAACTCAGGAGGAGTCGAACGGGGTATTTCATAGCTTATTGTTCAAAGCCTCTTTAAGCCAGCACTTACCCCTAGCTTTTTTCAGGGTTATAGTCTTCGTGTCCCAACATATGCTTCCTTCTGACTTCTCTGTCAGCTTCATATGGTGCTTCTCTTCCTCCCCATCTGCTTCTCTCCCCATACATATCTTTTTTATAAATAAATAGATAAATAAATAAATAAATAAAGGCTTAGTAAAACCTGCGTATATGCACAAGTCAAATTCTTTGCCAGCCATATGTATGCCTGTGTTTTGAGTAGTATCCTGTGATCATGTTTGTTTGGAGTGTCTTGTATCAGCTGCTTGATTTAATCCAATATTATTACTTTTTAAAATATGGTTATTTAGGAACACTACTGTGTGTATGCCTTATGGCTTCCATAGGTTGAAGACAATCTGGGGCAATACAAAGGGCTCTGAGTTCCAGTTTGCATTCTAAATGTAAGCATGAAATACTTGTCGCAGTCGTGTTATCGGTTCCAATATACTCAGGAGGATTACTATAATGAGAAAAATGACACTTAAAAATGAGACTTGGTCCCCTTGCTTTCAATGATTTGATGAAGGAGGTTCCACCTACGCTAAAGCAGCTTTACCAAACAGCACGTATACGAGGGCTCTTTCTGTTCAAATCCATCTTTGGTTAAACTAGACACCCATAACAAATTAATCATTCATGGTGGAGGGCAGAGCTGTCAAACTCATTCTGTGGTGAAGACCAAATTCGTCTAGGGAAACAGGCTGGAAATAGAAAGTTTTTTGCCAGACAGCTAGTTCTGCCTCTCGCTGCAGCGTGGGCTTCTGCAGGGATGGGGTTCTGCCCTGCGGGGGGAAAGAGGGGAAGGAGGTTGAAAGAGGAGAACGCCCCTTTCCTGAGCCTGTAGAGCTTGGCAGTTAAATAAGGTGGGGAATTCTGGGAAGACACTGCTTCTAACCCAAATGTTTCCAGTTTACAGCAAGAGGGACCAGAACACAGGAGTTTACTAAAAAGGAGTTTCTTTACACTCAGCTTGTGGCTTGGTCCTCCTGCACCACTGTACTAGCTGCTGTCTTGGGAAGTTCAGAGAGGCAGAGAACCTACCCTGTCCCCCACTGAAAATCAGCCTCATCTTTTCCAGCTGTTCATTCATTTCTGCTGCATTTTAACTGCTAGAAATAAATTACAAAGGGAGCCTGAGAACAGTGGAAAAGATCAGTGGGAGCAGATCCAGCCTACTGGATCCAGCAATATACTTGACATGCCTGCTTTAACGCCTGTTCAGGTTATGCGTTTTCCTACATATTCTCCGACAGCTATGAATTTAGTCTGTTCCTAGAATTCCTGGAGTATAGCTCTCTCTTTTAAATAGTTCTTCCCCAGGTAAAGAAACTGCACTCTTTTCTGGTTATTATTGGATGTTTTGATTACAAGTTCCAAATTCCAATATTTAGTTCCAGGATGATTTTATCATGACAAAAACATTAAGAAGATTTTTTTTCTGCCTTATGCTGTTCATACTTAACTGTGTAATCAGTACTTGAAATGACATCGTATCAGCAGATGTTGTGTCGCTGTATTGACATACCCCTCCTCTATCAGGTTTTAGCCATAAATGTGAGCATTACTTGTCCTCTAATCTGATCACTTCTTTTTTTAATTATCTTACTCTTCCTAATGCCTTTCTTCTCTTTCTTATCCCATTTGAAGTTTGTGTTGCTTCTGCTGCTCTGCACCAGTTTTATTATGTCCATTTCTCATCCTGTACCCTGTCGCTTTATCCTTCCCCGATGACCACTGTGGGGTCAGGCAGGGTCTTTGAAGGAGCTCTTGAGAGCTGGGGCATTTGAAGAGCGTGCTGGATAGAGGGGGCTTTAAGAATCCAGCATCATTTCTGAAGGATGGGAAGTTATGTGTGAGTTGCTATTTGTATCTTAGAGAGACTTGCCAAGAAAGGAGTCTTGCATAGCCAGAGACAGGCTGTGTTGAGTGAGTGCATAGTTTTCTTTACACGTGGCATACTCAATTCTGTATCTGTGCAATTTTTTCTTTTTTTTTTTTTTTTTTGAACTGTAGTTCTTATTATTACTATCATTTTCTCTGATGTAAACGTTCTCTCTGAAAATAGGTAGTATTTTCCAGCTCTAGGTGAGGCCATGTAATAAGGGAAGAGCTGTTCATTTCAAGAGAAAGAGCTGTTCATCGCTGGAAGTACAGCACATTTTATTGGACACTGGAGGAAGGCTTCTTTGTTTACTTTCATAGCATTTCTTGTACAGCAGAAAATTATTTTATCTTCTTTACTCTTTTCTTTTTGCTTCTTTTTATTGTGTTCTGCATCCCTTGTTTTTCTTTGTTTTTATTCCATGGCAAACGCAGAGGAAATATATGCTGATGTTCTTTCTCTTAAAGCTTTACAAACAACAGATCTATTAGATGTCAGTAGAATCTTCAGCTGAAACAATCACAACAGAAATCCAAATTACATGTAGTTGTCTTACTAATGCAATAAGAATATATATTCCTCGAGAGAAAGACCAGCCTTAACAAGCTGAGGACTGTCGCTTCTTCTCAGGTCTAGCGGTAAGCTAGCACCGGCACATACAGCAGCCTTCCAGCACACCGGTGATAAAAGCTGTGCTGGTTCAGACAAGGGATCCATCTAGCCCAATAATCTAACTTCAGCTGTACATGAGTGTTCAGGAAAGGGTAAGAATAGAGCAACTGCATGTGGTATTTCCATCTGATACTCTCATAGACTCTGTATATTTTCAACGCAGCATTTCCTGAGCAATCTCAGTTTCAGTCTCTCTCAATTCTGAAGTTTCCTTATCTCAGTAGGACATCAAAAGTTCAGCTGTCTTCCTTCATTTTTCTACTCCTAGTTCCTGCAGAGGAAACAGCCTCTGCAGTGAGTGTCAGCAGATTGGACTAACAGTTTCTATGACTCCAGTTTAGACAGAGAATGGCTGAAGTTGGAAGGGACCTTTGGAGATTGAGTGCAACATCCCTGCTGAAGCAGAGTCACCTTTCCTATTTCCAAGAACTTTGTCCAGAAACTTTTGAATATCTCCTAGGAAAGAGACTACCCAGCCTCCCTGGGCAACCTGTACCAGTGCTCAGTGATCCTCACAGTAAAGAAGCTTTTCTTCATGTTCTGTTGGAACTTCTTGTATTTCACTCTGTTTTGCCCATTGCCCCTCATCATATCACTGGACACCACTGAAAACAGCCTGACTCCATCCTCTTTACTCCCTCTCTTCAGTTACTGATACACATTGACAAGATCCCTTCCACGCTTGAGCCCCAGCTCACTCAGACTTCACTCATGGGAGAGATGCTCCCTTAATCACCTTAGTAGCACTTTGCTGGACTCAGTACAAGTAGCACCATGTCTCTGTCATGCTGGGGAGCCCAGCCCTGGACACAGCACGCTAGGTGTGACCTTGCCAGTGCCCAATATCACTCCCTTGACCTGCTAGCAGCAGACTTCCTAATGCAGCCCAGTTCAGTGGCCAATACCATTGGCCTTCCTGGCCACCAGGACACATCGCTGGCTCATGGGCAGCCCGCAGTCCACCCGGACTCCCAGGTCCTTCTCTGCAGCGCAGCTCCAGCAGTTCAGCCCCTGGCAGGTCATGTCTGGTGCATGGGGTTATACCTTCCTAGGGGAAGGACTTTGCACTTCCCTCTGTTGAACTTCACGAGGTTCCTCTCGGCCCAGCTCTCAAGCCTGCTGAGCAATCCGAATGGCAGCACAGCCTTCTGGTGTACCAGCAGCTCAGCAGAACACACATGAAGAATTTCTCATTCAGCCAACACACTTGCCTCGTGTCAATCTAATAATGTCCGTGCAATGCAGAGGTGAATTCCCCATTTTTCCCATATAGTGCTCAATCTGTAAGAGTGGAAACCAAAGAATTTTTTTTAAAAAGAGAACAGAATGCACTGATAATATTCTAAGAAGGTAATTTTTATATTTCCAAAAAGATTTTTTTTTAATGAGTAAAAAGCATATTTATAAAAGTTACACTGAGCTGTTGTAGTACCATTACAATCTAGTATTCTTGTCTCATGTGGTGCTTCAGCTGGATTATAGATATAAATTCCAAGCTTTAGAAAATCCTTGTTTCTTAGGGAAACATCAATAGCATTTTGACAAACTTAGTTTTTGTTGGATTCATAAGAAATGCAAAACTTTATCCAAAAAGAAATCCTAGTGGAGCCATTTTGATCCTCCCTTCCCTCAAAAAAATTAATGTCTTGTGCTTTTTTGTATGAAATATATTTACGTCTAACCATATGTTTGTAAAATAATTTGAGGCATTCAAGATGGAAAAGAACTCAGGATTAAATCATCCTCAGGCACAGACACAGGCATAATTTAGAACATCCCTATCACATGTTTTATATCCCCTTTTCTTTGAGGGGGAAAAGAAAGTGAAATTCTGCAAACACCTTAGGAAACCTGTTTTGCTTCTTAGCAGTTTTATAGTTGAACTTACATAGATGTTATTGGTTATTTTCCTCTGCTACAAATTAGACCAGTTGTACCTGATTTTAAAGCTAGCCCTTCCCAAAACCTGTGGAAGCTGGCACGGTCCCTGCAGGGTGTTGTCGTCCTTCCAGACCAGCAGTTCTTTCAGCCTGCATTCACTGGCCAAATTACCTACATGTTGCATAACTGGGGTGTCTTTCTTTAGACTCCTTCCAGTTTGCCTCTGTCTCCCTCAGAGAGCAGTACTCAGAACTGGACGCTGCATTGCAAGTGAATCCTCAACAGCACTAAGTAGAGCAGAACTATTCATTTATGTTTCTGTTGTGCTATAATCTCAGTGATGCATCCTCAGATGAGACTATATGGTCAATCCGCACTTCCCAAAGCAATTTGTAGACTCTAACTCACTCTTACCTTTTGAAAATCAGTTCCTAATTTGTATCTGTGCTTCTAATTATTTCTAACAAAGATTGTTGTCCCTTTCTTTCATCTTACAGATTTTAAACACTCAGACGATTATTATTCTCCTGCATTGTGCTCATAGTTCTCACATCTCAGGTGTTATAAATTTTCTCTGATTCTTCATTGAAGGTGGTAATGAAAATGTTTAATGCAGCAGAATGCAGAGAACAACTTATTGATACTCTCACTTGAGAACACCCCCAGTCTGGTTAAGGAAGTTAACTGCTTCATACTAAACAAAAGTACTTCCCTATTGTTTTTCACAGCAATAAAATCTGATTTGCTTTGTCAAGCTTCTAAGCTGTGTCTGGGTCCTAAGACTTTAACTTCTGATTTTCTCTGTTTCCCATTCTTCCCGTAGCAGCATGAAATCAGTTAAGATATGTAACAGGCTGATCCATTTTTCTTCCTCGTCTCCTCAGTCATCATAGAGCAATTCCCCCTCCCCACAAAAAAAATTAAAAACAAATTCATCTTTTGAGGCAATAGCTATTTTTGCTTTTTGTGGTATGACATTCTTCTTTAAACTATTTTAGATTTTTCGTAAGTTAATATATCAATAGCATCGAGTTCATCTGATGGGAAAGAGAACATATTTTATCTGCAGAGCAGGTTTTGGTTGTGAAAGCCAGCACTGCATTTGAGGAAACCAAAGATCTCCTGTCAGTAATACCTTTCTTGTCCTTGTCATGATCCGTACCTTTACTGTGAACCAGAACAACACTCTCTGTTTGTTCCTATTTCACTTTATCTCCTGTAGCTCTGCAGTAATTTCTAACCTGCTTGGGGTCATACCGGAGCAGTACGTGGATAAACATGCGCTGCCTGCGTGGAGCACCTCTTCGCCTGCATGAATATTCAGAAAGTGGCCCCAGGGGCTAGGCCGGGGGCCCGCATGGGGCACCTGCACTTCCGAAGCAAGGAAGAGCACCAGTCAAGTGGAGGACATGCTCCTTTTGCCTTTGTTGTCGGTTTTTGCATCTGGAATTCTTTTGCTGTTTAGCTGATTCCTTTGATTATTTTAAATCCAGTCATCTTAAAGCTCTTTACCCAGTCTGCTGAGTCTCTTTCAAGTAACTATTACTGTAAAAGAAAAAAGCAGGGAGAGGGAAGTGATAAGAATGAGCTTAGTGAAGTTGATTCAGAGACCCAGTAACTGTCAGAGACTTCTCTTGACTTCAGGAAGGTTACTCTACTTGGTAATACTGCATTCCTCCCTGATAAAATAAATGCAGTAGTGCACACTGAATTACTGAGGAGTAATTAAATCACTCAGGATGGTAAGATGCTGATTAAAAGTCTTGGAATAGGTTTACGTGTCATTGTCTTTTTTTTTTACACAACCTGTATAGATTTGGTACCTGTGAATTACAGCATTTACATGCAAAGTAAAGCATTTATTTTCCTATGGTTTATTTTATTATACTTTGCTGTTTTTCTTACCTGGTGAGCTCTTTTTTTATTGGCAGTAATATCTGTTCATAGAGAGGTTTGAAATATAGGTCAATATATTTCTTGTACCCTTACAGACATAAAATATCTAAGGGTGACTTAAATTGCAAGCTTCTCCTAGTATTTGTGCTCTCGAGTATATTGATATCTTTTGTCAATAATACGGGCTGTTGGTTAGGCTGTAAAGCTCCATTGCTCAAGAGTGTTGTATTTTGAAGTCCTCTGTCATGGATGTGTTGCAGAGATGGAAGACTATTTATGTTTATGGCATTTTAAGTAACTTGGTAAGACCCTTTAGAATATACAGAAAAGGCTTGTTTAATGTCATCACTGCTCACTTAATCCTGTGACCTTGACATGATAGTCTGCCCGGAAAGCTCCCTGCGGGTAGTTCAATAAAATAGATGAACATCAGAGTCTAATGATTGTTTCAGTTTCAGGAATATACTGCCTTATGCTATAAATATTTCTTAAGCATTCAATAGCGTGGAACCATTTTAAAACACGGTAATGTAGCAAACTAACCAATTGCCAAGTTTATTAGAAAATCCACAAAAAGATTCATGAGCCTCATGCACACTTTCATTATACAATTTGAGAATGTTAACCATCATTTTAAAAACTATTTTGCCATACCAATGAACTAAATTTTTAATTAATGTATTTCTTAAAGGAGTGCTCTATACCAACTCAGTTATTCTTTTTACTATTTTATTGTGTAGCGTATGCTTGGACATTTAGTTTTCAGGTTCTCTCTATTTTGCCCTTCTCCTTTCATATCAAATTATATTTATTGGGTGGGAATGCTTCTTTGTTTTTGTTACATTCACGATCTGAATCCAGAAAAGATTAATGTGTAAGAAATCTCTTTTAATGATTTACTAGAAGTTATATTTGCACTAATGGTAGGAAGCAATAAAAATGTACGCAAAGAGGAAGCTAAATTTGACATCTCTTAGGTCCAATTTAGGAGTGCTACTGAAACCTTTGGGATTCAGGATTGTTTGCTATAATAAGGCCTTAATTTTTATACGTAATATATCTTGTGCTATGTGAAAACGGAGGAAAGTAAAACATGATATATTTGCCTCGTGATGAGTGGAAGTGTTGTTAAAGCATTAATAAAGATATTTTCTTTTTTTTAATGTAGAAACATTTAAGATTTTTTTTTTTGTTAGGAAAGTGTACCCTAGTGTACCCATAGTTTTCTTTTACACTGAACAGTACCCCCACGTCTTATATTTTTGTATATAAAAAAAGCTTTGTTTTCAAAGATGATGACAGCTTAGTAGTAATTTATTTGATGAACTTCAAACAATATTTTTCATAGTAGAGTTTTATACAGAAATATTGAGAGAGAAATCTATGAAAATGAATTGACTGAAACCCCCCAGAAAAGAAAAGCTGCCAGAAGCAAAATGTGATGTGTAACATCAGAACAAAACTCAATCTGCTGTATTTACTGATGTAACCTCCATTAGCTACCACTGAGAATATAGAGGAAGGAAAAACAAAACAAAACAGAAAAAAAAAATTGGTTAAAAGGCAGCTGAGATCGCATAGGAAAAGAATTTTATAATGGCGTTTTCATTTGAAATGATGATGATGAATGAAATTATTTGATTTATTAAACAACTCCAATTTCCATTTATTCTTAAAGGGCTGAGACAAAGAAACTGTAAATGTTCCCCAAGTATCTGTTGCTTTTGATTCTTAAAGGTCTTGGAAATAGCAATGCAGCTGAATTGCCATTTGAATCTTGTGGGCATGGTAATCTCTGATTGTTATTGGTTTTAACAGAGGAGGTGATATGAAGGTGATATAAAGGTATGAAGTCTGTGAGAAGAAAGCTAGAGTAGTAAAATGAGTTCAAGAGATTGGAGTTTGTGTTCTATTAAGTAGTGATAGAGGAGTATTATTAACTGTCCTTAAAACCAAGACTTTCAACATATAAATTACTTTTTTTCTGGTAGTTTAAATAGTCCTTTAGCAATCAGGTATACATTGTCTCAGTTTCTGCCCTTTTTTTGAATAATGATACTAGGTGTGTTGTCCTTTTTGCTTGTTGATGAATATATCCCCTTTCCTCAAAAGAAACAGAATGTAACAAGAACATCCAGTGGTGGGCAGGAACATCAGTTTTCCTAATGTGTGTATTCCAGAAATTAAAGTGGAACTGTGAAACTGTGCAGCTTCTAGAGAGGGTGCAGTGTAAAGCGACAAAGATGATTAAGGAACTGGAGCATCTAGGTTATGAGGAAAGACTAAGCGAGCTGGTCCTGTTTAGCCTGAAGAAGATAAGATTGAGAGGGGATCTGATCAATACGTACAAGTACCTGAGGGGAGAATGTAGGGAGAATGGGGACAAACTCTTCTCGGTGGTGGCCTGTGATAGGACAAGGGGTAATGGGTATAAATTAAAACACAGGAAGCTCCATCTTCATGTGAGAAAGAACTTCTTTCCTGTGAGGGTGACAGAGCCCTGGCACAGGCTGCCCAGAGAGGCTCCTTGTGGAGT